>OX422216.1:37837372-38437372 GCA_949130495.1 Sambucus nigra
TC
Organism: Sambucus nigra; assembly: GCA_949130495.1. NCBI lineage: Eukaryota > Viridiplantae > Streptophyta > Magnoliopsida > Dipsacales > Adoxaceae > Sambucus > Sambucus nigra. Next base: position 37,837,375 of record OX422216.1, read on the forward strand.
ATGTCAATTGGGCGAACCGTAAAATTGTGATGGGGAAATTAGGGCAACGAAAAGGGTGGGACATGCATTATGTGGAAAACATTCCAAAAAAATAAAACTTGTACTTGCTATTAAATTTTAGAAATGATTTAAAGCATGATTTTTTTTTCAATTTATATATTCAATGGTGTTACGACATGCAGCTCTGATTGTGGGATTTATATGACCGCTTTCATGGTTTCTCTGGTGGTTGGTGATGAAATTCCACCATTTAACAAGGTATGCATATCCTTCACATTCCGTTTCATACCCCCGTATCATCCCTCGGATTCCTTTAAGATCCTCCACATTCTGAGTCCCCCCCACTCCAACAATCCCTTTGTTAGCATTCTTCAGATTTGTTTAAGATCCCCTAACTTCATTTCTTGTCCCAATAGCATCCCTAATTTTTTTTAAGTTCCTCACTTTTTTCATATCCTAATAGCATCTCCCAGATTTATTTAATATCGCCCAATGGTGCAATTTATTTAACTACGTGCATTATCCTATAGTGTGTAAGAGGAAGCATGTAAAATGTGCAATCATATATTTCTTGAGCTTCAAAATAAAAGCCTATTATCTCCATATCCTGCCAACTACAAGATTGTGTGATCGTAACTGTCACAATTTCAAAATTTTGGAGTATAAGTGTAAGAAACTCTATAATGAGGTTCGAGTATCGTGGAAACAATGAAAGTTCGGTGATATTGATGAAACCAGTATATACAACCCACAAATCTAACGACCCCTACACTCCCATCAGATTTAGCATGAACTCGTACGTGACTGTAGATTACTTCATACCAGTGGACTCACAGGGTACGACTATGAAGGGGACATAAACTGAAGAAGCCCCATCAGTCAAAGCCTATTCACCATGCCAAGTGATTGAAATAACAATGGGTGATGATGGTGGGATAGGAGATGAATGAAATCTAGTGTTGTGCGACCAGTAAAGACGATCAAAGTTGGATGCATTGAGGAAAAAATGTTACTCAAGTTATAAACAAAGAGAGCCACACTTCACAAATGTTCCTGTCTTCCCAGGAGTTTTTCAAAAGAAAATAAAGGTTCTTATCCTTGATATCAATGGGTTTCTTGTTGACATCATTTCATCTTATACCCGCTGAATATAAACCAGACATAAAAATAAACAGGAATGCAGGTGAGAATTGAAGTAATTTTTTTAAACGAAGTTTACAATATGTTGCCCAATAGTGTTCTAATGTCACATGCTAAATAGGCCTTTCTGGTGATAATTTTCTGCAATTTTGCTTTAAGAGATTTGATGCAAGTATCTGGTCATCAAGAAACAAGTACTCTCCGACCTTTGGTTTGTCATGTTTTAAATTTAGTTTTTTTTGTTTTTGTCCCATTTCTAAAGTTTCGTTTGTCTCCCATCCCATGTGTTTTTTTAATTTGTTTTAAGTCCCATAACCGCCCTCAACTTCCATGTAACCTCTCCTAACCGCTCATGTCTCTTTTTGTAGAGAATGACAAGTGTAAAATTGTAGGACCAACAACAACAAAAATAATGACATGAGATTTAACACATATATAATTTAAAAAGTAGGTCTAAAAACTTGTAATCCTTTTTAAATTTTATTTTCCTCTTTTTAAATTGCTAATTCGGGTATATATCTTTTAATACATTTTCTTGATTTCTCTGTTACTTACCTTGTTCCCCTTTTTATGTGCCTTATTTATGTTGTTATTAACTTCCTACAGGGAAAAATGTCAATTTTGTTCTTTATTTTATTATGTGAGTAAACAAACAAAATTTGCTCTTTTTTTGGGTAGGCCATTCTCACCTTTCTTGCATTCTGTCTATGAAACAACATTTCATTTTGAATTGTTCTTTTGAGTTTTTGTGTCATTGTTCAAAGGCTATTTTTTTTTATAAAAAATGATTTATATCACATTTTTGTTACTTTCTTCTGAAACTCATTTTGAGTTTATGTTATTTGTGAATTGAACTTTATGAGTTTCTTTTCCCGTCTTTTCAATACGAATGAATTTTCCATCCATTCCTTTATCGGTGTGATATACCTTTTTCTTTTTCTTGTTAAGGTTATGAAAGTCAAATTGTTTTCCTAAAATGTGGTTCATTTTGACACTTATAAAAGTGAAATATTGAGAAAGTACATGGTTGTTTGTTGTGCTAAGGAGACCATGGATTTCTTCATTTCCACTCACCTATTTAATATCATTTGTTTGATGTCAGTAAGATAAGACAGGTTGCCCTCTGTTGAGTTTACCAAATTTTAATCTTTAGTGGTTTTTGTGTATAAATCGGTGGAAACAAGTTTCTTCACCCCTCAATCTTATCTGAGTGTCCGGTTATAATATTTGCTCCCTGCATTGTAGGGAATGAAGAACGTGTTCCCTTAACTGCTTTCAAGCCATGACAATGTTTTAGGGCTTGGGTAAGCCTCCATTTAATTTACAAATTATCATTTTCTTGGCACAAGTATTGGTAAATTGAATTACATTCATATCGTTGTGGAGTATATTTTGATGAGTATCGATAATTTAAGTTATTTACACCAGTATATTAAAGATTGCATAGATGCAGCTTATCTTAGCAATTGTGTTTGCAACATCTTTTAATATCATGAAGATTGGTTTTATATAGGATCAATCCTATTGTACTGATGCGTGTATTATAAAATGTTTTTTTTTGTTAGAAATGGTGATAAGACGATACTTGAGGCGACATATACTCTCAATATCTGGGAAGTCTTAGCTAATTATGAACTCATATTCTAAATCTCTTGACGTAGGTTAAGTTTCATCGGGCAACTCCTTAGACAACGTGATAGTGCCCTCGTGAATTGTGACCACCTATTATATTGTTCAAACAAATTTAGTTAAGATATCGATACTACAAGTTAAGATTCCCTTAGTTTACAACTGAACTTTTTCCTACACCACCTATGATTTTATTAGCATTCTACAATGAGATAAGTGAAGTTCGTATAAAATTTTTGGACCTTATGAGGAAATAAAGAAGAATATACATAACAAATTTAGGAGAGGCACCCTTACTCCTAGTCAAGAGACCCTTATAATAAATTTGTGCTTATTCATACAAAACCTTACCTTAGTTTAGCATTCGATAATTTTATAGTGGATTTCTTATGCTTTGTAAAATAAAAATTTGGAACTTACAAGGAATATACATAACAAATTTAGGATTGATACCCTTACTCCTATTTAAGACACCTTTAATTTAAAATCGATCTTTTTCGTACACCACCTTGGATTTTATTAACATTTTATATTGGGATAAGGGAGGTTTGAATAAAATTTTGGACATTATGATTAATATACAAAAGAATTTGAGGTGAAATACGCTTAGTCGTAGTTAAGGTGTACTTACCATAAATTTAATCTTATTCATACAAAACCTCACATTACTTTAGAATTCTATAATTTTATGGTGGATGTCTTATGTTCTCTAAAATAAAAATGAATATCAAATAAAAAATTGGACCATACATACATAAAAATTGGGTCAGTTTGATTGGAGTTTACTTCTTTTCCATGGAAAATACTTGTTTTAGTTAATCTTTTGCTTTTTTAGTGCTTGAGCTTCCATTGAGAAATACTTGAAACAAGCGATTGTTGACAAAAACCCTGTAGTGACAATCACTCAACACTTGACTCGTTTACTATAATTGGTAGCGACAATCGCCCATCACTTGACTTATTGTTGACTCTAAATGTTTTTTTTCCTAGAATGATTCATTGAGGAAGCAGAACAAAGTTTACATGACGCAATCATGATTGTTAGGAGGGCTTTGAAGAACTCCACTGTGGTTGCTGGTGGTGGTGCCTATTGATTTATGGTTTTGTCGCTACCATTTATCCATTAGTTATGTAAAGTTGAGGATATTAACTACCTCAATGACTATAAAATGTTTTTTTTGTTGGAAATGGTGATAAGACGATACTTGAGGCAACATGCACAACTCCTTAGCCAACGTGATAGTGCCCTCGTGACTTGGTGACCGTATACTTTATTGTTCAAAAAAAATTAATTAAGATACCCTTACTCCTGGTTAAGATACCCTTAGTTTACAACTGAACTTTTTCATACACCACACCTACGATTTTATTATTATTCTATAATGAGATAGGTGAAGTTCAAATAAAAAGTTTGGAACACAGGATGAGGTCAAGGAAATTAGAAGGTTAAGGGCGTAAAATGATGAAGTTTACACTAGGTAAGTATGAAAAATAGATATGTGGGTAAGGTTGATAATTTTGGAAATGACACGATAACACGACAAAAAATTAATCAGAAACTTACAAGTAAAATCGTATTCGTGTTGAATTTTTTTTTTACTTCGTGTCAAAACTATTAGTCCTGTTAGTAGTGTTTTTATTCTATTTTTAATTTCCCTTTAGGTTAAGTTGGGTGTTAAAACGATGAATTGTGTTAGTTATATCGTGTTCTATAAGCGGTCCATGTTTGTCTTAAGTAAAAAAAATAAGAAGTCGTGTTGTGTATGTGTTTTAATGGGTCTTGTCATGTCGGGCAGGAAATCGGATCAAAAACATGATTCGACACCCCTAGGACATTGTGATTTGACATTTTTTTTCGTATTTGGGTTTTGGTTATATGGCATTTGGTTTATTAGATTTTAGGAGATATATAGGTCCTTATATGTGAATTAACTAATTTCGAATTCCTGGAAATCACAAAAAACTTGAACTAAATGAGCACTCCTAAGTTGAATTGTACACTTTTGTACAGTATCTTATATTTGTTTCCGGTGGATGGCGTGAAGGAGTCTTTCTTTTACTACATTTACCCTACTTATCCAATTATGAAGAACTGATGAAAACTTCTGTAGAATCTCATGATGGCGATAAAAATTATTAAATCTCTAGGAAGCAAAGATATGATTTCATCCTAAACCTTCGCCCCACTCAAACCCCATTTTATCCCCCCCCCCCCCTTTAGACCTCTTTAGTACAATAATGACACAAAAAGGGATTGGTTGGCTTTGCATGGAATAAGGTTTAAAAAATTAAAAAAAATCACTTTTCCAAAATTGCCAAGGACCCCATCGTATCCATAATCGTATCCCAATCTTATCCTTCCCTGTACACCCATCCCCCAATTATGAAAAAACAAATTGGACATTACTAGGTGTAACTAATAGGTATCCATGCCGAATTTGTATTTGTGCTTTCTAGATATCTTTGAATTGAGTTTGTACCGATTGTATTTGAACTTCTCTAAATTTAAGTAGTCAACACATTTCTGATCATTAATCTTGTTTACGATGTGGAGAGGACTTGGAATCAATTACTCATGTTATTTCTTTGTGTTTTAATGCTTCTCAAATTGGGTGTCAGCTTATTTAATGATATCTGGTTCATGAAGACATGAAATTCTTCTCGTGTGTAGTTATTTTTGGATTCGATTAAATTTATATTGGTCTCAATAATGTTCCCCATAGTGGCTGGTTTAAGTTTTACATTTTATAAAAGAAACATCATTATAGTTGCCTGTAAAGCTTGGTTGGCCAACCAACGAATGAAGAAAACAAAGAAGACTAGAGGTGAATATGAGGAGGACAATGATTGCAATCTACTAAAGAATCGAAACAAAACTAACGTGGATTACTTTTTAGTTTCATATGGTCATAGTTCGTAAACATATTATTTCATTTACATTTCTGTCATCGAAACTACGATTCGTCCATTAGTTTTTAATCAATTGGTTTTCTATGGTTTTCACCCTGAGATTGAGTGCTTGATCATGTTGGTTTGTATTTCTCTCCCTTCATTTCTTATTCACAAGTTTATGAAATCCTTGATTTTCCAATAGATCCACTGATAGAGAATCCCTTAAAACGCGCCTTTACAATTTGTTTGATTAGGCGTAATGTTGCAAGGGTTCGGGTGGGTCTGGATCTAGTAACCTTTATTAAAGAGAATATGGATTTGATGTGGTTCAAAGGGATTATATTAATCAATGAATAATGAAAATCCCCCTAAATATAGTGCAGAGTGTTTGCAAAAAAAAGTGAAGGAATGCAGGTGGTTTCTGGAGAATAATCGAAGGAAAAACTTTCTAAAAGGGGCTGGAATCTAAGGATGGGAACCATAAAGTTCTGATTAGATCTAATTCAAAAGAAACAACATTAATGAACATTCAAGACATCAAGGTGGGACTATTTTTTGTGAAATCAACTCAAACCACGAAAATGTACCTATTTGCCAAATCCTAGTCCCGTCCCTTAATGGCTCCACTTATCACTTGTTTCCTTATTTGAAGGAGGACATTGTTTTGTTATTATGGCTCAACTGTTCTGATGTAAATTGTAGTTCCACCTAATAAGAAATAGCTAATAAGTTTTATTTTATATTCAACAGAATTGTGTTCTCTACTATAATCACGTGGAAACAGCTCCAAATGTCAAGGTATGGTATTTAAATGCTCATCTCTTTATCAATTTTAATTAGGCTTATGTGTTAGGAAACTGTGGTTCATGTATATGATGTGTGGACCCCATATTTACTTTAAACAAATGACATGAAGAGTGTTAGTTGAATACTTATTGTGGACGGTTCCTTCTTCTCTTTTCCGACTGTGACTCAAATACGATCCGTGTAGGAAGGATGCTAAATTTTCTTGAACTTCTTAAAGACCTCCCACGTAGCCTTTGATAATATTTTCATTCTTATATTTATAAATTAGTTATATCCTAAAGATTTAACTAATCTCTTACTCACTAGAACATGTCAACTCTAACCTATTATCAAAATGGCTTCCTCATTGGCTCGATATGTTTCCACCCATAATGTTAAGCTAATCCTTATGTACAAATAATTTGTTAAGCATGTGTTAAAGTTAGAGACATTTTCATGGGTCTATGGTTGATCTATTGATGATTTTTCAAAAAGCATTTAATATCGTTCCAGTGTCCTGCTGACCTATTGATCTACTCATATACCAGTTGACGGGTCAATTGGAGTAATTTACTATAAGTTCATGTGAATATGTAATATTGTTAACTCCTTAAATAAAAGTTCAAGCTGGATTTATTGATAACCTAAATTTCTTCTGCCAGATCACTTTGTCTTTCACCCCCTCTCCCACCTGTTAGTTGGAGCTTGCAAAGGTTGCCTTTCTTGTTTTTCCATTGGTTCATATCACGAAATAAGTTCAAACACATCATAACAAAACAAAAACAACTGAGATTATGTCTTGATATATCTGTTTTCTGCCGATATCTTCTTGATTTGTTTTTATCAAGTTATGTCATTGTTGATCACCAACCAAGTTGCTGATTATGGTTAATTAATTAAAAATATCGTTAGTTTTGGTAGGACTTGCTGCTACAATGATATTTTGTAGTATGCTTTTTGGGTGGGACAATTCTTCTTTTGGTGATAATTCTTAAGTTATATGTTGTGTTTCTTGTGTGGTACAACTACAGTAGCTTACCATCCTAGGCGGAACGTGATGATTGGATGAAGAAGTTATTCCTGCATATGGGGGCTTGTAATTTATAAAGAAATTTTTATTAATATAGGGTGGTGAAAGCAGTACCTTCCCCTCTCCCTCCCCCCCCCCCCCCCCCCCCCCGGTTGCGCAAAAACAATCCTATGTTAAGCAATCAAGACCATAAAACTCACTTCGGAATTTTACCGAACACTTGGTGTGCGGAAAATACCCAAGACCTTGTTTCTAATGAAAACCAAGTGTGCAAACTCAAAACGAATCCAGCCAAGCATCAACAGGTAGGATAACAAGAACACACAAGCAATCAAAGCAAAGAAATGACGATAATATAACGTGGTTCACCCAAACAAGGGTTACATCGAGAATGGTAAGATTTCTTCTTTATTTTATAAATGGAGGAACCACAAGGTTACACCCTCAAACTCTTTATCTCTCCAAGAAAGTCACTCACAAACCAAGAATAAGAACTAATCTTAAACAAGAAGCTCTCACTCACTTTTCTCTTTGAAAACTCACAAAATGTTCACTTTCTAGCTGGAAAAACAGCACTGCTATAAAATAGAAAATAGACTGCAACTATTTATAGTTTTTCCTCAAAGTGAAATTTTTTTAAATATCGAGAAAAAATCTATTTTTCTCCCAAAACAGCCGTCAACCAATAGGAAGCCACCGGAGAGCCAATATACATCCCCCCCCCCCCCCCCCCAACACACACACAAACAGGCAGGCAATTTCTTAGTCATTTTGGGTGTCACAATAATTCCTTCCTGTTGTAAAATCCCTTTTAAATGGGTCCATTTTTGGCAGAAAATTATAGTTAATATATAAATGCATTGTCCCGTTATGTTTGTAATCTATTTTTGTATGCTTAAAACTTCCAAGTAATATGACGGAAATAGTTCCATTTGATTAAATGTGAATGATCACATGTATTTCCACACTCATTTTAAAATTTACTTTTTGATTAATTTCTTACGTGAGGATTATGATCGAGTAATTAATTCCAATTCCCTATATTTGAACAAGAAGCTGATTTGTGTTGGTGGGTATTTTGATATCTGTAAATCAGTAACTACTTGTGTCCTATAACTTCTACTACTCTACTACTGAATTTTATTGATATTTTTAGAGGTTGCCACTATGAAGTATTTGCTTGAAGTTGGTAAACATCACTAGCGATTTTCATTCTTTAATTCTGGCACACACTGTTTTTGATTGATTTGGAAATTAAGATAAAGATAAGAAATGAACAATATAATTTAGGGTTCTTGGGTTCATGTTATCCTCATATTGGACTAAAAAAATGTTATCTTTTGCTTATATATATGGTAGAATTGATTTGTCAGGGCTATGCAGGACCACTAGTTTTAATCCTGGTTGCCAGTTATTGTTCTTTCACTCCTTGATTAAAAGGCAACTTTTTAAGAACCAATTAAATATTTAAAAGTAATTCCACATTGACTGTTTATTAGTGTATCAAACTAATTACATATAGTCTTATATAGGGTAGAATGCTGAAACAAGATTTAAGCATGAAGTTTTATAGTTGAACTGAGTCGAGTTGAGTCGAGTCGAATAATTAAAGAACAAATAATTACTATTGGGCGTATCATGGAATTGTCGACTTAACAACTAGGACTAGTAATGCAGCACCTATTAATTATGTGGATAATTATAATAGGGTTTGGAAACCCAGACATCACATCACATTGGACCAAGGGAAAATGTCCTTGGTGATCAATTATCAATCTGAGTGTTTATCTAGTAGTCATTTGCTTATAGCAGTAATTAGTCTAGGCTATAACCTAGCCTATTAGTGAGAAAAAATTGAAATTGTGAACTTCAATTACATGTGGGAACCCAAAAGGCTCAAGTATTCCATAGATAGGAACTTATGGACCTTTTGGCACATAGGGAGACTATTCTGACATTATAGTTAATAGTGGTAGGTTGTGTAAATTTAATCAGATGTATAGGGGGGAGAGAGAGAGAGAGAGAGAGAGATCCGAATTGAATGGAAATAACAAAATCTCGTGGCTCTATGAAACTAATATCCAAGGACTTGGGCAACTAAAATCCTTACTTTAGCCTTATTGTATGAAAAAATTTAAAATCTACCATATTCGCTGACCACAACCATATTGGAAATTGATTTATGGCATGGTATATCTTGATGTTCTTTTTAATTAATGTTTTCTCTTTGCGAGGAGGATCGTCCATGATTTCTTCCTAATTTTATCTTCTCCTTTTCTATTATGTGTTCAATTGATTATCACAGGAATCAACCTCGTCACGACTAATCAAAAAGTCAATGAAAGATCGAGTTGGTACATCAAGGTGAAAAATTATTTTTCCTCAAGAGGATCCTCCGGATGAGCACATGTAACTAGGAACATGGTATTTCTATACTCCTATTTGTTCAGTTACTTTTGTGTCAATAGTTTCATATAGCTGCGAAACATGATGAATTTCAAAATAATATCATTTTTTATAACATTAGCAATTGCTTTTTCAATTAATTAATCATATTTTGAAAGAGATTATAGTAACTTTTATAAGGGGAAATATAGTCTTATCTTATTCATTCAAGTAAATTTTGAGTGGAATAATGTACATATTGCCCCAGAAAAAGTTAGCCGTTTGTTTCTCCCTCTTAATTACAACTTGTTCACACTGCCCAGGTAAAATACAAGCATCTCGTAATAAGTTTTGTACAGGCTACCTAAAAGAATTATACACTAGCTTTTATTTTATACAAAATAAAATCGTGAAGCTAAAAACGAGTTCATTTTTTAAATTGATGTGTAAATTCAGTCAAATGCTTGGTTAAAACTAGGTGGTCATTCAACTGCACAACCTGTTTATCAAATATATTTCTTAGTAGTAAACCTTGTCTTGGTTCTCTTGAAATATCAAATACATAACTTTAAGGGACTAACACAGTTCAACTAATTAATGATAGTTTTTTGCTATCTTGAAGGACTGAAAGACAGTATTTGCCTAACTATCTGCAGCTCCCTACCTTCTGAAATATATTTTCTTAAACTTGGCTCTAAGTAGTAAGAACCAATTCCGCAGTTTTTTCCATGAATACTACGAGAAAAGACAAGATCCTCATTGGAAAGAATTAAATGTGAAGTAGAATTTTTGAGATTTTAACCTCAGAAAAGTTCCAACATTGGTCCAAGTAACACAAGTCTTATAGTTGTCACTCTAATTGCAACGGGAACGCACCAGGTCCTTATATTTGATGGTAAAAAAATATAAGAAAACATGGGATTAACATGTCATCCTCCTTCGAAAAGTTAGACGCAGAAGTAGGAGTTCTAAGACTTCGAATTTAAAAAACCTATGACTTGGGTCAAAGAGTCCCAAATAGACTTCTCGTACTGATTGGTTGGGAAACCTATAAGAAGTTTTGAGATTGTAATATGATCCCCGATGAGAGAGTTAGATGAAAAGTAGAAATTCCAAGGCTTAAAGTTCAAAAAACCACAAGCCTTAGGGGCGTTTGAAGAAAAAAAGATTTTTTAAAATCTTAATTTGAAGATCTGCCAAAAATCTTTATTTTGAAGAAAATAATATTTTTAAGACCTAAAATGAAACCTATGAATTGATATTTTTATAGTTAAGGATCAAGAGATACAAACAAACAATGTTAAACAAACAATGAGATTTTAGGCAAAAACAAATTAAAATTTAAAAAACAAACAAATGATGAAATTTTAGGCATAAACAGATTAACATTTAAAAATTAAACAAATAATGTTTAATGCCTCTAAGTAGATTGGTATTCAAACCTAAGAAGCAAAAACAATTAGTACCTGAGCCGAAAAATTAAAAATCCAAGACCTGTTAAACTTAGAAAAACTTATTTTGAGTTTAGGGAGCCCGAATCACACATTCTCGCAACAATTGGCATGTAACTTTCTGCTCCCTCATTCTTAAGCTAGAAAATTATTGGAAAATTTGTGATCGAATTTCCATAGCTAATGAGAGAGAGAGTGTGGTAGTAGAAATTAGATCCTACAGGAAGGTAGAATCCTAGGATTAGGTAAATTGAAATGCAATCTCCAATTAAGGGATTAGACTCAAAATTAGAAATGAAATACTTTGTCCAAGAATTAGGATCTTGAAGGCTCAGAATTGGTCAAAAGGGTCCTAAATCACCCGTACTCACTCCATTGAAACATAATACATCAATCCGTCATTTGATGATAGAAGCCTATAGAGAAGCTAAAATTAAAATTGGATCCCCAGGGGAAAAGGTTTGACGCAAAAGTAGGAACTTCGAGCTGGGACTAAGCGTACCAAATCTCCCTATCTCACATCGAATGGCTCGAGAACAAACAAAGATATATAAATTACTTTGATAGAGAATAAAATGGGATCAATGTCTGATATCTATGACAGAGCTGGTAGAAAAAATAGGAATTCCAGGACTTCAAACTCTCAAATGCCTCAAGCTTTTGTCCAAGGATCCCAAATCATCTGTTTTCTTTTCGATAGGTAAATAAACACAAGGGTTCATAATGAAATCTCAATCCCCGGTGGGGGAAAAATTGGATATTTACATCAAAACTTTAGTTTACGACTTATGTATGGATTCAAAACAAATTTATAACATAGCACCTTTGTTTGTTTTGTAAAACAGAATGAGGATGAATTACAGGAGATTACTGAGCTGGTGAGAGAGATAGTGTGCTTTTTTTATGTGGCTTGGATTGCAGTGAACATTGATGCGTTTCATTTAACTTCAAAATGTTTCTTCATGCATTGGATTTGTGTTAAGATGAATGTAATTAAATTGTTTGATAGACATTGAGATATATTGTATTGACATGTTTATTTGTATTGGATTCAGTCTACGACTTATGTATGGATTTCAAAACACATTTATAACATAGAACATTTGTTTGTTTTGTAAAATAGATGAGGATGAATTGCAGGAGATTAGTGAGTTGGGGTGCTTTTATGTAGCCAGGATTGCAGTGTATGCTGATATATTTGTATTCTATTTTGGGATGTTTTTTCTTGTATTCATTATGTATTGAGATTGATGTAATTAAATTTTTTGGTGGGCATTGGGATATTGTTGTATTGTTATGTTTATATATTTATTTGTATTGGATTCTAGTGGACAGTGAGACGGATATGGGATATTTTTATTAAATACATGTGTCATTATTATTGTATGTTTGGTACCTATTTATACTGATAAGCAGGTATTTCACAGAATTTTTTTCTAGTTTTACAAGAGTTGCATGAGTAACATAATCAAATTTTCACATAAATGGTTTCGTATCAAATTTTTACATAGATGTCTATTATCATAGAATTCATAATAAGCATCTCTACAGGAAGAAGGTAATGTTGAACATGTAATGACCTTTTGTTTCCATAATTTTAAGCGATGACAATTAAAAACACAATGTGAAGATCGTCTAAATAAATGAGAACAAGCATTGCAATCCTATGAGAAACCTCCCTTGACCACACACTCGCAATACATAGGCCAAATATAAGCATTCAAGAACAGTTACAAGCCAGTCTCTTGTACCAATAATTTGAAGTGGGTAACTTCTAGTAATGAAATCATTGCAACATGTACTTGGTTCCCAACATGATTTGGCATAAATTTGCAGACTTGCATATATATTGAAACCGACCTCCATTAGGTCGCATATAGCGTTTTCAAGAGTTGAATACGAATTAACATGATAAAGATCATATTCTGCATGGTCAATGATTCATACCAAATTTGAAGATTTCTTTAATGTCCAGATTTTTGAGAATGTTTTTTCCTGTAATTTCCATATTTTTTTTAATTTCCAGATTTTGAATGATTTTTTCTTTAATTAGATTTTTTTAATGTTTTTCAGTAATATCCACAACTTTTAAATGTTTAATTCTATTTTTTAGTGTTATTAATATTTTTTTTAATTTCCACATTTCTGAAATGTATTCTTTCCGTACTTTCGAATTTTCTCAAATTCTTTAATGGCCAGAATTTTGAAATGTTTTCTAGATTTTCTAAATATTTTATTGTAATTTCCTGAATTTTTAAATGTTTTTTTTTTATTTTCCATTATTTTGAAATGTTTTTCCAGCATTTTTCACATATTTTAATTATTTTTTCGATAATTTTCACTTTTTTAATTGTTGTTATGTAATTTATTTTTTGGAAAATTTTAAATTGTTCCCTCGTTTTGGATGTGACAACATACCTTATTGTGCTAATTTTTCATTTAAAAACATGACACCGTTAAGGTTTGGGTTAATGTTGAACATTTAAAAAAAATGGGGGATTCAGTCTAGAAAACTAGAATTGGGTTGGTGAAGTATTAATAGAGGTAAAATTGAGGAGGTCAGAGTGTAATTAAACATGATTTAGATCCCTCTTTACATGGGAAATGATTCATACCAGATATCTTGTTTAGATGGCTTCACTTCATCCAATACTATTTCACTTCTAATATTTCAAAAGCTTCCATTTATAGCCTATTCTCCTTTATAACATTATTACAAAACACACCCAGGAGACTAGAAGATAAAATGAAGTCTCATTTGCATGGTCATTTTCATTCTATTAAAAGTGGGAACTAAAATTTATTATAATCTTATCCAAGATGAAATATTACTGAAATATAATATGTATATAAAAGTTGGTTAAAAACATAACCTTATCCAATATGGAACTTAGACCTGACAACGGATCGTGTCGAGTTGTGTTCGTATCGAGTTTTTTCGTATTCGTGTCTAAACGGATGACTTTTTTAATGTGTGAAAAAACCATATTCAACTCGACCCGTTACCATAAAGTATCATTTCATGTTCATGTGCTATTACCCATTAAGATAATATAAGATTTCATTTTAGTACATTACAACCCCCCCCCCCCCCCATTAAGCAATAGGGGTGTTCGCGGTACGGTAAAAATTCGTACCGTACCGTTTTGTACCGAAAATTAGTAGTAATGGTTTACATTTTTTACTTACCGAAACCGAAACTACCAAAACCGAAATTATCAATTTTTTTATGGTTGGTTTTGGTTTTAATATTTTAAAAATCGATATACCAATAGACGCAGTGTTTATCCCTAAGAAAATTTATTAACTATTGCATCTTCGTTTTACCCTCTCGTTCGGAAATCCTCAACTTCCCCTTGGCATTGTAAATGATTTTCATGGTCGAAACATTAGTAACATTACGAATTTTTGTCGTCATTAGAATGGTGGTCGGCTTTACCCCACTCAAGGACATCTCTTCAACAATGTTTCTCTCATCCGAAGTGAGTCGACCGACATATGCATGTTCAACTAATATTTTTGGTCGCTAGCAACTGACAACATCCACTATCTGTTGTCAAATGGAATGCCCTTCAACAAAAACAGACAATTCCACTTTCGAGTGGCCGTGTCCCTCTTCTGACTTTTTTCCCTTGACTACTCCCTTCGTTCCCATCATTCTTCCCGTGATGATCACGGTACTCACCACCCCTCTCACAACCCATGTGTAGATGTCCTTTACGTGTTGTAGAAGGTGCATCTGGCTTGATGATAACAATTACTATCTTAACGGATCGGGCTTGCTCTTGAGTCCAATCAACCAACGCTTGCCTAGTGGAAAATGCCTGAGAATAAAGAATATAATTAATCAGTAAACTATAATTATAATATATAAATATATTACATTACTAATCGACATTATAATACCTGCTCGGTAAAGAACGTTGCACTAACATCTACTAACACCGAACCACCTTCCCCGTTATGGGGTATATCGATATTAAATAACAGGGAGTTGAAATCCATGAAGGCATCTTGCACATGTAAACTTATTATTAGGTGGGAATACATGGAATTTGAATCACAACATTTCAACCCTTATGACAACATAATTGTATTTGATAATATACTTGCAATGTAATTGATAATATAATTACATTGTATGTTTGAATTCCATTGTATGTTTCCTAAGGGCCACCACATCATTGAATCATTTGGATAAGTTTGTATGTTTGTATTCCATTTGGCATGAATATACCTAATTTACTTAATTAGATCGGGGTAAGTATACCGAATATATATTAGTGTAATACCCCGTATTTTTATGCTATATTAATTTGGGGACTTATTAAATTTAATGTGACGGTTTATTTAATAAAAATCCGGAAATTAAATATGTTATAATTATTAACGTGACGAGAGTTAGTAATTATGGGAAACTTGTTGAATATTACTAATGAGCGTAGTAATATATTATATTGGTTATATTGAATGTCATAAGTGAATTAAATGACTATTTCGGAAATTTAAGTCGGGACGTGCCCGTGTCACGTCGGGACTAATTTTGTTAAATAAAAAGTAAATATTTTATAAGTTGTTCGTATGGTCGTTTTGAGTGCACCAACGCGTCCGGAAGGGTCGAGATAGTCAGAAAAGTGTACCCGGGGGTTTAGTTTGGGTCTCGGGGCGTTTTTAGGCCTAATTAGTACCCCGGGAGGGCATTTTAGTCATTTTACTTAAGTGGGTAATTAAACCCACGAATTTCAGCCAACCTATATCAGCCATTAGGTCCGCCTCTTAGGGTTAGAACATTCACAAATCAAGTGACGGACATTAGAGAAGAGAGGAGAGAGCTCCAAGGCAAACCAATGCCAAAAAGCCACCGGATTTCACCGCCACCACCACCACCGCGTAGATCACGAGACAAGGAACGCAGCCATACCAAAATCATCCGGGAATCTTCATACCAAAATCCCAGGCAAGTATTTGACTTGCGTATTTTCGTTAATGCAATCTTTATATTAGTCTAGGATTGTTTAGAGATGGAAATTATGGAAGAAAACTCAAATTGTGTTAGGATAATGCATGTAGTTTTGATAATATGGAAATTCTGGAACCCTTGCCATGTAGAGGAATATAACCCACGAAATTTTGATGTTAAATTAGAAGGAATTTCTGGTAAAAACAGATTAGAACCTTGTTTTAGGAAAACTCTAGGGTTCTTGATGATTAGATGGGATTTTGAGTTAATTATCCATGTTTAATGATAGTTACACGCATGCTTTACGTTATAAACACCTGGTATAATGTTATAATGATGATAGTAGGATTTTTGGGGCGATTATAATGGAAACACGTCGTTTTAGATGAAGAAGTTGGATGAAACCCGTAACTGCATTCTGCAGAATTTTGCCCAGACCTGCTTGATCGATCGATCGAGCCTAGAGCTTCGATCGATCGAAGGTTCGATCGATCGAGCCCCAAGCTTCGATCGATCGACCCCTCCTGGCAGACTCCTAATTCCCTCTTTAAATGCGTTAAATTCAAATTGTCGTGATATAATTCTTGGGCACTCTTGATAAATTGATTTGGGAGACATTGAGGACCAGTAGGGGATATGAATAAATGTTGGAGCCTTTAATCTTTAACGAAAATGGTATTTATGGGATATTTACTTTAGGTGAATGGATTTATGAATTTAAAGGGTGAGGTGCGTAAGAGAGTTACGTTGGAACCTAATAAAGACACTTACTAAAATTTAGATTTGTGAGGATATAGCCACGAGTGTTAGGTAATAAGTGAGAAAACTCTTCGAGTTAAGGTTAGGAACGAAACCTTATACGTATTTCTATAAATGTGAAATTAAGGGTAAATGGTATAATTACGGGTGATGAGAAGAACCTATATTAATATGATAAAGTGGTATATTTATATGATTGTGTGTACATATATTATATGCATGTGAAAATCATACCCACGCTACTTACTATCCCTGAGGTTTCCGCGCTGGGACAAGTCTTATCTCGATGGGACCTTTATGGGGGATATTGACTTGTACCCTAAGAGATAGATATCCTTGGTACAGGCTATCGATGTGATAGTTCAGACGGTCCTAAGAGACGCCGGTATGTGCCATCCTCTTAGAGACTTGGAATCTATGCTTCGCCTCAATATTGTTTGTGTATTTATGTTAATACCATTCGAGAGTGATTCCGAATGTATTCCCCTTAATGTGAGTGATATGGGGCTTTGGATAGTAGAGTATGCACGCACCATAGTTTTATTCGGGGTGCTGTTATATATATATATTATACGAGTAGTTAATATATATATGAGATTATGATATTTGAAACTGTCTACTGAGATTTGATAAGTAGAACATGGTTGTTGACTCAAATTATTAAATACTTGTTTTTGAAAAAAAAGTATAATATGTCACTGTAAAACTTTATTGATTTTATAAAGATAAAATGGAGGACTTTGATTTCTGTTTGGAACATCCTTTTTAAAATGGAGTCGTGAATTATAAATCTTGCGAGTAATCTAAGTTAAGTTAAATCTTTTAGAAAGACTAGTGCGTTAAATGATAAGAAATCGTGGGGAAGGTTAGTGCGATAGGTGTGCACATTGGAAGAGAGGTGAGTATTTTCTCAAGAGAGTGACGTACTAATATGTTATTGCATTGGCCTGTATCAATTTAAATACTTGCTAAACGTATTTTAAAATCAAACACACTTTCGGGCTCTGACCCGTTTCTTTTTCTCTCTCTCTCTTGTATATATATGTATATTTTCAGGTGCCCAGCCACAGGGGCGTCTTGCTTAGGATCCCTTGAGAGAAACGTGCTGCAGCTTAGGTGGGAGTTGCAGGTCACTTGAGTAGACGGCTTCTTTTATTGACTCCACTTCTAGCATTCTCATTTATTGGGCACGTGTCGCCCTTTCCATTATTTCATTTGTTGTTGGGACATTTATATTTCAGTTATTTCCAGTATTGTTCTATGGGATTTATTCAGGATGAAATTGTGATTTTAGTTTCATATGTTGACATTCGATTGACTATTGGTTTATGTTATTTAGTTTATTGTGGTGTGATTCTTAATTGTAGAAATGTTGTTTTAATTAAATAAATCTTTTTCGTTAATTAAAATTTGGAAAGTTTGTATGAAAATGTTTTTGACACTTAGCTTAATTATTTAGGGTGTTAAATTGGATTTTTTTTTTATCGACAGTGATGCTGACAATGAACCAACTGTTTACCTTGATTTAATTTAATAAAGGAGTGATCGCCCGGTATTTAATTAGGCGGGGTGTCACAATCAGCAGCTCAGGGTAAATCTAACAAACCAAGTATAGCTGGTTTAGGGTAATTATATTGAAGTTAGTGCATCATCTCGACAGGTTTACAACGAATGAACTGAGTTCGAACAAAAAATATATATAAAGTTGGTTTGGGAGGTTTACCCCGAGTTTCTTCCTTGAAATCGGGGCCCTGATCCTGAACCACTATACGTTTTCAAGGATTTTTAAATTTTCAATCCTTACGAATAAACAAATATATATGTAATGAGACCTAAAGTTTACCTAAAAATGAGATTTGTAGACTTTTCATTTGCTTTTGAGGTGTTGTTATTGTCTAATGGTGGAATATCCACTAGTATTTGAATATTTAAATAACAAACCCTAGTTATTTAATAATGTTGTTGTAGATGATTGGTGTGTGTGGGGAAAAACTTTAATAATGGAGCGTGAGGACCATAAGAACAAAACTTTAATAATGTTGTTGAAGATGATTAGTTGGATTAATGGTGACAAATTTATTAGATGAAGTGAAGATGAGAAAAAAAGAGTTTGGAGTGTAGTGGATAGAGAGGGAAATGGAGCGTTTGGAGTGTAGTGAATAAAATGATATTTTGTGTTGTAATAGAGTAAAAAATATATATATGAGATGGTGACTCTTAGTAAAAATCAAATTTATTTTCTTTGTGATATTTTGAAGAAATTTATGTAATGACCTTAAAACAATTTCCTATATAACAAAGGAGTAGTGATTTTTGAATTGGTGGTCGAGATTAAGGTGTTGTCTGTTTTTACCTCTTAAGTCTGAATCTAAACCATTCAGACCTAGGAGGTACCAAATAGTGTTTGTTTTTTTAAATGATTAAGAGGCTAACAATTATTTTTTCCTCTGAATGATTAAGAGGTAAATGAACCTCTGAAATATGAAATCTGAATCTGAAGTTTGAATAAGTCTAAATATATTCATTCAAATGTTCATTCAGACATAAAAACAAATATATTTTTCAAATTCAGATTTTAGACTTCAGATTCAGTCTTCAAATTTCAAATTCAGACTTGAGATTCATATGGAAAAACTAACGGAACCTAAATGTAGTGAATTGTATTTGAAGGTTTAAAATGAGAAATTTGTGACTTTGAGACCACAAACACTTGAAGTGTGTCTCCCATGCTCAAAAGTGATTCTGATTATTTGTACTACCTCCGGCCTCTCACCCGTCCCATCTCTCACTGCACATCCATTCGCTCTCAAAAACAGTCCCAACAAAACTCTCTCTCTCTCTACATCTCTGTGGGTACTAAAGAACATATTCTCTCACAACTGTTGCAACCTGGTTTGCATCTGATCTAGTGTAGGGTCAAGAACACCATCTAATGTAATCCAGTGTTTTGAAACACCATTCAATATCTTCATTCGCTGGCCATTTCTCTCTTACACTCTCTGTCTCGCCACCTCTCTCCCAATCGACAGTGCCCTTAACTCCAACTCCATGGGTCAACCTCATAAACGCCACAAAAGTTGCAAAACCGTCTCTTTTTTGCGTTGTTGGTATTCCTTAAGTTCCTTTTATTCAGGTACTCTGTTTTGATTTTTGGCACTTGGGGAATTTTTCTGTATTATTATTTTTGGCGATTGTTTTTCTCATATTAGAGTTTAAAAATGATCATATGTGGAAGATTTAGGTTCTATTGAAATTATGTGTTAGGTATACATTGGTTGCAAACAGTGGCTTATGTGTGACCAATACGTATTTTCATATAAATTAGTTTGTTAAGTTTTATTATCCGTGATATAGTTTTTTTTAGCGACTTATAGTTAGAGGCCCATATGAACATCCTAATGGAATTTTTATTAGTGCACAACATTCTTTAGATCATTATTTCTTGAAGTTCATCCATATTGAACTTTTTTCAGCTTCAGATTCAACATATCTTACTTGAATGTGTTGTACACTTACAGGTACAACTGGTTGTTGGATAATATGAATGTAAATACAGAAATGGAACTCTTTATATATCACAGTAATGTAAACTTTAATACAATAATGTAACTTCTGAATAGATACTAGAAAATTTCAAGGTGTGATGTCACTTTCCTAAATACAGTATATGCCCCACACGAATAACTTCGGTATACAAACGGAAATCCGCAAATCCGTACTCAAGATACAATGAAGCAACTTGCACTGTCTGCAACTTGTATATTTGAAGACAGCCTTTGGATGCAGCAGCGAAGAACAGTCAATCAAGTTCTTATTCTGTTTATGTGCACAAAACAGAATAAGATAATTTATATCTCCTAAAAATTGTAAGAGAGTAATTGCAAGGGCTGGAAAATTCAGAACTGGGTTAATCTTAATTATGTGCAATTTCGAAATAGGATGCCTTTATTAATAGAAAATGAAGGGCTGCATCTCAGGGGTCATGACTGTTAAGTTTTAACAGTCTTTACTTAATTCCGAAATGGTATGACTGTTAATTACCAACAGTCTTAAGCCATTTCCGAACAGGTACAGTAATACCGAAATGATTTTACACGGACCCACCAAAAAGTGACCGCGCTCGAGTGACCGCGATCCGACCCGGACAAATCCCGGCAACCGGCTATCACTGCGAACACGCGGCATGCAAAGTGCGCCATTATCGCCTCTACAGCCCACTGCCCCACACATGCGTGCGCATACGTGTGCGTACGGTGCTTCACACCGTATTGGAGGTCTATTGAATAGCCTCTTAAATGCTAGATGAAGTAACTCTTCATCTTCCATTTCTATTTATTAAGTGCACACATTTTTTATATTTTTCCAATGTGGGACTCAAAGGTTGCCCACTCCTTTTATAGCTGAGTGGTGATACTTAGCTTTGTACATTTTCCAATGTGGGACACTATCACTTTTTATATTTGGGTTAGCTTCCCACTTCTTCCAAACACTTCCAATGTGGAACAAGCTCTTTAAGCTTTTACTTTCAAAGCTCTTACTCACTTATTTTAAAAATTCTCCAACATTCCTTCACCATTTTCAAAATAAGTTTTGTAAATCTTTGATTGTCTGTAAGACTGTGTATAAGTATTGGTGTCTCACGACTTGAACCAATACCCTGTGAAAAATCGTCAAAGATAACCATGAAAGTATATTAGACTTTGTCTTTGAACTATCAATCCATATTGATTAGCCGGATTTGTCTACACGCATAAATCTTTTAGTCACTGATTATCCATATAAGCCGACACATGTATTAGGCCTTGTGTCTGTACCTTGATTTCATGAGTGCGTTAGAGTCAAGCCCAGTTCTCATAGGAAGCGGCACCACTCCCACACTCATATAGGTAGAATATCATAGGTGTCCATGTAACTAAAACACCATAAATCTATTAAGATTAAACTCATCCTCTTTCATTATTCATTACATGTTCTAAGCGCCTATCCTCGGGATGTTTGATTTTGTAGTGCTTACAACCACGACGTATGATGTAATTTAATCATTGAACTTGAGTCTTGAATATATCAAGTTTCAAGTTGAGTTTTCATCAAGAGTGATTATTGTTAATGGGATTTAGTCCCATCCCTAATGATGTTTTAGACACCATTCCTCTTGCAAGACCTTTTGTAAAAGGATCAGCTAAATTTTGACTTGATTTTACATAATCCACTGTGATTACACTATCTGTAATCATTTGTCTGACATAACTATGTCTCAGGCCAATATGTCTAGATTTTCCATTGTACACTTTACTATAAACTCTGGAAAGAGTAGACTCACTATCACAATGTATAAATATTGGAGGCATTGGTTTTGGCCAAACTAGAATTTCAGTTAATATATTCCTTAACCATTCTGCCTCTTTACTAGTTGCAGCTAATGCTACAAACTCAGCTACCATAGTAGAATCAGCTATACAAGTTTGTTTCTTTGATCCCCAAGAAACATCTCCTCCACCAAGAGTGAAAATCCATCCACTTGTTTAGGAATGATCCCCCCACTCAGTTATCCAACTGGCATCAGAAAACCCTTCTAATACTGAAGGATATCCCCTATAGTATATACCATAGTCCATAGTTCCTGTCAAATATTTTAATATTCTATTAACAGTATGCCAATGCAATAAACTTAGATTACTAGTATATCTACTTAATTTACCAACGACATATGCAATATCAGGTCGAGTACATGTTATGGCATACATTAAACTACCAATTATTCGTGCATATTCCAATTATTAAAAAGCTCTACCAGTATTAGGGATCATCTTTAGTTGTGGCTTAAAAGGTGTACTAACAGGTGTGCAATCAAATTGATTAAATTTCTTTAAAATTTTCTCAACATAATGAGATTGAGTGAGAATTATATTTGTATCTTTCCTTATTATTCTCATTCCTAATATGACATCAGCTACACCCATATCTTTCATATCAAATTTAGAAGACAGAAAACTCTTTGTATTGTTAATGCTTTCTAAATCACTACCAAGAATTAATATGTCATCTACATATAAACAAATGATCGCACCTTTACCATTAGCAAATTTACTATAAACACACTTATCAGATTCATGAATTTTAAAACCATAAGAAATGATGACCTTATCAAATTTTTCATGCAATTGTTTAGGTTCTTGTTTTAGGCCATATAAGGACTTAATAAGTTTCAATACTTTATTTTCTTGTCCAGGCATAACACACCCTTCTGGTTGTTCCATGTAAATTTCTTCTTCTAAGTCACCATTTAAAAAGGCGGTTTTCACATCCATTTGATGAATCTCAAAATTATATATAGATGCTAATACAATTAAAACTCTAATAGTAGATGTTCTAGCAACTAGTGTATAAGTATCAAAATAATCAATCCCTTCTTTTTTTGTAAAACCTTTATGAACCAATCTAGCTTTGAATTTATCAATTGTTCCATCTATTTTCATTTTCTTTTTAAAAATCCATCTACACTTAATGGGTTTAAACCCTGGAGGTAAATCTACTAACTTCCAAGTTTTATTTCCCATGATTGAATCCATTTCATCATTTATAGCTTCTTTCCAAAATGATGAATCTACATACTTAATTGCATCACTATAAGTTTGTGGGTCTGTTTCAACACTAAGAGTCAAAGCATATTGATTACAAGGCGCGTCTCTATTTCCTTCAACAAGATAGACTACAAAGTCGGGACCAAAGCTTTTTTCTTTTCTAGGTCTTTTACTTTTCCTAATCTCTTCTTGTTCTACTGATGGAGTATCAGGTAATTGTGAAGGAGTGTTTACTTCTTTTTCACTATTTATTCTAGGAATAGAAGAAAACCTTTGTTCATAAAAAAATGCATGTCTCGATTCAATTATTGTATTTACCTCAACAGAATCATTAGGTTCACTAACCAAAAATCTATAGGCTTTACTATGTTGTGCATAACCTATGAAAATACACTCAACGCCTTTGCTTCCTAATTTCTTTTTCTTAGTTTCAGGTAGTCTTACAATAGCTCTACAACCCCAAACTTTAAGATAACCTAAATTAGGTTTTCTATTCTTCCATAATTCGTAAGGAGTTTTCTTATTATCTTTAACATGTATCCTATTCAGAATATGACACGCAGTTAAAAGTTCTTCTCCCCAAAACCCTTTACTTAAACAAGAATAAGAAAGCATAGCGTTAACCATTTCAGTTAGTGTTCTATTTTTTCTTTCTGCTACTCCATTTTGTTGTGGTGTATACGGTGCATTAACTTCATTTATAATTCCTATATCTTCACAAAATTGAGGAAAGTGATATTCAACACCTCTATCGGATCTAAGACATTTTATTTTAATATCACATTGATTTTCAACTTCATTTTTATATGTCTTAAATCTATTAAGCACATCATCCTTAGAGTTTAAAAGATATACATAACAATATTTTGAAAAGTCATCGATAAATGTAGCAAAATATTTACTACCACCTCTAGTAGGTGTTCCATGTAAATCACAGACATCACTATGTACTAATTGCAACAAAGATGTAGTTTTTTCTATTTTTGAAAAAGGCAATCTTGTTATTTTTGTTTGCATGCATATTTTACACTTTTCATTCATATCATTCTCATATTTAGGAATTAAATTTAAATTAACCATGAAATGCATTTTCTTTGTATTAACATGTCCTAAACGACTATGCCATAATGAAAGACAATCAACGATATAAGCTAAAGAATCTTTTTCATTGATATTGAGCTTAAACATGCCCTCATACAAATATTTTTTTCCTACAAAGGTACCACTCTTAGTCAGAATAAATTTGTCTGACTCAAATACAAGCTTAAAGCCAAATTTGTTAGGAAGACTTTCAGAAACTAAATTTTTCCTAACATCAGGAACATGAAAAACATTGGTGAGACTAAGGATTTTTCCGGAAGTGAATTCGAGATCCACTGTCTCTTTTCCTTTAACCGCAGCAGTTGAAGAATTTCCCATATGGAGAACATCTCCTTCCACAGTTTCATAGGCAGAGAACAAGCTCTTGTCCTTATAAACATGCCTTGTGGCACCAGAATCAATCCACCAAGGGTTGCCTTCTCCAAGCATATTAGCCTCGGATATCATAGCAGCAAATTTTTGCTTTGTGTCTGATGTCCCTCCTTTTTGCTTTAGTTTCTTAAACTCACGACAATCCTTCTTGAAGTGACCTGGTTTGTTGCAATGAAAACAATTTCCTTTTTTCTTTTTGTTTCCTTTAGAATTATTTGAAAAATTCTTCCGCTTGTTATTTTTTCCATGATTGCCAAATTTTTGCTCCTTTCCTTCCTCCACCACATGGACCTTAGAAACAGAATTTTTCTGTTCCTCTTTACCATCTAGAATTTGAGACTCTTGTTCAATTCTTAAATGAGTCTCTAATTCTTCAAGTGAAAGATCTTCCTTTTTGTGTTTGAGTTCTTTCTTATAATCTTTCCAAGAAGGAGGGAGTTTTTCAATTATGGCAGAAACAATTACATTATCATCCATATTAAAAAATTTCAGTTTGCAATGATTTAAGATGCGTTGGATGTCATGAAATTGTTCTAGCACAGGCCTATTATCATGCATTTTAAAGCTTAAAAACTGACTGATAGGAACTTCTTACTTGTAGCGTCTTTCGTAAGATATTTGGTCTCCAATGTTTTCCACAAAATTTTCGCAGTCCCAACATTTTGGTACAAGTCGAACAAATTATCATCAAGTGCATTGAGAATGTGACCAGACACAAGTAATCATCGGTCTTCCATTTTGTGCGCTGCCTAGTCTGTTCCATGGTTTCATCTTCTTCTTCATTTGGTTTCGATTGTGACAAGACATACACAATCTTTAATGTTGTTAGAAGAAAGCGAACCGTTTTCTGCCAACGCAGAAAATTACCACCATAAAAATGGTCCAACTTGAAAAAGCCTTTTGTTATTTGTCGAAGAGATTTGGAAGAGTCTGCCATTTTTGGTGATACTGTATTTAGATTATTGGATAATATGAATGAAAATACAGAAATGGAACTCTTTATATATCACAGTAATGTAAACTTCAATACAATAATGTAACTTCTGAATAGATACTAGAAAACTTCAAGGCGTGATGTCACTTTCCTAAATACAGTATTTTCCCCACACGAATAACTTCGGTATACAAATTGAAATCCACAAATCCGTACTTAAGATACAATGAAGCAGCTTGCACTGTCTGCAACTTGTATATTTGAAAACAGCCTTTGGATGCAGCAGCGAAGAACAGTCAATCAAGCTCTTATTCTGTTTATGTGCACAATATAGAATAAGATAATTTATATCTCCTGAAAATTGTAAGAGAGGAATTGCAAGGGCTGGAAAATTCGGAACTGGGTTAATCTTAATTATGTGCAATTTCGAAATATGATGCCTTTATTTATAGGAAATGAAGGGTTGCATCTCAGGGGTCATGACTGTTAAGTTTTAACAGTCTTTACTTAATTTTGAAATGGTATGACTGTTAATTACCAACAGTCTTAAACCATTTCCGAACAGGTACAATAATACCGAAACGGTTTTACACGGACCCACCAAAAAGTGACCGCGCCCAAGCTACCGTAATCCGACCCGGACGAATTTCGGCAAGCGAAGTGCAAAGTGTGCCACTAGCGCCTCTACAGCCCACTGCCTCGCACGCGCACATGCGCGTACACGTGCGTGTGCGTACGATGCTTCACACCGTATTGGAGGTCTATTGAATAGCCTCTTAAATGCTAGATGAAGTAACTCTTCATCTTCCATTTTTATTTATTAAGTGCACACATTTTTTATATTTTTTCAATGTGGGACTCAAAGGTTGCCCACTCCTTTTATAGCTTAGTGGTGACACTTAGCTTTGTACATTTTTCAATGTGGGACACTATCATTTTTTATATTTGGGTTAGCTTCCCACTTCTTTCACACACTTCCAATGTGGGACAAGCTCTTTAAGCTTTTACTCCCAAAGCTCTTACTCACTTATTTTAAAAATTCTCCAACACTGGTGAGGGTTCAAATAATGTTTGATCTTCTTGATTGGTGTTCTTTATATTTCTACTGTTTGGTGTGTGCATTTTAAATCGTTGAATGGTAGTTTTTGGTATTTGGGTATTAACAATCCTTAAAAGATTACCAGCTCTCTCGAACTTAAAAAGGTTATTAAAATTAGAGATCAAGGGGTGCAAGGAGCTAATCGAGATACGAGATCTAGACAAATTGGAATCCTTAGAACTTTTGAATATGAATGGTTGCACATCCATTAAAAGTTTGCCTGATCTATCCAACTTGGGAATGCTAAAAGAACTAAATTTATGTCAATGCAAGAAGTTACGTAAGGTTAAGGGACTTGCACTTTTGGAATCCTTGGAGATTTTGGACGTGTCACGGTCAATGTTTTAAATCGTGGTCGCACAGAGTGTCGCGTTTTGGTTCCGAAATCGCGTCGCGCAAATATTGTCGCGTATCGCGCAAGCAATTCGTGCATTCCAGATTTTTAATTTGAAAAACATGTAACAAATATAAATAAATAAATAAGCTCAAACAATCAGTCCAAATCATTTCAAATATATTCATAAAGTCATAATGTGCTACAACATTCCAAATAAAATCTAAAAATAGGACCATATTCTTCCAAACATAGGACCATATTGTTCCAAAAATCCCAAAGGCATGAAGTTTCAAAAATAAATTAACACCAAATAAGGTTTTTCAAAAATTGTCAAACATAAAAAATAAAACAAGAACTGTGTAAATTCTTACCAAAGTTGGATCGGGGTTGCCAAACTTTGGAAGGAAGAGTCCGGAGCACTGTTAGTGAGTTTTTTTTTTTTGTTTTCAAAATCGGGGCTGTTAAAAGTGATTGAGGAAGTGTTTTGTTAAGTTAGGGCTGTCAAAACTATAATAAGGAAGTTTTTTTTAGATCTGGGCTGTCAAAAGTGAATAAGGAAGTGTCTGTGTTTTTTTTAAACCTTTGTACTTACCAAAACGATGCCGTTTTGGTAAGCCACAGGGTTTAAAAAAAACATGCATTGCGCGGCTATAGCGCAGGTTTGCGCATGTTTGCGCTAAATCGCGCCAAATTGCGCCCAATAGCGCACGCAACAGCAGCATCCCACTTAGCAGATCCATTTGCGTTGTCTTTTCCTGTCGCAAAAGGCAACAGCGCTATTGTGTTCGCGATAGCGAGCTATTTAAAACACTGGTCACGGTGCATATCATTGGAAAGAAAACCAGATATGTCAAACTTAAAAAGTTTTAAAAAACTAAGAATTAGTGGTCTCCATTACTTAACTGAGATTCAGGGGCTTGAGAAATTGAAGTTGTTAGAATCGTTGAACATTAGTTATTGCACGTTAATTGAAAAATTATCTGATTTGTCAAATTAAATTTTTTTGAAAAATAGGGTGTTAAGCATAATCCCGATCATAAGGGAAGTGTAGAGCATAGATAAAGCGGTGGTTCTCCCTTTTGCTCTTTCTGCTTCTGTAGTTTGACCACTTTGTAGTTGAAGTTCCTCGGCTACATTGTTATTCACAGGGTCTTGGGTGCACGGGCAGATGTTACCCTCATCTATACTTAGTGATGGGCATCCGCTGGTCCGGTTCCTTATGCCCTATATTCAGATCTCGATCGTGATCGAGACCTAGTTCTAGTTCCCATCGTAGCTCATTGTTGTGTTCTGAACCCTGTAATCTAATGAAGTGGGTAGGTACATTGGAAATGCAAGCTGAGCTGGTAGGACTGCGAAGTCTTATGTATGGAAGTCAGTCTTTCACTCTATAGAAGCACAAGCGGATTACTTCTTCCAGTTAGGATTCTGTTATTGCAGGGAAGGGTGAAGAGGGGGGCCAGGACTCAGCGAAAAGAGTTATTTTTGCTCCCATTTAGGCAGCTAATCAGTCAGCAAACCGTTAGCCATTGAATAAGTCATTATCGGGTGAGGAATGTTATATAACATGTGATATGAGACAAAGCCTGCTAGAGGAAAGAACTCCCACGGGGTAGACTCAGAATTTTCATAAAGTAATGAAAGGAAGAGGATAGTGGAACTTAAATAGGAGACAGAAAGAGAGAAAGTTTGAACAATCAGCAATGGAAGAAGTTAAGGAACAAAGTAGTTTGATCGAAGATAAGAGAGAGAGGAGAAACCCATACAGGATTATATAATAGTACTTTATAGCACAGTTTACATGTCATTGATAGGGGCCCTGGTATTATGGTTGAGCAAGTAAAAAACCACCTTTATTCAAAGCGCAACCGCTGTTCAAAGAATATCAATGCGTCGGGAGTATAACAATGGCATTATTAATTAGAATTGGGAAACCTTTGTCAGTCAAGTCCAAGTCTGCCTCTCTCGAGACTGGGGGACTTGTGGAACTGAAATACTTAGAATTATTGAACTTATGGGAATCCAAGTCAATTGACGAATTACCTACAAAATTTAAGAAAAATAGTAGCTCATGGTTGTGTGAAACTTATTGAGATTCCGGGACTCGAGGAACTGAAATTCTTAGAATTGTTGGACATTGATGAATGCAAGTCAATGGAAAACTTACCTGATTTGTCAGGCCTTCAATATCTAAAAGAAATAAGAGTTTCTGACTGTGTGAAAAAAACTGATATCTCGGGACTTGAGAATCTGTATTATTTACAAAGGTTGTACACTCGTGGATACACCTTGCTTGCAAATCAGAGCATGGAAGACCGATTAATGGCATGGTACTCTTTACGGGAGGGTTTTTTATGTTTGCTCTCCAATTATCTTTTCTTCATCTATTTTTTGTTCACGTGATTATAGCATGACAACTTCATTACTACTAAATTAAAAGCCTGGAGTACCCCTAATGAGCATCGACACTAAGAACATGGTACGTCTCTCTCTCTATATTCTTATTAGTTGCTCTCTTTTGTTTCAATTCTGTCATAGTTGTGAAACTTGTGGAATTTCAAAGCAACCTGATATTTCAATAACATAAAATGTAATTATATTCATGTATCATCTAGTAATAATTGAAAGGGAAAAGGCGCCTGTTGTTTACTGAATGTATATTGATCGGGACAAATAAGGCCTGCTACCACGCAAAACACTGAACACTGTTTTCTTGTCTCTACTGCTTAATTACAACTTTTTAAACATACTTTTACAACAATATGCTGGGAGATATTTTTTGTTAGTTTTACCATCCCATGCTATCATCTCATTCTTTTATGCTTCCATTGAGTTCCTGTCGAAAAAAATATTGTGGAGATGCTTGTTATTGTCTGACTTCAGAAGTTTGGATAGAGAGAAATAATTGGATATTTAAAGAGAAGTAGGTTAGCAAAATATTAGTTTTGGATAGAGTTAAGATATCAAGCATCACTTTGGGCATCTTTAGTGAAGGATATAGAGATTAATATACTGATGCTCAGTTGGGAGGGGTAATCTCGTAAATTTATTGTATATTACATTGGTAGTAGGGCTGAATTTATTTTTTTTATCAGAAACAACATAATATCTACTTTTTATTAAAGGTTGATTTTTTAAAAGGAGGCAAACACCAAGTATGATTGGGACTTCTGTAAAAATATCATATACTCTTTCTTCATTTATTGCCCCTAGACTTGTGAAAATAACCACTAAAAATATAACATTTTATTTGTACGTCATCCGTCTCAAAAAATTATTCTTCAACTCGTGAAATTTTTAAAAATTACAACTCAACTCAACAATACAACATTTTATTCATACAACCAATTATTACTTATTTTCAAACTTGTTTTATATGAAGGAAGATAATATTTTGTTAATATGGCTCAACAATACTGATATAAATTCTAGTCCCACTGAATAATAAATAGCTAAAATGTTTTTTTTCTATGTTCAACAGTTACGAAAGCTACAAATTACAGGGTATGGTTCTTTCTTAATATTCTTCACCAATTCTAACTAGTCTTGTGTGTCAGGAAACTGTGGTTCATGTATATTTTGTGTAGACCCCATATTTTACTTTAAACAAATGACTTAAAGAGCGTTAATTGCATACTTATATGGAAGAATCCTGCTTCCGTTTTCCAACAGTGACTCAAATGTGATCCATATAGAAAGGATGCTGGATTTTGTTAAACTTCTTAAATACCTTCCTCGTAGCTATTGATACTATTTTCATACTCATACATAAAAACTAGGTATATCAAAAGATTGAACTAATCTCTTACAACTCACTAGCACATGTCAACTAACCTGTTATCTAAATGGCTTTCCCATTGGCTTGATCTTTTTCCATCCATAATGCTAAGCTTATGCTTATGTACAAAAATATATTGAGCATATTTTAGAGTTAGAGACATTTTCAGGGGTATGTGGTTGATCTGTTGACTGTTTTTCAAAAAGCATTCAGTATAGGTCTAGTGTCCTGCTGACCTATTGGTATTCTCAATATATCAGTCAACCTGTCAATTGGAGTAATTTCCTATATGTTCATGAGAACATGTAATATTTTTAACTCTTTTTATATTTTGGGGGCCTGCAATATAGGAGGTTCACTTCAAACAAACAAAAAATATAGTGGGCGCTTAAATAAAATTTCAAGCTGGCTTTATATATATATAACAAGTTAAGTTCAAACTCGTTCAGAAGAAAAGAAAAACAACTGAGCTTCTCTCTTGATTTATCTGTTTTCTGCATATATTTTTTTAATTTGTTTTTTTTATCAAGTTCTGTCATAGTTGATCACCAAGTTGCTGAATATGGTTAATTGATTAAAAAGCTCGTCAGTATTGGGATGACTTGCTGCTACGATGATATTTTGTAGTAATATGCTTGTTGGGTGGGATAGTTCTGTTTTTGTTGGTAATTCTAAAGTCAAGTTATATGTTATGCTTCTTGTGTGGAATAACAACAATAGTTTAGCATACTAGATTGGACATGATGATTGGTTGTAGAAGTTCCCGCATATAGTGGCTAATAATTTATTAAAGGAATTTTTTTATCAAGATGTCACATTAGTTCCTTGCTGGTTTAATTATCACACATCATGGATGACGTATAATCCTACTTTCAATGAGTCCATTTTTGTAGAAAAAATATAGGTTATTTTTAACCACATTGTACAGTTATGTATGTTTCTTGTCTGCATTTTGAATGTTTAAAATTTGAAATGGTTTCATTTGATTAAATGTGAATGGTCTCGTGCATCTCCATGCTCTAATTTATAATTTCATTTTTTGTTAATTCCTTATATGAGGATTAGGATTGAGTAGTTTATTCAAATTCCCCATTTTTGAACAAGAAGCCCATTTGTGTTGGTCAGTATTGTGGTATAAGTATCAGTAAATCAGTAACTACTTGTGTAAAACTACTTCCCTATGGGTTGTCAATGGGTCGGGTCTAGGCCAGGACCCGATCCAAATCTGGGACTTATAATAGGATCTGAGCTTATTTTTTTGGCCCCGAGAACCCATTTATTATACGGGTAAGATTTGGATCCTATACAAAAAACGATCCGAAGACCCGACTTGCCTTGTACATTATTATTTTTTAAATACACACACACACACACACACACACACACACACACACACACACACACACACACATATATATATATATATATATATATATATATATATATATATAGTCAGACTCCTGTACATACCAAACGGTACATACCAATGGTGCATACCGCTGGCGCGGACCTATTTTATTAATGATTTTGAGTTGAGTTTTTTTATGTGGTATTTAAACATTTCGGGGGAGCCATATAAAAAAAACAGGACAAAAAAAATGTTTTTTGCTATTTTAAAAAAATCGGTCAAACTTTTGCAGCTTTTAAAGTGCTTTAAAAGCTGCGAAAGTTTGACCGTTTTTTTTAAAATAGCAAAAAACGTTATTTTGAGTCAATTTTTTTTATATGGGTCTATTGAAATTTTTAAACGTCATATAAAAAAATTCAGCCGAAAAATATTTTTTTTACTATTTCAAAAAATTGGTATGCACCGTTGGAATGTACCATTTGGGACTCTCACTATATATATATATATATATATATATATATATATATATATATATATATATATATATATATATATATATATATATATATATATATATGTGTGTGTGTGTGTGTGTGTGTGTGTAGGAGGGGCTTAATGATAAGCCTCTCATTAAATTATTAAATGAGATTAGAGATGATTAATATTGACAAAAGTCCATGTGTTTATGCGACTGAGGTATTATTATGCGCGTCGGACATATCACGCGTATTTGTGTGTTATTTACATATTAACTAGACAATATTCTAGTATTGAGAGTTTTGACATATGTTATGGGACACATGCCACTTAAAATAAGACATGTGTCACCACGAGTTAATCGAAATGTGGCGACCCACTTGGGTTGGTTTTGCTATAAATAAGCCCTACCCCCATACATTTGAGAGAGATCTTCTTGGAAGAGGAGGGTGATTTTCTTATCTTATGAGGTTTTAGAGAGAGCTTTGAGAAAAGTGGCAACACCTCCCATCTCTCCAAAAAACCACCACAATGAGTTTTTTGGTGAATAGTACGAACCCACGAACTACGCTGACTTTGATTCCGAGCATAACGGATACGTAGGCGCAACCGAAGTTGCTCAAGTCAAACACGTGCTAAAATCGAGTATTTCCCCAAAATTATACTACTCTCTTACATTTGGCGACTCCGCTGGGGAGGTATTCACGTTTTTTTTTATTGTGTAACGCCTCATTCGTGATCGGAAAAGTGGACGGAGATGGAGAAAAAGGGGTTGACAGAAGTAATTCTCTGCTTTAACATTTATAAGAGGGATGCAACTTCATTTCAGATAAGAAACTTGATCTATGCATCTTAAGATTCTTTTTAAAAAAAAAAAAGCATGTGGTATATTTATATTAATATGTTAGCTGAGATTTTTCATAACATATGCGTATATCACAACATGAATATTGATTGCTCCTATTATAAGGTGTAAACCACTATACCTACTGTTAAGCACAAAACGCGATATTCCTTGCTTAATAGAATATTATTATTTCAGTAACAATGCTGAAGCTTTTTTGGTCATATATTGAGTTTAGTTGTATTTGTTAAAATGTAAAACAACCTCGAGGGAGCTGAAAGTATAACTTAATCCCTCTATCAAACAACTAGCAAACAATTGTTTGATTGGCCTGAATCAATTTGTAAGAAAACTATAGTCAAAAGAAATAACTTTCTTCTGCAAAAGTATTATTTTATGGATTTTGCACGTTTAGAGATTGTTGGCATTTATGAGGACCTTTCATAGGTAACTGTGTTGACAAGTTGTATATAAATAAAAGTACAATTAATATGTTCCTAGAGTGTATCTAATGGGCTGTGAAAAGAGTGATTTGACACAAAGTATATATCAAACCTGTCACTCACGATTTAATGTTATACTACTTTATTAATGTAGTCAAAAGTCATGTCTAGTTAGACCTATAAATTGTATAGGTAGCACAGTATATGTCTTTAAAGATGGTAAAAAAAAATACTTGCGTGTCCGATTAGAATTTGTCTAAACAGCTGTATAAATTTAATATCTGTACAAAACATATTGCATGTTAGCTATCTGGGAAGGTAAAACAAAATAAAGAAGATGTTTATTATTTGTTTCGTTAAATTTTATACTGTGATTAAAAGAAACAAGCTCCGACGAAATTGGTTTGAGCTTCATCTGTCCTGATGAAAAATAAATAAATAAATTCGGCTATTAACTGCGTTGTGTATTCCAACTTGGGAGCTTCATCGGACCTCAGATTTGATCGCCGGCAGAACTCAGAAGGACAAACTCCAACATTAGAACCTAACAGTCCAAATGGGTACAGCAGGAGATAAGCTTTGTTTCAAGCAAGGCACCACAAATTTCATGGGAGCAAATGAATAAACGTTGGAACTTGGAACCATGGGAGCTGGAAGTAAGAAAAACCTTCGTGGGAGCTAAAATAGCAGACCTCGGTGATAAACCGACGGAGCTTGATCCGAGGAACCTCTTTCCGATGAGGCTCGGACTGAACCGTATGAGCTTTACAGCTGGGAATAAATTGAGTCAGATCCCGATTCACCATGTTCGAAGAAACTCAGAAACCGATTCACCATATGAGCTACCCATATCAGATTTAACTGGGAACAAATTGAGTTATCATCAACCAACTCACCACAGAGTTTACAAATTGTCACACTACATACACTATTAAAATCGACGAACCATGCCTTTACACCTGGGTCCATATCAAACTGTAGCACCTGGTCGAAGAAACTCGTTCGAATCACCATACGAGTGGCCGTTCCGTGTCTCTGTGTAGATCCGACAAGTAATTTTGGAGATTAAATCTGAGATTTTCAAAAAATAAAAAATAAAAAAAAAATTGACATCTGAGATATGAGTTCCAACGGAGCTTGCTCCGAAAAACCATGTTCTAATAGAGCTCGAACCATCAAGAGGTTAACTCCGTTACCCCTATCCATCCTTGTTTTCACCGATCCACCATGAGATTCTGACAAAATCGAAACATCTTAGGGGATTGAACTCCGGCGAGCTTGGGAACGGTATGAAACACGATGCAGATAGGAGTTGGTAGTATGAACGAACCATGGGGGTTTTGAGATTCCATAGAGCTTTGAAAAAAAGTGACAGATCTTTTGGGTACAAAACGAGGAGCCGACGTCAAAAAATTGAGAATCCTCATATTTTTTGACTTTATTTATCATTTCATGAATAGCCGTTGCCCAGCTTGCACGGGCAGGGCACTCACGTGTCAAACCGAAAGGCAGTTGGCAACCTCATACCATTTGGGATTACGAGTTCCCTCGGAGATAACAACACATGTTGAGACGATTGTGTCGTGTATATATATATATATATATATATATATATATATTAATGAGTATATTTAAAAAAAAAATGAGCGTTATTAAGTTATTTATGGAATTAAAAAATGGTTAAAAAAAATAATAATATAATTATGATATCATTGATTAAATGAGATTATTTTATATTTAATCTGATACATTATATATATTGAGAGGTATATTTACTCGTGGTTTTAACACCACAGTATTATACCAAGTGTCGATTGGATCATGAATAAACTATTGAATTAGATCCTTCGAAAATACTCAAAATGACAAGGCATGTTATTTTTTAAAGGTGTTGTTCATTATCAATTATAAATACGGTCGTCGCTTGTGATTTGAATAAAATAAATGCTAGAATAATATCAAAATGAAATGTGTGGATTCCACAATTGAAAATGGATGCGTTTATCACGCTTATTGGGGGAATTGTATATAGTGTTTCTTGGGCTTCCTCGAATCATACTTGTGCATGTTTATCAAGAAACATAAATTACGTCACGAAGATATTATGTTTATAAGACGTTTTATTTCGTTATTCAATGATTTTAGATAAATATGAACATGGTTTATCCTTCTGGCGCTTGTATACGCGTTGAACCACGACACCTGAGATACAACTTTTGTGGTTTTCTAGTTTGATCTTTGGCATGATATATCTATATGTTATGCTATAAAATAGAGATAAAAATGAGTTTGAGGGACCATATTGAATATTCATTTAAATACCGAGTTTTCATAAAACATTTTGTAAATGTTATTTATAGCTGGAGATCATGTTGAAACGTGACTAAAATATTACGAAACAGCTTGAGTATGTTTCACAATTCAGAATTCACCTTTACATTTTACACTCTTGAGTTCGATAGGACGTGTGCTTAAACGACATTAACTTGTGCATGATACACCTACGAGTATGGGTGGTTATGATTCATTACACAAATTCCCCCGGACTTTATTTAACATTTATTTTATTACATCAAATAAAATAAAATAAAGGGGGCATGATGAGAATTGTACTTCGATATTTCCTGAGTTTTACTAACTATTTGTAATATTATATTATGGTGTCATAAAGATATTATTTTGCAGAGGCTTCTGAATGAGCTGATATTGAGCGACACAAATATCAAGTCATTGTTCAAAGACATGACAGTTTGAGATACACCCCATGAAATGTAATAATTAGGTTGATTTCATTCTTTTTCGGGTGGGAATTGTAAATGATATATGTAATTTATTTTATTTTATTTTATCTTGAGATAAAATAAAATAAAGGGGGCAGATGGATATTATGATGTAACGTAGCTTGTAGTCTAAAGCTTCTTCGACATCATCCGCGACAAGGTTAGATTGATGAACCTTCAGAGTATAGTAACATCCAAGCAAGCCATTACAAAAGTTTCTTCAGCTTCTTTCGCAAAGAGTTTAGACGGGTTAATTAGTTGTCACCCAGAAATCGACAAAGTCATAGTCCTCCTTCATATATGACATCATATTACAAGAACTTTGTGAGCATTGAGATAAGTCTTCTATAAAGGTGTATCAAAATTGTTGCTAGCTGAACCAAGATCGTTATGACTTAACTCGTCCGAAGAAGTTGGTCATGGAAGCAAACAGACGAAGGACCACGCTCAGTTTGTCAGGTACGGGATCCTGTCCTGAAAAGACATACAGAAGAATGAGTTTACAAAAAAAATCTTAACAAGCATTTTCATTGTTAAGTCACCGTTATAGGTGGAGTTTATGAAAATCTTAACAAGTGTTTTCATTGTTAAGTCACCGTTATGGGTGTCACCGTTATTGGTGAAGTTTTACAAAAATCTTGACAAGCGTTTTCGTTGTTAAGTCACCGTTATAAGGTGGAGATTATATAAAAATCTTAACAAGCGTTTTCGTTGTTAAGTCACCGTTATAAGGTGGAGACTATATATAAAAATCTTAACAAGCGTTTTCGTTGTTAAGTCACCGTTATAAGGTGGAGATTATATAAAAAATCTTAACAAGCGTTTTCGTTGTTAAGTCACCGTTATAAGGTGGAGATTATATAAAAATCTTAACAAGCGTTTTCGTTGTTAAGTCACCGTTATAAGGTGGAGATTATATAAAAAATCTTAACAAGCGTTTCCGTTGTTAAGTCACCGTTATAGGTGGAGTTGTTGAAAAATCTTAACAAGCGTTTTCGTTGTTAAGTCACCGTTATAGGTGGAGTTTATGAAAAATCTTAACAAGCGTTTTCGTTGTTAAGTCACCATTATAGGTGGAGTTTATGGAAAATCTTGACAAGCGTTTTCGTTGTTAAGTCACCGTTATAGGTGGAGTTAGTGAAAAATCTTAACAAGTGTGTTTTCATTGTTAAGTCACCTCTAATGGTGGAGTTTGCGAAAAACCTTAACAAGTGTGTTTTCATTGTTAAGTCACCTCTAACGGTGGAATTTGCGAAAAACCTTAACAAGTGTGTTTTCATTGTTAAGTCACCTCTAACGGTGGAGTTTGCGAAAAAACTTAACAAGTGTGTTTTCATTGTTAAGTCACCTCTAACGGTGGAGTTTGCGAAAAACCTTAACAAGTGTGTTTTCATTGTTAAGTCACCTCTAACGGTGGAGTTTGCAAAAAACTTAACAAGTGTGTTTTCATTATTAAGTCACCTCTAACGGTGGAGTTTGCAAAAAACCTTAACGAGTGTGTTTTCATTGTTAAGTCACCTCTAACGGTGGAGTTTGCGAAAAAACTTAACAAGTGTGTTTTCATTGTTAAGTCACCTCTAACGGTGGAGTTTGCGAAAAACCTTGACAAGTGTGTTCTCACCATTAAGTCACTTCGTAGGTGTGAATTTGCGAAATACATTAAAAAGTGGTAATTTGAGCAAGTCAATATTATGTACACGCACAAGAAACCTCATCGAGAATGAAATAAATCAAAAACATGTGCATACACTAAAAGATTAATCGAGAACGACTAAGTAGTTATTATGTAAACCATAATAAATACTTTCACCAAGTTTGGTTGAGAATGACGAAAGAGAATGCTAAGGTAGTTATTATGTGTTCATGATATTACTCTTTACCAAAGCAGAGTTACAAACAATCGCAATAAAAATGTGGATGCATGATCATTTAAATAGGAATGGGGGCAACACTCGGTGTATATCATTCATATGAAAATAATGATAAACGAGGTCCTTCGGAATAACCTATGAGATCAAAGCTGCAAAATGGGATTTAAGATATGAGATATAAAATTGATGTATATCATATAACTGAGATATGAAATATGAGATTGCATTATATCATAAAATGTGATATATGAGGTAAAAGTACATCATCAAGATGAAATGAGATATGAGATTATTACCCACGATTCACAGGTCGATCGAACATATGAAAACTGACTAAAGTTATTTCGTACATACAGTCGATATATTTCAGACATGTATCAATATATCAACTATATGTACGAGGGGGCAAATGTAGGAGGGGCTTAATGATAAGCCTCTCATTAAATTATTAAATGAGATTAGAGATGATTAATATTGACAAAAGTCCATGTGTTTATGCGACTGAGGTATTATTATGCGTGTCGGACATATCACGCGTATTTGTGTGTTATTTACATATTAACTAGACAATATTCTAGTATTGAGAGTTTTGACATATGTTATGGGACACATGCCACTTAAAATAAGACATGTGTCACCACGAGTTAATCGACATGTGGCGACCCACTTGGGTTGGTTTTGCTATAAATAAGCCCTACCCCCATACATTTGAGAGAGATCTTCTTGGAAGAGGAGGGTGATTTTCTTATCTTATGAGGTTTTAGAGAGAGCTTTGAGAAGAGTGGCAACACCTCCCATCTCTCCAAAAAAAACACCACAATGAGTTTTTCGGTGAATAGTATGAACCCACGAACTACGCTGACTTTGATTCCGAGCATAACGGATACGTAGGCGCAACCGAAGTTGCTCAAGTCAAACACGTGCTAAAATCGAGTATTTCCCCAAAATTAGACTACTCTCTTACAATATATATATATATATATATGAGGCAGGCTCCTGTGCACACTAAGTTTGCACAGTGCTGGCGTACACCAATTTTTTTAAAGGACTAAAAAATATTTATGAGTTGATTTTTTTTATGTAATATCTAAACATTTCAATGAACCCATGTAAAAAAATTCAGCCCAAAAAAACTTTTTTTGCTATTTTTAAAAAATCGGTCAAACTTTCACAGCTTTTAAAGTGCTTAAAAGATGCAAAAGTTTGACCGATTTTTTAAAAATAGCAAAAAAAGTTTTTTTGGGTTGATTTTTTTTACATGGGTTCGTTGAAATGTTTAGATATCACATAAAAAAAATCAACTCAAAAATATTTTTTTTACTATTTTAAAAAAATGATGTGCAAACTTAGTGTGCACTTGAGCCTCTCTCTCTCTCTCTCTCTCTCTCTGTATATATATATATATACACACACACACTAAAATTCATATATATATTTATGTATATAATAAATATAAGTAATATATGTTTTGTTATACTAATCGTATATTATAATACATTACAAAATATTTTAATCTTAAATTATAAAATAAAGTTGGGGAATAAAATGATGCAGGTGCATCTAAAATGATGTGAGGTGCTAACAACCAACCGGGCATGCTCCCTCCCATTAATAGGCAGGCTGGCTCTTAAGGCTTGGACTCATGGACAGGCTCACCTTTTGTATATGTGAATTAAGTTGCACCATTACTAACAACTATAATCTTTGGTACAACGGTAAGCGCATGTTCACATCATTTGGTATCAAAGTGAGGTCATGAGTTCGAGTCACAAAGAGTGGCAACTAGTGGCATCCCATGGGAGGGGGGATTTGATGCAGGTGCATCT
Organism: Sambucus nigra; assembly: GCA_949130495.1. Classification (NCBI taxonomy): domain Eukaryota; kingdom Viridiplantae; phylum Streptophyta; class Magnoliopsida; order Dipsacales; family Adoxaceae; genus Sambucus; species Sambucus nigra. The sequence continues at coordinate 37,878,198 of OX422216.1, forward strand.
AAAATGATGCGAGGTGTTAACAACCAACCTATCATGCTCCCTCCTATTAATGGGTCGAGCCTGGCCGAGGCTCTTAAGGCTTGAATTCATGGGGCAGACTCACCCTTTGTATATATGAATTAAGTTGCTCCATTACTAACAACTATCGCTTTTGGTACAACGGTAAGCGCTTGTTCACATCATAAAATAAAAATAAATGAATAAATAAATAAATAAATAAATATATATATATATATATATATATATATATATATATATATATATATATAAAGAGAGAGAGAGGCCATTTTCTGTAAGGACTTCTTATGGTGCAGACCTCGGTACATACTATTTTTTTTAAAATAGTAAAAAAATGAATTTTTTGATGAAACTTCATGGATATGATCTCCACAGTGGGAAGATCATCTCCAATTTTTTTCATCAAAAAATTCAATAAAAAAACCATTGAGATGAGGTGATATGTAAAAAAATGGCATAAATATGCATTTTTTACCGTTGAAATATTGACGATCATCTCACCCACTTTTTGATTGAATTTTTTGATGAAATTTTATGGATATGATCTCGATAGTGTGAAGATCATATCCATGAAATTTCATCAAAAAATTCAATCAATAATGCGGCTGGCGCCGACCCAACATTTCAACGGCTGAAAATGCATATTTATACCATTTTTTTACATATCACCTCATCTCAACGGTTTTTTAATTGAATTTTTTGAGGAAAAAATTGGAGATGATTTTCTCAATGTGGAGATCATATTCATGAAGTTTCATAAAAAAATCATTTTTTTACTATTTTACAAAAATGGTATGTACCGGGGTTTGCTAAATTGTGGTGCATCATAAGTGCCTGCTGAATGGATCTGGATCCTCTTAGATATGGTTCGGACCCAATCCGTTGACAGGCCTATTTCCCTACTACTAATTTTATTGTTGTTAATATTTTTTAGAGGTTTTCAATTTGAAGTATTTGCTTGAAGCTGGTAAACATGACTAGACATTTCCATTCTCTATTTCTGATACACTGTTTTTATCATGAGGTATTTTTCCATGGAGAGTTTGTGCGAATGGGATTTTAAATTCATGAAATTTAATTAGTCACAACATTCTTATTGAACAATGTTGTCTGTGACATGGACAACATTTGGAATCAACTAATCATGCTCTTTGGTCCCTTCTATAACATCTGAGTTTTTATTCTCTAGCTTATTCAAAGATATCTAGACTAGACTTGGGGGGGGTTTAAAGTCCTTAGATTTAGATCATAATTTCTGTTTGATTATGGTCATTACTTGGATGATCTGGCATGAGATGAAATACTTATATAACTGTAGTTTTTACAACGCTGCTCTGAACGTTAAAACTGGATCGATATGTTCTTTGGCAGACCATTTCATCGTGCTGATGCGCGTAGAGGTTGCTGAGGCATTTGATCTTTCTAAAGGTTTGAGGTTTGTTGTTGCTTATTGGTTCCCTATATCCAATATTAAAAGTGGTTCTCTGAGTGATCGTTGGGGTCGAGTTTTTGTGCTCTTACGAATAATAAATGGTAAATTCACATTAAAAGTATTACAATTCATGTCAAGGCGTCAGAAAAACTCAAGCTTTCCATTTTCTAAAACCAACTTATAAGTCCATGAAAGCAGAAATAGTCCAACCAAACGAGACCTAAGATTCAACTGCATACTCAATAATGATGGACATAGCTGTCCAATGTTGTACTTCAACTGACAATATCAATGCAATCAACTCTATTTCATTAGTCTTTACATTTGTTCAGTATGAACGGGATTGGCCTATATGATTGATACTTAGTAAATGAAACAAAGATGGGTAATTGCTAAGGTAAGCTGCATCTATGCCATCCTTAATATGCCGGTGTAGATAACTTGAATTGTTGAATCCCATTAAAACATACTCCCCAATGATATGAATGCCATTGAATTTACCAATACTTGTGCCAAAAAGTGATAATTTGTAAAGTAAATGGAGGCTAATCCAAGTGCCAAAACAATGTCACGACTTGGAAACAGTTAATCGAACATGTTCTTCATTCCCTACAATGCAGGGAGCAAATATTATAATTGGACACTCATATGAGATTGAGGGGTGAAGAAACATGGTTCCTCCCATTTATCCCCCCAAACCACTAAAAATTAAAATCTGGTAAAACTCAACACATGGCAACTTATCTGATCCTACTGACATCAGATAACCGATATTAAAAAAGTATGTATAAATGAAGGAATTCACTGTCTCCGTAGCATGGGATTATGTATTTTCTTAATATTTCACTTTTACAAGTGTCAAAATGAACCACATTTTAGGAAAACGGTATGACTTTCATAACCTTAACAAGCAAAAGAAAAAGGTATATCATGCCAATAAAGGCAAGAATGGCAAGCTCATTCATGTTCAAAAGAGGGGAAAAGAACTTATAAACTTCAACTCACAAATAACATAACCTCTAAATGAGTTTCAGAAGAAAGTATAAAAAATGTGATACAAATCATTTTTTTATAGGAAAATAACATTTGAACAATGAGACAGAAACTCAATGTGAGAAAAATGAGAATGACCTACTCAACATAAAAGCAACTTTTGCTTATTTTCTCCCATAATAAAATCTAGAACCAAATCGGAATTTTTCCTATAGGAAGTTAATAACGACATAAATAAGCCACATAATAGGTAAAAGAAAATAAAAAACTAAATAAAAAGGGGAATATGGTAAGTACCAGAGAAATAAAAAAAATATACCCAAAATAGCAATTTAAAAAGAGGAAAATTGATGTGAATAAGGGCCTTTTCATCATTTTTATCATTTTTAGTATTTGTTCTATTTTGAGTATTCATTGTATTTTTTCCTTTTGCTTAGTATTTAGAGGAATGAAGGCTACTTGGCACTTAAAGGTATAGTTGTGAGTGACGCCCCGAACCGGATTTAGAGTAAACGTCGGTCTTAACTCGCATCCAAGTCTGAGGGTCAAGGGGGAAGGGGGAATTACTTTTAATTTATTTAAGAAAATATTTATTAAAAGTTCAATATATAAAAAAAAAACATTTATTATCCAATTATTCAACATTAATTAAATTCCATTATCTAAAAAAAAACATTTAATCATTTTACGAAAGCATCATTTTAGAATACCATTCCAACATAATTAATACAGAAAATACCTTGTATTATTACAAACCAAAGTTTCAAGTTCAAGTCTGAATTTAAACAATACAACTGAAACAAAGTTAAATATCAAATATCGAATATCGCTGCTACGGGATAGCGGTAATCAGAGCTCTAACAACGACCGGAACTCTCAGGAACCTTATCGATACAAGCTTTCGCATCCTTACCTGAATTACCTGTGGGCTTTGGAAAGTAGGTATGAGCGGAATGCCCAGTAGGGTGGGAGATACTATGTAATAATTTTGTATCAAAATACTATACATATACAATATCTTTTAATATTTCAAGAAAACAATTTATTCAATTTATGCAATTGAATGCAACTATATGCAATGCACTCGGGCTAGGTGTCCGAACTCACACTTAAGCCATTTCATGTCTCGTGCCAGAGACTTATTTAATTAGACTTTAGTCCTTAACAATTTCTTTGACTTAAGTGTCTTTAATTTAAGAATATTCTCATCCTTAATTTCCTTTTACAATATTTATCAATCTTTGCCTTGGAATCTAGCCAATATCCCTAGAATTTAACGGGCTCCACACCGCCGGACTCCGGTCGCCATATGCTCATCTGTACAGGCTTTGGGGTCTTTCACCACTAGGGACGTCATGCCCTGCTTAATTCTTGGCATCATGCAAGTATCCTTTCTTATCATTTCCACATATTTCACATCTATCATATTTCATAATGCTCATCATATTCGAGTTCGTCATTCTTTCATTTCATCTTTGCGTCACGCTTTATTATTTATCACGTCTTTAATTTCTTCAATTAAATTCGGCTGAGGAGGCCATAAATGCAACACCGTTTTCGAATATCATTTCAATGAAACTCATTATTTTCACTTAGCAAAAATATATCATTAAAATCCTTTTACCAAACTTAATTAATACATTTAATTGTCAAATATTTTCTTGACAGCATACTATTCATTATATTTACGACAATGCCACTACTATTTGTTTCACACAAATATTATCTTTTAAATTGGTTTAAACATACTAATTTCACCAAAAACGAATTTATAACTTCTCAAAGTATATTTATGATTATTTTCAACATAATTTCAGTAATAAATTCCAAATTTCATAAATAAACTTTATTTCCATTTTAAATAGTAGAAAACCATATTTAAGCCTTTAATCTTCATTTCTGAAATTAATAAAATAGGGCTGGATTTTTCATATTTCTAAAAATATGTTAAAAATAGTATACTCCATCTTTAATCATCTTAATTAGTGAACCCATGAATTACTTCAACATTTTACACAAGTTCCATGGATTTCTACCTAAGAAATCCCCCAAAATGCTACTAACATGCTCATAATTATGAAGTCTTTCACCATAATTATTTTTCTCAATATTTCATGCTATAATGATTCATTATAAATATAATAACATCATTTATAGTTATTTCAATCTCAATACTACTTTCTAGCATGAATAATAATTTTCAACAAAGCAAAATAAGTAAAATACTTCCATTTTCAAGCATGATTTTCACTATTTTAACACATGATTTTAAGCTTTAGAAAAGAGTTGAGAGGAGAAACCTACTTGGATAATATGGAGGATGAATATAATCAAGAAATAAGTCCAAGAATAAGCTCCGAAAATAGCTCCAATGTAAGCTCCAAACTTCTAATATTAAGCTCCAAAAATAACTCCAAAGTAAGCTCCAAACTTCTAATATTAAGCTCCAAAAACTTGCTAAAAATATTTCTTCAAGCTTTTACACCCTTATGTGGTTGTTCTAATGTGTTTGTAATGAGAGAATTCAAGGCCTATTTATAGTTGTTTGGGAGCCACCATGACCGTTGGATCAGAACAAGATTGGATGGTTGAGATTAATGGTGTGCCACCAACCACTCCATTAATGCAACCCACCAACCACCCTATTAATTTAACACACCAACCACTCTATTAATGCAAGCCACCAACCACCCTATTAATTCAACCCACCAACCACACTATTATTGCATATTTTAATTTATATTTTATTATTTTCTCAACTAAAAATAGCTCTAAAACAGGTGTAAATAATATTTTTTGGAGATGTCCAAGAAGAGAAAGTTGCTCAAAATTAAATTTAAAGTCAGTCTTGAATTTTTCAAAATTTTCTGAGCACTTTTATTTTTTTGACGAAAATAATAATATTTTATTTATTTATTCATTGTTTTGACTTTTTACCCCATGACACTCTTAGGCCTATTTTTAGCATCCCATAAATATGGTCAAATTATTTTTAACCCCAATAAAACATCCTATAAAAATCGCGCAAGTTGCAATTTACGCGTCAGTATTGTCCATGTCACAATTCTACAACTTATGTGACATCTAACCAATATTCCTTCAGAAAATTCTAATAGTTTTAGAATAATATGGGAAATACGAATAAGTAATCATAAAAACTCGTGCAATGTGAAAATAGAGCACAACGAATTAATATTACCGAATAATTCAATTACCACAGGATGATTAGTACAAAATAAAAGGGGCGGGTATTACAAGAATTTTAAATAGATTCTTTAGCTTAAGGGCCAAGTAACTTCCCCTCCTATAAATACTCTTTTGTAGCCTCATTTGAGGCATTCTTCCATTTGATGATATAAAGATTTGAGAGAGTTTAGAGAGAGAACTATCTTTTCTTGCTTCCATTTTATGCCATTTACATCAATTGGTATCAGAGTCTAGTCGCTCCACCGGTTGTTGTTATTGATGTTGTAAAACAAAAACTCATAAACAACGTCAAGGTGGGTTAAAGAAATGATGAACACCTCCGAAAAAAATCCTTGCAATCAAATCTTGGGGGCCATTAATCGATTGATGGCCCGAGTAGATGCGATCGATGCCCGAGGTTCTCCGTCGGCAATCACCGCGGCCCGCCCCGATAAAATCCCAAGTCCTAACTCTAATTCTCCAAAAGCAACCCATTCTACACCTCTACCAAAAAAAAACCTAATTTCTCAAACGCCCCCAATTTCAATCAAGAAAACACCACCGCCGAAGATGGATCTCCACCACCACGACCCACCGTTCGGAACACAAAAAAAATAAAAAATCACCCATGTCGAACCAAAACAACCCATCCCGCTATCGACATTCCTTGCCGAAGCCTCCAGCACTCAGAACTCTACCTCCATTGCTCAAGGGCTGCCGAAACCCATCGAAAAACCCACCCAACCTCTTGTTTTATAGTCCGGAGCCGGACAGCCCGATCCAGACCTGAAACAACACCAACACCCGCCTAATCCCCAAATCGTACCAACCTGTCACCGAAAACAATCCACCACAGGTCCGATGTTGTCCTAGTCTACCAACGATCAACTTCCCCCTTCCGGTTTCCATCTCCGGAGTCGAGCGATTTAGGTCCAAGGAAGGACGACCCAGATCCAGCCATTGGTTACGGTTGACGAGACCTCCGGCCTGATTTGCACATTCCAAGGGCCCGACGTGTTCAATAAGAGTCCCCATGCACCTTCACTTAAACAAGAGATTTGTCCGGCTATCATTTCCACAATTTGTGCTCAAATGACGCCTCACGTGATTGGAGCGCACTCTCCGACTATCGCCGAGATGATTCGTGACATCCGGCACTCAAAGGGTTCAAATCCAATTCATCCACAAACAAAGGTAACAATTCCATTGTCAAATGAATCCTACATGCCACTTAACCCAAATCTTAAACACCAAACCCTAGAATTTCAACCCTCCCATATCCTTAATAATTCCACCCTCCAAAATTCATAAACACCTCCTATATACCCCCCTCTACCACCCAAATCTTCATCACACCACCATATCCCCTCACCACACCTTCCTCCATCCCGTATTCTTGTTTCCCTCAACTCCCCACCACCACACCCACACAATTACCCCACTCCACCTCCACATGACTACCCCTTGCCTCCTATCTCCATTTACCCTTACCATCTTCCACAAAAACACCTCAAACCTCCCCACCTTCCCCCCATGCCCCCCGCTCCATCCGTTACAACACATCCCCACCCACCCCATTCCAATTTTCCCACGCTTCTGCCCTCGCCTATTCTACACACCTCTCCCCCACCCGGTCACCCCCCACATGTACCTCATCATCATCCTCCATGGGATACCCGTTATGTTCATTCCTCATCCGTTGATTCCCATGAGCGACTACGGGAGTGGATTACCTTACCCCCACATGATGGTCCCCCTTCACCCCGACCCCACTCCGCTCCAGAGTTTGAGCCACCCCCTCCTACGGAGTGACACATTGATGCTTCTCCTTTTGACTCTCTGGGCCCGAAGGTTACTCTATAGGTACCTCTCTCCGAGCGTCATTGTTTTTTGTGTTATCAAAAAGGACATTAGATGAACCATTGCCTCTACCACCATACTTTAGTTCTAGCTCCCCCTCCTTCCCCACCACGAGACACCATTCCACCTCATACATCTCCTCCCCCAACCCCATTACCACCACCAGCTCCTGATCCTCCTCATCCACCGCCTCGGAGACATCCACAGCGAGCCCTACTTCTTGAGCCTCCGTTAGGCGATGATGATCTCGATGAGGATGCCCTCACCCTACAGGGTGAGGATGCCATTACACAATTGGCGCTTCAGTTACTCTCAAGGAGTATGCAGGGTAACATTCGGGTCGATATCTCGATGTTTGACGGCCACCTCCAACCCGATGTCATTATTGACTGGCTTGCCGCTATGGAGCGGATATTTGAGTACAAGCGACTGAAGGGTCGTCGGTGTGTCTTACTAGAGGCTACTAAATTTCAGGGCTAAGCGAGTGTTTTGTGGAATGATTTGGAGCAACGCCGTGTTCTTGAGGGTCAGCTATCTATACAGTCTTGAGCGGATCTTCGTGACCAGTTGATGACAACTTTTGTCCCCGCCACTTACATACGTGTTTTATTCTTGCGAGTCCAGTCTCTTCGGCAGGACACCACAATTTTGGACTACACTGAGCGCTTCAAGCTTCTTTGTACTCATGCCCGCCTCGGTGAGAGCAAGGAACAGAGAATAGATGTATTCACAACCTTTAGAGTTATATTCAGCGTGATCTCCCTTTACGTGATGTTACCTCATTTGCTAAGGCAGTGGAGTACGCAACTAAAGTTGAGTCCTTCCATCAGTCTGCTCCTCCTTCCCGTGGCCTCTCCACGACAGCTCCTCCAGTACCAGTGACTTATGCTCCTCCTGTGACTCCGTATACTGCAACTACTCCTACTCCCATGGTTCCTCCTCCTGCACCCACTCTTCCCATCACATTCAAATGCTACAACTATGAGGTGATTGGTCGTAGAGCCTCAAATTATTCCCTTCCCTGCCATCGCGCCCTCCTAGGTTCTAGCGATCCTGAGTATCTTGAGGGGGCATCGGAGATCCCACCCCAGCCAACTCTCATTACTGTCCTCGATGGTGACACTGAAGGCCTTCCCCTCGGAGTTCGAGGACGAACTCTTTAAAGGGGGGGGATAGTGATGTGAATAAGGGCCTTTTCGTCATTTTTAGTATTTTTTTATTTTAAGTATTCTTTAAAGGGGGGGGATTGCAACACGTTCTGATTCGTTCCTTATGATGCGAAGGATATCATGACCTCTTCATTTTGACGTAATTGCCATCATTTTGAAATTAATTGAACTCAAAGCCATCATTTTAAAATTATGGCAACTACGTTAAAATGAAGAAGTCATGGTGTTCTTCACATTATAAGGAACGAATCAGAACCTATTGCAGTGTTAGCTTGTTGGCTATAATGAACAAATTAGTGTGTGACCGTAAGAATAAGAAGCCGAAGAATAAGATTGAAGAAACCCCATTTAAATATTTCCTTTAAGTTAATGATAAAATTAAACGAAAAGAAAAGTTGTTATATTTCTTAGTGGATAGTTAGGACCAAGATAGTTTTAGCTTCAAGGTAAGTGAGTCTCTCTCATAAATTCACAGTGGAAAACTGCATAAGTTTTTTGAGTATTGAGTTTGGAGATAGCAAGATGTCAATTGATAAGAGAAAAGATTCCTGTTGGTTAGAATTCTAATGTATAAAAACTTTGGGGCCAAAAAGTAAAAAGGAACTCATGCTTTGTAGGTTTGAAGATTATGTCTTTGGAAATATTTTGGTAGTTTTAAGTGAGAATGGTTGTAGGTTATATATAGCATATGTGTTTGCTTTTTTCCTTTTCTCAAAACGTAAAACTCTTCCTACAAGTTACTTTATAGTATTAGATGATTTAATGAACCTATCTAAATACGCATGGCCAAAATAAATCTATGACTTTTTGGTGGATGACCCAAATGAGGTGAATAAGAAAACAGATGCAAAGGAACCACACCTGGAAGGTTGAACACCCTTATTATAGGTAAAGTTTTATTGTTGTTGTCCTTATTGCAGGTTTTCTTCATGTTCCTTAACAATTTAATTTGCAGTTATGGGGAACAGATCGCGTAGGTTCTCTTAGTGAATGGGAAGCACCCTATAAGTGGATCCGAGAGGAAATGAGGGATACTGAAGCTGGAAAAATTATGGAGACATTAAAGAAATCTCCCCCCAAATCTGAGGTTAGTTATTAAAGCTCTGGATCTTGTCATTTGGATGCATCTGGTTTATTGCTTCAGAAGTGTTGTATATTTTTGTTCAAAGTGTGATGTTCTTTGGGAATTATTAATTGTTCTTTTCCCAAATTATAGTTATTGTAAACTAGGTTGTGGCGGTTGGTTGCAGCATCCAACTTGTTTTCTTTTGGTTGATTCTTCTTATGTTATTTTTTTCGGTTTGGACTCGATGATTAATTAGTTTATGATATTTTCAATATGTTATATAGAAAAAGTTAAATTTCGACCTTTATATATGCAGATAAGGGTCACGCTACGCTGTGGGATGCATAATTAGAGTCTAGAGGCTCTGATTTCCAAACCTCCACAACTTGCAAACTTAAAGTAAGTTGTACTTCTCTGCCTTAAAGGACACATCTATTCAATAAGCCTTAGTGGCTTATTTACCATTATAATATTATTTTTAATGAAGGATTGGCTGATACAACGTTTATTCTATATGCCAACTGTTGACAAGAGTGAGATGGTAAAAAATAGGTAAAGATAATGAGTCTCCTGTAGTGTAAGAATGGAAATTTATTTAAATAACTATAAATGATGGTTATCAAATGAGTTGATGAGACAATATACTTTTCGATTTTTTTTATTGAAAATTGGAACTTAATCGAACAACAAGTGCGACTTCTCTTTTTATAATTAGAGAGAACTGATTATAACCATTGGATATGAGAATTAGATAATTTATTCTAACTAAATTTAATTGATCTTGAATGAAACTATACTAGCTTTTGGATCGATCCTATTTCCCTGATTTTGAGCTAAACATAATAGTCAATTATTGTTATTGATGATGACCGTTGCTGTTTGTTTTGAACCATATGGTTTAAATTGATTATATTCCAGTCAGCTTACTCCCATTCTCTCATCACTGCATCAGTTCTTAACCTTAGTTGGTTGATTACTAAACAAATGATAATGCATATAGTCTCATTATTTTTCAACCTTAAGAATGTGTCATGCATATAGTCTCATTATTTTTCATATTATTGCTCGGGACAAAATATTAAGATCCTCTGATACGTGGAGATGGATCAATGATTTATCAAAATAGCATGAGAAGGCAAAACAAAAACAATTCAATATATGATACTGATTATAAGACACTAGATCTAAGAAAAACATAATGGCATTTCATGTTGCAGATATTCTTATCAGTTCTTAAAGCCAAGCATTGGCGGCGGCTGGTGATTGATTGTAAAAAACATCTTTGTTTTGGCTGGATTCATTGGGTCTGGCTAGTTGTAAATCATCTGCTATAAATTTTGTAAGTATTTCATATCACGCAACACAACTTTTGCTCATTCATTATATTATAATTGATTTTTCAAATACCATGTAATCATGTCAATTGGGCGAATCGTAAAATTGTGATGGGGAAACTAGGGCAATGAAACGGGTGGGACATGCATTATGTGGAAAACTTTCCAAAACAATAAAACTTGTACATGCTATTAAATTTTAGCCATGATTTAAAGCATGATTTTTTTTTCAATTTATATATTTAATGGTGGTACGACATGGAGTTCTGATTGTGGGATTTATATGATTGCTTTCATGGTTTTTCTTGCGGTTGGTGATGAAATTCCACCATTTAACAAGGTATGTATATCTTCACATTCCATTTTGTACCCCCATATCATCCTCCTGATTCGTTTAAGATCCCCCACATTCTAAGTCCCCCCACTCCAATAACCCCTTTGTTAGCATTCTTCAGATTTGTTTAAGATCCCCTAACTTCATTTCTTGTCCCAATAGCATCCCTAAATTTTTTTAAGATTGACACTTATTTCATATCCTAATAGCATCTCCCATGTTTATTTAATATCGCCCAGTGGTGCAATTTATTTAACTATGTGCATTATCCTATAGTGTGTAAGAAGAAGCATGTAAAATGCGCAATCATATATTTCTTGAGCTTCAAAATAGAAACCTATTACCTTCATATCCTGCCAACTACAAGATTATGTATGATCGTAACCGTCACAATTTCAAAATGTTGGAGTAGAAGTGCAAGAAACACTATAATGAGGTTCGAGTATCGTGGAAATAATGAAAGTTAGGTGATCTCGATGAAACCATTATATACATCCCACAAATCAAATGGCCCCTACACTCCCATCAGATTTAGCGTGAACTTGTCTGTGACTGTAGATTACTTCATACCAGTGGACTCACAGGGTACGGCTGTGAAGGGGACATAAACTGAAGAAGCCCCATCAGTCAAAGAGTAATCACCATGTCAAGTGGTTGAAATAACAATGGGTGAGGATGATGGGATGGGAGATGATGATGGAAATCTAGTGTTGCGCAACCAGTAAACATGGTCAAAGTTGGATGCATTGAGAAAAAATGTTACTCAAGTTATAAACAAAGAGAGCCACACTTCACAAATGCTGCTGTCCTCCTAGCAGTTTTTCGAAAGAAAAAAAAGATTCTTGTCCTTGATATCAATGGGTTTCTTGCTGGCATCGTTTCATCTTCTACCCGCTGAATATAAACAACGCATAAAAATAAATAGGAATGCAGGTGAGAATTGACGTAATTTTTTTAAATAAAGTTTACAATATGTTGCCCAACAGTGTTCTAATGTCACATGTTGTATCAGCTTTCAAGAGGCCTTTCTGTGATGATTTTCGGCAGTTTTGCGTCGAGAGATTTGATGCAAGTGTCTGGTCATCAAGAAACAAGTACTCTCCGACCTTTGGCTTGTCATGTTTTAAATTTTATTTTCCTATTTTTAAATTGCTAATTCGGGTATATATCTTTTAATACATTTTCTTGATTTCTCTGGTACTTACCTTATTCCCTTTTTATTTAGTTTTTTATTTTCGTTTACTGTTATGTGCCTTATTTATGTCATCATTAACTTCCTACAAGAAAAATGTCAATTTTGTTCTTGATTTTATTATGGGAGAAAACAAACAAAAGTTGCTCTTTTTTTGAGTAGGCCATTCTCACTTTTTTGCATTCTGTCTATGAAACGACTTTTCATTTTAAATTGTTCTTTTGAGTTTTTGTGTCATTGTTCAAAGGTTATTTTTCTATAAAAAATGGTTTGTATCACATTTTTGTTACTTTCTTTTGAAACTCATTTCGAGTTTATGTTATTTGTGAATTGAAATTTATGAGTTTCTTTTCCCCTATTTTCAATACAAATGAACTTTCCATCCATTCCTTTATCGGCATGATATACCATTTTCTTTTGCTTGTTAAGGTTATGAAAGTCAAATTGTTTTCCTAAAATGTGGCTCATGTTGACACTTATAATAATGAAATATTGCGAAAGTACGTGGTTGTTTCCCGTTTAATATCAGTTGTTTGATGTCAATAAGATCAGACAGGTTGCCCTTTGTTGAGTTTACCAAATTTTAATTTTTAGTGATGTCAATAAGATCAGACAGGTTGCCCTTTATTGAGATTATAGTAACTTTTGGAAGGGGACAGATTGGCTTATCTTATTCATTCAAGTAATTTTTTACTAGAATAAAGTACATATTGCCCCAGAAAAAGTTATACGTTGTTTGTTTCTCCCTACTCATTCTCAATTACAACTTGGTTCACACTGTCCAGGTAGAATACATGCGCCTCGTAATAAGATTTATACAGGCTACCTAAAAGAATTATACACTAGTTTTTATTTTATATGAAAAAAATTGTGAAGCTAGAAACGAGTTCATTTGTTAAATTGATGTGTAAATTCAATCAAATGCTTGGTTAAAACTAGGTGGTCATTCAACTACACAGCCTGTTTAGCAAAACTAAATGAATTTCAAAATAATATCATTTTTTTTATCACATTAGCAATCTCTATTTCAATTAGAATATTCTGAAAGAGATTATAGTAACTTTTGGAAGGGGAAAGATTGTCTTATCTTATTCATTCAAGTAATTTTTTACTGGAATAAAGTACATATTGTACGTATTGCCCCAGAAAAAGTTATACGTTGTTTGTTTCTCCATGCTCATTCTCAATTATAACTTGGTTCACATTGTCCAGGTAGAATACACGCGTCTCATAATAAATTTTGTACAGGCTACCTAAAAGAATTATACACTAGTTTTTATTTTATATGAAAAAAAATTGTGAAGCTAGTAACGAGTTCATTTGTTAAATTGATGTGTAAATTCAATCAAATGCTTGGTTAAAACTAGGTGGTCATTCAACTACACAACCTGTTTAGCAAATATATTTCTTAGTAGTAAACCTTGTCTCTTGAAACATCAAATACATAACTCTAAGGGACTAACACAGTTCAACTAATTAATGGTAGTTTTCTGCTATCTTGAAGGAATGAAAGACGGTATTTGCCTAACTAGATGTACTTCTCTGCCTTCTAAAGTCATTTTTTTTAACTTGGCTCTAAGAATCGCAATTTTCCATGAATACTATAATAAAAGACTATACTCACTGGAAAGAATTAAATGTGAAGTAGGAGAATTTCCAAGATTTTAACCTCAGAAAAGTTCAAACATTGGTTTAAATAACACAAGTCTTAACGTTGTCACTCTAATTGCAACTGGAGCCCACCAAGGCCTTATATTTGATGGTAAAAAAAAATATAAGAAAACATGGGATTAAAAGGTCATCCTCCTTCAAAAAGTTAGGCGCAGAAGCAAGAGTTCTAAGACTTCAAATTTGAAAAACCTATGACTTGGGTCAAAGACTTCCAAATAGAATTCTCGTACTATTGGTTGGGAAACCTATTAGAAGTGGTGAGCTTGTATTATGATCCCCGATGAGCGAGTTAGATGAAAAGTAGAAATTCCAAGGCTTAAAGTTCAGAAAACCTCAAGCCTTAGAACTGATTGTCTTTGATCAACTTTTCTCATATTGATTTATGTGGAAGTAGACTTTTTGCTCATGGAAGAGATAGGGACGTTTGTGTCTCTCGCGATTTTGTAAATCTTAATTTGAAGATTGAATATGCCAAAAATATCTAGTTTGAAGAAAAAGATTTACTTTAGACCTAAAATGAAATCTATGAATTGATATTTTTAGAGTTATGGACCCAGATATACAAACAAACAATGTTTAACAAACAACAAAATTTTAGGCAAAAACAAATTAAAATTTAAAATACAAATAAACAATGAAATTTGAGGCAAAAACAAGTTAACACTTAAAAATTAAACAAACAATGTTTAACACCTCTAAATAGATTGGTATTCAAACTTAAGAAGGAAAAACAATTAGCACCTGAGCCGAAAAATTATAAATCCAAGACTTGTTAAACTTGGAAAAACTTAATTTTGAGTTTAGGGAGCCCGAATCACACATTCTGGCAACAATTGACATGGTAATTTTATGATCCCTCATTCTTTAGCTAGAAACCTATAGGAAAATATGTGATCAAATTTAGGATCAGGTAAATTGAAATGTAATCTCCAATTTAAGGATTAGACTCAAAATTAGAAATCAAATACTTTGTCCGAGAATTAAGATCTCGAAGTCTCAGAATTGTGTCAAAAGGGTCCTCAATCACCCGTACTCACTCGATTGAAACATAATACATCAATCCTTCATTTGATGATAGAAACCCATAGAGAAGCTAAATTAAAATTGGATCCCCAACAAAAGAGTTAGACGCAAAAGTAGGAACTTTGAGCTGGGACTAAGCGTACCAAATCTCAGAGCTGGAAGCAAAAATAGGAATTCCAGGACTTCAAACTCTCAAGTACCTCAAGCTTTTGTGTAAGGATCCCAAATCGTCCATTTTCGTTTCAATAGGTAAATAAACACAAGGGTTCATAATGAAACCTCAATCCCCGGTGGGGGCAAAAGTGGGTATTTACATCAAAACTTCAGTCTACGACTTGTGTATGGATTTCAAAACAAATTTATAACATAACAAATTTGTTTGTTTTGTAAAGCAGAATGAGGATGAATTACAGGAGATTACTGAGCTGGTGAGAGAGATAGGGTACTTTTATGTGGCTTGGATTGCAGTGAACATTGATGCGTTTTCATTTAACTTTAGAATGTTTCTTCATGCATTGGATTTGTATTAAATGGATGCAATTAAATTGTTTGGTAGACGTCGAGATATATTGTATTGTCATGTTTATTTGTATTGGATTCAGTCTACGACTTATGTATGGATTTCAAAACACATTTATAACATAGCACATTTGTTTGCTTTGTAAAACAGACGAGAATGATATGCAGTAGATTACTGACTTGGGGTGCTTTTATGTAGCTTGGATTGCAGTGGATGCTGATATATTTGTATTCTATTTTGGGATGTTCTTCATGTATTCGATACAGTATTGAGATGGATGTAATTAGATTGTTTGGGATTCCAGTGGACAGTGAGATGGATAAAGGATATTTATATTAAATACATGCGTCATTATTATCGTATGTGACGTGAATGAAGAATAGGGGATATTTTTAGTAATTTTAGGGTTTTATTGTATTTTGTTACTTTATTTTATTTCCTTTATTTGATGTATTTTCTTTTATTAGTTGTTTGCTGGGTATTATAGGAAGGAAGTAGCAAAAGGCTAATAGGAACATAATTGTTATTACTTTTTTACCTTGGATCCTAAGCCACCTTCCTCCTATAAATACCCCTTATGTAGACTCATTTGAGTCATTCTTCCATTTTATGAGATTTGTTTAGAGAGAGTTTGAGAGAGAATTATCGTTTCTTGCTCCCATTTAACGTCATTTACGTCAATTGGTATCAGAGCCTAGTCGCTCCACCCGTTGTTGTTGTCAAGAAACAAAAACTCGTAAACTTCACGTGGGTCCAAGAAAGATGAACACCTTCGCATCAAACCCTCTCGAGCAAATCTTGAAAGCCATCAATAAAATTAAGGCCCGAATGGAAGAGATTAATGCGCGACTTCCTCCACCGGCGACCACCTCGCACCCCCCCCAAAGACACCTCAAACCACCCACCCCCATTAACCCTGACCCTATTTTACCCACCCCCACATCAAGAACAACCGCAACCACCATCCACACCACCCCATCGCCCCAAACCGTTGCCCAAACAACCCAAAATCCCTTCCAAAACAATCAATTCTGCCCGGAAGAATACCGACCATCCACGCCTCTTCTGGCAGCAATTCCGACGCCAATCTTGGGTCCAACAACCACTAAAACTATGATCCAGTCACCAAAAATGTTTTGCCCTAGTCAGAGCGCTCAAACGGTGGTTGACAAGGCTCCAATCGACGTTGATCTACTCCCACTACAAGAAAAACAGAATCCGCGACATCTTTCAGCGACATCAGTGTTTTCGTGTCGCCAAAAGTATACCTATTGGCGACATATATAGTTTTTGTGTCGCAAAAGGTTGTTATTTTGGTGGGCTCCCTACTAACATTTTCTCCCAAATGTCATTTACATTCAGCGACATCCGATTGATGTCGCGAATTTGCTCCCCTACTTTCGACATGTGTTGTATGTCGCAAAAATATCACTCACATTTTGCGACATGAGTATCATGTCGCGAAATGGTATACACTTTCAACTTCATCATATGCATGTCGCGATATGTAATTTAACTTAATTTAAAAAAAAAAACTCAAAATTTATTTTCCTCTTTTTTTTTTTTCAGCCAAAAATTTATTTCCCCCTTAAAACCCCCCACCTAAAAGTCCCGCTTAAAAAAAAACTAAAAAACAACCAAAAATCTTTTCTCTCTCCTCTCCCCTGATCTGGTCTCTGCTCTCTCTCCCCGACTCTTCTCTCCACCTCCAAAATCCGGCCGGCATAAACCCGACCTCGCTGAATCCCGAATCGGCCGGCGACATCCCACCAGGGAAGAACAAACCCGACCTCAAAACTCCGGCCGACATCCCACCGGCATAAACCCGACCTCCCCGATCTCTTCTCTATTCTCTCTCCCTGATCTCTTCTACCTGACAGATATTCCGACAACATCCCACCTTCTGTCCTCTAAATCCACAAACAAACTCCGGTGATTTCGACGTTTCCCTCTCAGGTATTTCTCCCCTTTCTTTCTCACATCACATCCATGTTTATACATAATATATATATATATATATATATATATATATATATATATATATATACAACCACGTTCATACACAAATATACTCTGTGGTATTTCTCTCTCAGGTATTTCTCCCCTGATCAAATTTTTGTTACCAATAATTTTCCATGCGTCTGTTTTAATTATTTATATGATTGTTGCTATTGTATTTTTTATATGATTGTTGCTATTGTATTTATTAGATTTGATGATAATAAAATTTGTTTTATCTTTTTCTTTTTCAGATATCTATTTTCACAGTGAGCATCCAAAAAAAGGGTGCACACACCTGCATTATATACTCAATGGTATTATTAGATAAACACTTAGTTTTATTTGAATATTGATTGTGTTTTTGCTATTCCAGATATGTCAAGTAGCCAGCTAGTTCTGATATGATTTAAAAAAAAAGTAATGTTAGTGTTTATTTGATTTTATTTTTGGTTAACATTTACGGACCAAACAAAACGAAATCAGAAGATTTGAGTTCCACAAGAATCTTCACGAAGAATTTAATTCCACTATGCCGAACAAAGTTCCCGAATCAAGGTATTTTTGGGATGTTGTAGTTGATCCGATTGTTATGCTTCACTTATTTTTTTTAATTAGTTTGATGATGGTAACCCCCCCTTTTTCTTCTGTTGCAAAATTTGTGCTATTTGTTTCAATTAAAATAACAAAATAAAGTGTATATTTTTTTATCGAAACTGTTTAACTAGTCTAAATTAGTGAGTCAGTCGAAAATCAGATTGCTCGTTAAAAAATTGAGTGTGTATTGTTATCACACGCAAATGATTGTAACTCCCTTTTTTGTGCTATTTATTTCAATTAAAATCATAATATAAACTGATATATTTTTTTTTTATTTCAACTGTTTAATTAGTCTAAATTAGTGAGTCTATTGAAAATCAGATTGTTCTTTAAAAATTGACTATTGAGTGTGTAATGTTATCACTACCTTGGGCCATTTGCGTGTGATTTTCATTCGTTGCATTTAGGTTATCTGTACCAACTTTTTTGGGACATGTATAATACTCTCCCTACATTTACTATAAATAAGCACATTTACTCCATTTCATCCACGCTTACATGAAGAGTAAATAGAAAGATTAAACTCAAAACTCTTTTAGGAATTAGCTGATGTCATCTTTACCTTCGATTCACCACCACGCTGTCATTACGACTCTTGGATTTAGGGATTTGATAAAATGGGTTTTGAAAATCGATTTAGGGTTATGGGTTGTTTTGTTACGGTGGTGGTTGGTATGTGTTGGTGTGATAGGTTTTGGTATATGGTTTTGATTTGGGGTTTTAACCAATTAGTCTCGTTTACTAAGTATGCAGTTCAATAGGTCCTAAGATTTTTTTTGCTCCATCAGGTCCCATAAAAAAAATATTTGTTCCAATAGGTCCTATTTGTAAACGTATAGTGAATATTCACTATATGTACAAATAGGACCTATTAAGGAAAAAATATTGCGATATGACTTATTGGGAAAGGTCCCATATAAATAGGACTTAATAGGAAGTTCCCCTTTTTATTTTTGTTTTTAATGTGTTAGCTTACATGGATGGAATATGAGATCAAATTAATTATTTTTTAAGTTTTGGCCTACATGATGACACATCATTTGTACATCTGGATGACACATCATCACACTGTTAGTGATAGCTAACAGTGTTAACATGATAATAAAATGAAAGTACAGTGTTATAAACGCCAAAAAAAAGTTTAGTGATCAAGATGAAAAATCATGAAAAGTTCGTGGCATATTTGCCTTGGAATCATGCATCCGGATCACGATCATTTGTAGCCGCGATGTCAATCCAGGTGATGCATTTATTAATTTCTAAATTGTATGGTTATATTCTGACATGTATTGATTTTGAATTCAGGACCATGAAATCGACGTGAAAACCTGACATCGTGAAGTTCTTCAAGACATCTCATTGGAGTAAGAGAAATGATGATTGGATGAATGATAAGTGCAAGGATACATATGTATATTCCAGTTCTTTCCCCCTTTTATACGTTTTAGTATTTTATAAAACAAACCTTCTAACATTAGTCTTCTTGTCTTCATATTGTTTGTTTATCTAACATTAGTTTAATGAAAAAAACATTTTCCCTCATATATATTTTTTACTTTTTTTAAAATGGTAGGACGAATTTCTAAAGCTAGATGCGAGATCGAACAATCCCGATGCAGTTCAGTTGTCATAGGAGGAGATAAAAATTGAGGTGCTTAGGAAGAAGTCAGGATATTTGAGAGGATTCGGTGTCAGGATAAAGTCCTCTGACACTTCAATAGACACTGCACAGTCCCAGTCTCATAATGAATAGCTGAGAAACTTGAAAGATAAGATATCGTCTCATGAAGAACTAAACGCTGCTCAGAGAGTTCATCAGGTGGCTATCAAAATGCAAATGAAATCTGGTTAGTCTCAAAGTCTCAAACTCTCTTTAAAAATTGTAGTATTAAATAGCAAAATGGCCTGAAATAGTGGCAAAAAGTAGCCAAACGTAAAATGGCTTAGTTTATGATCTTAGTTAGTTAAATCGGTGGAAGGGATTTGTTGGTGGTTTGGTTTTGGAATTTGCTGTTGCTATTGAGTTTATTTTAAATGTTAAAACACGGTTGATTTAATGAATAAATAAAGGAAACTATGTCGAAATTTTCCAAAATTACTAAACGTTTGAAATTAATTAAATATATGCCGTTAGAGGGTGTAAACCCAAAATAATACCCAAACGACCTCGCAAGAGGCACGAACACCTCGCACGGGATGTAAAAATTGACCACCTAGTCACGGGACTATCGGTTTGAGAATACGACGATAGTTTTCAAAAATATAGATTTACGCTTAAAACATGCTGTTAGAGGGAGAAAACTCAAAATATCCCAAAACTTAGGCTTAGGCTTAAAACACGTAGGAACTTACTGCGTAGTCACGAGACTCTCGTTTTGAGAATATGACGATAATTTGTAAAAATCTAGACTTAGGCTTAAAAATATGCCGTTAGCGGGTGAAAATCCAAAATAATCCCTAAACGGCCCCGTAAGAGGCACGAACACCTCCTACGGGACCAACGTAACACGTAGGAACTTGCCTCATAGCCATTAGACTCTCGGGTTGAGAATACGAGGATAATTTGTAAAATTTAGACTTAGGCTTAAAATATGACTTTAGAGGGTAAAAATCCAAAACAATGACCAAACAACTTCGTAAGAGGCACGAACACCTCCTATGGGACCAACGTAACACGTAGGGACTTACTGCGTAGTCACAAAACTCACGTTTCGAGAATACGATGATAATTTGCAAGCATCTAGACTTAGGCTTAAAAATATACTATTAGAGGGCAAAAATCCAAAATAACCCCCAAACGGCCCCGTAAGAGGTACAAACACCTCCCATGGGACCAACGCAACACGTAGGGGCTTATCTCATAGTCACGGGACTCTCGGGTTGTGAATACGAGGATAATTTGCTAAATTTAGACTTAGGCTTAAAACATGACTTTAGAGGGTGAAAATCCAAAACAATGCCCCAACGACTTCGTAAGAGGCACGAACACCTCACACGAGATCAATGTAACACGTAGGAACATACATCGTAGTCACGAGACTCTCGTTTCGAGAATACGATAATAATTTGCAAAAATCTAGACTTAAGCTTAAAAATATGCCGTTAGCGGGTGAAAATCCAAAACAACCCCTAAACGGCCCCGTAAGAGGCACGGACACTGCCCATGGGACCAACGTAACACCTAGGGACATACCACGTAGACATTAGAATCTCGGGTTGAGAATGCGAGCATAATTTGCAAAATATAGACTTAGGCTTAAAACATGACTTTAGATGGTGAAAATCCAAAACAACGCTCAAACGACCCCGTAAGAGACACGAACACCTCACACGAGACCAATGTAACACGTAGCAACTTACAGCGTAGTCACGAGACTCGTTTCGAGAATACGACGATAATTTGAAAAAATCTAGACTTAGGCTTAAAAGTATGCAGTTAGTGGGTGAAAATCCAAAACAGCCCCCAAACGGTCCCGTAAGAGGCACATACACCTCCCACGGGACAAGTTTAACACGTAAGGACTTACCACGTAGTCACGTGACTGCCGGTTTGAGAATACGATGATAATTTGCAAAATTTAGACTTAGGCTTAAAATATGACTTTACAAGGTGAAAATCCAAAACAACGCCCAAGTTACCTCGTAAGATGCACGAACACCTCACACCTCACACCAGACCAATGTAATACGTAGGAACTTACCCCGTAGTCCTGAGACTCTCGTTTCAAGAATACGATGATAATCTGCAAAAATCTAAATTTGGGCTTAAAAATATGCCGTTAGAGGGTGAAAGCCCAAAACAGCCCCTAACCGGGCCTGTAAGAGGCATGAACACTGCCCATGGGACCAACGTAACACGTAGGGACTTACTCTGTAGTCACAAGACTCACATTTCGAGAATACGATGATAATTTGTAAAAATCTAGACTTAGGCTTAAAAACATGCCGTTAGAGGGTGAAAACCCAAAATATCCCCTAAACGGCCCCGTAAGAGGCACGCACACCTCCCACGGGACCAACGTAATATGTAGGGACTTACCTCGTAGCCACGGGACTCTCGGGTTGAGAATACGAAGATAATTTGCAAAATTTAAACTTAGGCTTAAAATATGACTTTAGAGGGTGAAAATCCAAAACAACGTCCAAACGACCTTGTAAGAGGCACGAATAGCTTACACGTAGAAACTTACAGCGTAGTCACGAAAGTCTCGTTTTTAGAATACGACGATAAATTGTAAAAATCTAGACTTAGGCTTAAAAATATGCCGTTAGAGATTGAAAACCCAAAACAGCCCCTAAACGGCCCCGTAAGAGGCACGAACACGTCCCACGGGACCAACGTAACATGTTGGGACTTACCACGTAGTCACGGGACTGCCAGTTTGAGAATCCAAGGATAATTTCAGAATTTATACTTAGGGTCAAAATATGGTTTTAGAGGTTGAAAATCCAAAACAACGCTCAAACGACCCCGCAAGAGGCACGAAGAGATCACCCGAGACCAATGTAACGCGTAGGAACTTACCGCGTAGTCACGAGACTCGCGTTTCGATAATATGACGATAATCTGCGAAAATCTAGACTTAGGCTTGAAAATAGGCCATCAGCGGGTGAAAACCCAAAAGACCTCCTAAGTGGCCCCGTAAGAGGCACGAACACCTCCCACGGGACCAACGTATCACGTATGGACTTACCACGTAGTCACGAGACTGCCAGCTTTAGAATATGAGGATAATTTGCAAAATTTAGACTTTGGATTAAAACATGAATTTAGAGGGTGAAAATAAAAAACAATGCCCAAACGACCCCGAACGTCTCCGTGGGTGGCACCAACACCTCCCACGGGACCAATGTAAATCGTAGGAACTGACCCCGCAGCCGCGAGACTCCCGGTTTGAGAATACAACGGTAATTTGCATATTTCTAGACTTAGGCTTAAAAACATGGCGTTAGAGGGTGAAAACTTGAAACAGCCCCCGACCGTCCCCGTGGGTGGCACCAACACCTCCCACGGGACCAATGTAACTCGTAGGAACTGACCGCGCAGCCGCGAGACTCCCAGTTTGAGAGTACGACGGTAATTTTGACTTAACCAAAACATGGCGTTAGAGGGTGAAAACTCGAAACAGACCCCGAACGGTCCCGTGGGTGGCACCAACACCTCCCACGGGACCAATGTAACTCGTAGGAACTGACCCCGCAGCCACGGGTCTCTCGGTTTGAGAATACGACGGTAATTTCCATATTTCTAGACTTAGGCCTAAAAACATGGCGTTAGAGGGTGAAAACCCGAAACAACCCCCGACCGTCCCCGTGGGTGGCACCAACACCTCCCACGGGACCAATGTAACTCGTAGGAACTGACCGCGCAACCGCGAGACTCCCGGTTTGAGAGTACGACGGTAATTTTCAGATTTTTAGACTTAAGCAAAACATGGCGTTAGAGGGTGAAAACTCGAAACAACCCCCGAACGGCTCCGTGGGTGGCACCAACACCTCCCACGGGACCGATGTAACTCGTAGGAACTGACCCCGTAGTCGCGGGTCTCCCGGTTTGAGAATACGACGGTAATTTTCATAATTCTAGACTTAGGCTTAAAAACATGGCGTTAGAGGGTGAAAACCCGAAACAATCCCCGAATGTCCCCATGGGTGGCACAAACACCACCCACGGGACCAATGTAACTCGTAGGAACTGACCCCGCAGCCGTAGGACTCCCGGTTTGAGAGTACGACGATAATTTGCATATTTCTAGACTTAGGCATAAAAACATGGCGTTAGAGGGTGAAAACTCAAAGCAGCCCCCGAACGTCCCCATGGGTGGCACCAACACCACCCACGAGATTAATGTAACTCGTAGGAACTGACCTCGCAGCCGCGGGACTCCCGGTTTGAGAGTACGATGGTAATTTGCATATTTCTAGACTTAGACTTAAAAACATGGCGTTAGAGGGTGAAAATCCGAAACAGCCCCCGAATATCCTTGTGGGTGGCACCAACACCTCCCACGGGACCAATGTAACTCGTAGGAACGGACCCCGTAGTCACGGGACTCCCGGTTTGAGAGTACGACGATAATTTGTATATTTCTAGAATTAGGCTTAAAAACATGGCGTTAGTGGGTCAAAACTCGAAACAGCCTCCGAACGTCCCCGTGGGTGGCACCAACACCTCCCACGGGACCAATGTAACTCGTAGGAACAGACCCCGTAGCCACGGGTCTCCCGGTTTGACAATACGACAATAATTTGCATATTTCTAGACTTAGGCTTAAAAACATGGCGTTAGAGGGTGAAAACCCGAAACAACCCTCGAACGTCCCCATGGGTGGCACCAACACCACCCACGGGACCAATGTAACTCGTAGGAACTGACCCCGCAGTCGCGGGACTCCCGGTTTGAGAGTACGACGATAATTGGCATATTTCTAGACTTAGGCTTAACAAACATGGCGTTAGAGGGTGAAAACCCGAAACAGCCCCCGAACGTCCCCGTGGGTGGCACCAACACCTCCCGCGGGACCGATGTAACTCGTAGGAATTGACTTCGCAGCCGCGGGACTCCCGGTTTGAGAGTACGACGGTAATTTGTATATTTCTAGACTTAGACTTAAAAACATGGCGTTAGTGGGTGAAAACTCGAAACAGCCCCCGAATGTCCCCGTGGGTGGCACCAACACCTCCCACGGGACCAATGTAAGTCGTAGGAACAGACCCCGCAGCCGCGAGTCTCTCGGTTTGAGAATTCGACGATAATTTGCATATTTCTAGACTTAGGCCTAAAAACATGGCGTTAGAGGGTGAAAACCCGAAACAGCCCCCGACCGTCCCCGTGGGTGGTACCAACACCTCCCACGGGACCAATGTAACTCGTAGGAGCTGACTCAGCAGCCGCGGGACTCCCGGTTTGAGAATACGACGGTAATTTGCATATTTTTAGAGTTAGGCTTAAAAACATGGCGTTAGAGGGTGAAAACCCGAAACAACCCCCCACCGTCCCCGCGGGTGGCACCAACACCTCCCACGGGACCAATGTAACTCGTAGGAACAGACCGCGCAACCAAGAGACTCCCGGTTTGAGAGTACGACGGTAATTTGCATATTTCTAGACTTAAGCAAAACGTGACGTTAAAGGGTGAAAACTCGAAACAGCCCCCGAACGGCTCCGTGGGTGGCACCAACACCTCCCACGGGACCGATGTAACTCGTAGGAACTGACCCCGTAGTCGTGGGTCTCCCGGTTTGAGAATACGACGATAATTATCATATTTCTAGACTTACGCTTAAAAACATGGCATTAGAGGGTGAAAACTCGAAACAACTCCCGAACGTCCCCGCGGGTGGCACCAACACCTCCCACGGGACCAATGTAACTCGTAGGAACAGACCGCGCAACCGCGAGACTCCCGGTTTGAGAGTACGACGGTAATTTGCATATTTCTAGACTTAAGCAAAACGTGGCGTTAAAGGGTGAAAACTCGAAACAGCCCCCGAACGGCTCCGTGGGTGGCACCAACACCTCTCACGGGACCGATGTAACTCGTAGAAACTGACCCCGTAGTCGTGAGTCTCCCGGTTTGAGAATACGACGATAATTATCATATTTCTAGACTTACGCTTAAAAACATGGCGTTAGAGGGTGAAAACCCGAAACAACTCCCGAACGTCCCCTTGGGTGGCACCAACACCACCCACGGGACCAATGTAACTCGTAGGAACTGACCCCGTAGGGACTCCCGGTTTGAGAGTACGACGGTAATTTTCATATTTCTAGACTTAGGACGTCCCCGTGGGTGGCACCAACACTTCCCACGGGACCAATGTAACTCGTAGGAATTGACCTCGCAGCAGCGGGACTCCCGGTTTGAGATTACGACGGTAATTTGTATATTTCTAGACTTAAGCAAAACATGGCGTTAGGGGGTGAAAACTCGAAACAGCCCCCGAACGTCCCTGTGGGTGGCACCAACACCAACAACGGGACCAATGTAACTCGTAGTAACTGACCCCGCAGCCGCGGGACTCGCGGTTTGAGAGTACGACGGTAATTTGTATATTTCTAGAATTAGGCTTAAAAACATGGCATTAGTGGGTGAAAACTCGAAACAACCCCCGAACATCCCCATGGGCTGCACCAACACCTCCCACGGGACTAATGTAACTCGTAGGAACAGACCCCGCAGCCGCGGGACTCTCGGTTTGAGAGTACGACGGTAATTTGCATATTTCTAGACTTGGGCTTAAAAACATGGCGTTAAAGGGTGAAAACTCGAAACAGGTCCCGAACGTCCCCATGGATGGCACCAACACCTCCCACGGGACCAATGTAACTCGTAGGTACTGAACCCGCAGCCGCGGGACACCCGGTTTGAGAGTACGACGGTAATTTGTATATTTCTAGACTTAGGCTTACAAACATAGCGTTAGAGAGTGAAAACTCAAAACAACCCCCGAACGTCTCCATGGGTGGCACCAACACCTCCCACAGACCAATGTTACTCGTAGAAAATGACACCGCAGCCAGGGACGTTGCCAGGAATTTTTATATGTGGGGGCTACAAAATTGTTAAGATAAAAAATAACAAGCATAACAGAAAAGACTTAATATTCGATTAAAAATTTGTGACATAATTACAACTACAATTGTCCTCGACGACTTTTCATAGATTGAAAGCGTTGAATGATACACTCATTATCAATAACAGCACATACATCTTTTTCTACATACACGATCATATTATCATTCATCCATTGATCTTCCATCCGATTGCGCAATGAAGTCTTTATGAGATTCATAGCCGAAAACACCCTTTCCACGGAAGCCGTGGCAACCGGTAATATCAACGCCAAAGTCACAAGCAAATAAACCAACGGAAATACCCCACTTTTCTTTGTCTCAACCATCTTTTTTGCAAGAGAAGAAATTTCAAACAATCCTTGAAAGGTGGGATTAGATTGCACATCAAGAAAATAAGTTTCAAGTTGAATATCAAGTTCAATGAGTTGGACGCTTGAAAATTCATTAGGATAAAAATGGGCAAGGCGAACTAATTTTACCTTGTCAAATAAAATAAACGAATCATCGGGACAAAGGCATGCCACACATAGTAGTAACTCGGTGTTCGCCTCAGTGAAACGTTCATTAAGCTCATGAAGTTGCATATCAATGACCGCATAAAATATCTCAACACGATAATGATGCAAATTTGACCTTTTCGCCGCTTTACGTTGTGATCTTTTTATAGCAATGTATACATCCTCCATAATAGGAACTTCAGTTTCAAGTTTCTCACAAAATGTACAAACTTCATCCAACAACAAGACCCATCCATCATCCCGCATCATTTGTAGTCGTTGCTTGCATACCTGGACCAAAGACATGGCATTTACAATATCTTGATCTTTCCTTTGCAATGCCTTTGATAATTCATTTGCAAACCCCAATACATTTTTCATTAAGTGCATACAAAAAACAAATTCAAAAGTATGCAATGAATCTATTACATTTTTTGCATCAAATCTATGCAAGGGGTTGATTGCATCCACTTTGACAATCTCAAGAACACCAATTACGGAGGGGAACATGCTCATCAAACTAAGTAAAGTGCGAAAATGTGATCCCCAACGAGTGTCACCTGGACGTTGGAGAGATGTACTCTGATTTAGTCCTTTTCCCGTTTGAATCTCACCCTTTCCAATTGCACAATTAATGTTTTGAAGTTGTTGCTCACGAAGAAGGTCACGACGCTTACACGAGGCTCCAACTAGATTAAGAACACTAGAAACCAAGATAAAAAGAGTCATAATATCATCATTTTTCTTTGCCACCGCAACAAGAGCCAATTGTAGTTGGTGAGCAAAACAATGAACATAAAAAGCACATTCATTCTCCCTCAAAATAATTGTTTTGAGACCATTGAATTCACCTCGCATATTACTTGCTCCATCATAACCTTGCCCACGTAGTCTAGAAATGCTCAATCCATGGTTTGCAAAAAGACTATCTATTGCCAACTTAAGCGACAAGGCCGTTGTATCCTTAACATGCACTACACCAATAAAGCGTTCCATGATTTCCCCCCTTTTATCAACATATCTCAAGACGACAGCCATTTGTTCCTTAATCGACACATCACGGGACTCATCAATTAAAACTGCAAAAAATGAATCTCCGATGTCTTTGATAATGAAGTCTACAATCTCACTTGAAATCGAATTAACAATATCTTTTTGAATATCCGGTGATGTCATTGTGTGATTTGAGGGAGCATTATTCAATGCAACGGCTCTAATATCAGGATTTAAATCACAAGAAAATTTCATAAGTTCAAGAAAGTTCCCTTTATTTTTTGACTCTTCCGATTCGTCGCTACCACGAAATGCAAGCCCTTGGCGTAAAAGAAATCTAATAGAGTTGATTGATGCACTTAGTCGTGTTCGGTAATCCATACGAGCTTTGTCCGATTGCTTGTGTAAAATTGTCTCAATGTGTTGACTTTCATTCATTAAATTCGCACATGCCTGCAAAGCCTGATTATGGGTACTAGTAGGACCTCCCACTTCTTCTTCCAATTAGAAAAACCTTCGCCCACAAATACGTCCCCACCTGCTTGGTCACCCACATTTTTCTTGAAAAGATAACAACACAAACAATATGCAGCATTAGTAGTGATGCTATATTCTAGCCATTGAGAAAGTTCATTAAACCAAGCAGGGTTAAAACGCCGCAATTGTTTGCCCATAGTTTTATACGGGAACGTGTGGCCACGAGGTTGACAAGGCCCCTTTTGTATATAGGCTCTACGGAGTTTATCTTCCAGTTTAGGATTGCCACGAGCAATTGGAGTTCGTAGGGCGAGATCGTCATGTAAATCCTTCAAAATAATTTCATCCGGTTCTATATTGCTGTCAATATGCGGTGTCGATGTCGACTCCAATTTTCTTTTATAAAATCTCTCCATAAGTTGACTGAATTGACAAAAAAAATTAGGTCCATTAATAACGCCAAAAAAAAATAGATTCAATAATATCCCCCCAAAAATTAGGTTCATTAATATCCCCCCCCAAACCAACTAAATACCAACTAAATACCAAAACCAACTAAATACCAACTAAATACCAAAACCAACTAATTAGGTTCTTTAAATTAACAAAACTAAATACCAACATAAATTAACTAAACCCATCATCAACCACACAAATTTGAAATACGTATACGGTACCTGTAGGCAGCGACGGAGCTGGTCTGGAAAAGGCTCCGGCCGGAAATGGCTCCTGCCGGAAATGGGGCTGTTACTGCGCCGGAAATGACTTCTCCTCTCTCTCTCTCGGCAGTTGGCAGGCAGCCGCTCTCCTCTCCTCTGTTTCAGACTTTGAAACATGAGATAAAATGTTTAGGTTTTAACATTTGGGTTTTAACATCTGTTTCAGACTATGTAAATATAACTCCAAAATTTTTTTATTTCAACTTTTACCCCAAATATTTTATAAACCTACATTTCGAAAAAAAAAAACAACCTCCGTGGGGGCTGGAGCCCCTGCTCGGCCCCATGTAGCTCCGTCGCTGACCGCAGCCGCGGGACTCCCGGTTTGATAATACAACAGTAATTTGCATATTTCTAGACTTAAGCAAAACATGGCATTAGAGGGTGAAAATACGAAACATCCCCCGATCGTCCCCGTGGGTGGCAACAACACCTCCCACGGGACCAATGTAACTCGTAGGAACTGCCCCGTAGTCGCGGTTCTCCCGGTTTGAGAGTACGACGGTAATTTGCATATTTCTAGAGTTAGGCTTTAAAACATGGCGTTAGATGGTGAAA
The DNA here is from genome assembly GCA_949130495.1 of Sambucus nigra. NCBI lineage: Eukaryota > Viridiplantae > Streptophyta > Magnoliopsida > Dipsacales > Adoxaceae > Sambucus > Sambucus nigra. Next base: position 37,908,416 of record OX422216.1, read on the forward strand.
ATCCGAAACAACCCCGAACGTCCCTGTGGGTGGCACTAACACCTCCCACGGGACCAATGTAACTCGTAGGAACTGACCCCGCAGTCGCGGGACTCCCGATTTGAGAGTACGACGGTAATTTTCATATTTATAGACTTAGGCTTAAAAACATGGCGTTAGAGGGTGAAAATCCGAAACAGCCCCCGAACGTCCCTGCGGGTGGCACCAACACCTCCCACGGGACAAATGTAACTCGTAGGAATTGACTCCGCAGTCCCGGGACTCCCGGTTTGAGAGCACGGTGGTAATTTGCATATTTCTAGAATTAGGCTTAAAAACATGGTGTTAGAGTGTGAAAATTCGAAACAGCTCCCGAACGACTCCGTGGGTGGCACGAACACCTCCCACGAGACCAATGTAACTCGTAGGAACTGACCCCATAGTCGCGGGACTCCCGGTTTGAAAGTACGACGGTAATTTGCATATTTCTAGACTTAGGCTTTAAAACATGGCGTTAGAGGGTGAAAACTCGAAACAACCCCCGAACGTCTCCGTGGGTGACACCAACACCTCCCACGGGACCAGTGTAACTCGTAGGAACTGACCCCGCAGCCGCGGGACTCCCGTTTTGAGAATACGACGGTAATTTGCATTTTTCTAGACTTAGGCTTAAAAACAGGGCGTTAGAGGGTGAAAACTCGAAACAACCCCCGACCGTCCTCGTGGGTGGCACCAACACCTCCCACGGGACTAATGTAACTCGTAGGAACTGACCGCGCAGCCGTGAGACTCCCGGTTTGAGAGTACGACGGTAGTTTACATATTTCTAGACTTAAGCAAAATATGGCGTTAAAGGGGGAAATTTCGAAACAGCCCCCGAACGTCCCCGTGGGTGGCACCAACACCTCCCACGGGACCAATGTAACTCATAGGAATTGGCCCCGCAGGTCTCTCGATTTGAGAATACGACGATAATTTGCATATCTATAGACTTAGGCCTAAAAACATAGCGTTAGAGGGTGAAAACTCAAAACAGCACCCGAACGGCCCCGTGGGTGGCACCAACACCTCTCACGGGACCAATGTAACTCGTAGTAACTGACCGCGCAGCCGCGGGACTCCCGGTTTGAGAGTACGACGGTAATTTGCATATTTCTAGACTTGGGCTTAAAAACATGGCGTTAGAGGGTGAAAACCCGAAACAACCCCCAAACATCCCCGTGGGTGGCACCAACACCTCCCACGGGACCAATGTAACTCGTAAGAGCTGACCCCGCAGCCGCGGGACTCCCGATTTGAGAGTACGACGGTAATTTGTATATTGCTAGACTTAGACTTAAAAACATGGCGTTAGTGGGTAAAAACTCGAAACAGCCCCCGAACGGCTCCGTGGGTGGCACCAACACCTCCCACGGGACCGATGTAACTCATATGAACTGACCCCGTAGCCGCGGGTCTCCCGGTTTGAGAATACGACGATAATTTGCATATTTCTAGACTTACGCTTAAAAACATGGCGTTAGAGGGTGAAAACCCGAAACAACTCCCGAACGTCCCCATGGGTGGCACCAACACCACCCACGGGACCAATGTAACTCGTAGGAACTGACCCCGCAGCCGCGGGACTCCCGGTTTGAGAGTACGACCGTAATTTTCATATTTCTAGACTTAGGCTTAAAAACATGGTGTTAGAGGTTGAAAACTCGAAACAGCCCCCGAACGTCCCCGTGGGTGGTACTAACACCTCCCACGGGACCAATGTAACTCGTAGATACTGACCTCGCAGCCGCGGGACTCCCGGTTTGAGAGTACGACGGTAATTTGTATATTTCTAGATTTAAGCAAAACATGGCGTTAGAGGGTGAAAACTCGAAACAGCCCCCAAACGTCCCTGTGGGTGGCACCAACACCTACCACGGGACCAATGTAACTCGTAGGAACTGACCCCGCAGCCGCGGGACTCCCGGTTTGAGAGTACGACGGTAATTTGTATATTTCTAGAATTATGCTTAAAAAACATGGGTTAGTGGGTGAAAACTCGAAACAGCCCCCGAACGTCCCCGTGGGTGGCACCAACGCCTCCCACGGGACCAATGTAACTCGTAGGAGCACACCCCGCAGCCGCGGGACTCCCGGTTTGAGAGTACGATGGTAATTTGCATATTTCTAGACTTGGGCTTAAAAACATGGCGTTAAAGGGTGAAAACTCGAAACAGGCCCCGAACGTCCCCATGGGTGGCACCAACACCTCCCACGGGACCAATGCAACTCGTAGGTACTGACCCCGCAGCCGCGGGACTCCCGGTTTGAGAGTACGATGGTAATTTGCATATTTCTAGACTTAGGCTTAAAAATATGGCGTTAGAGGGTGAAAACTCGAAACAGCCCCTGAACGTCCCCGTGGGTGGCACTAACACCTCCCACGAGACCAATGTAACTCGTAGGAACTGACTTCACAGTCGCAGGACTCTCGGTTTGAGAGTACGACGGTAATTTGCATATTTCTAGACTTAGGCTTTAAAACATGACGTTAGAGGGTGAAAACTCGAAACAGCCCCAAACGTCTCCGTGGGTGGCACCAACACCTCCCAGGGACCAATGTAACTCGTAGGTACTGACCCCGCAGTCGCGGGACTCCCGGTTTGAGAGTACGTTGGTAATTTGCATATTTCTAGACTTAGGCTTAAAAACATGGCGTTAGAGGGTGAAAACTCGAAACAGCCCCTGAACGTCCCCGTGGGTGGCACTAACACCTCCCACGAGACCAATGTAACTCGTAGGAACTGACCCCACAGCCGCGGGACTCTCGGTTTGAGAGTACGACGGTAATTTGCATATTTCTAGACTTAGGCTTTAAAACATGACGTTAGAGGGTGAAAACTCGAAACAGCCCTCGAATGTCTCCGTGGGTGGCACCAACACCTCCCGCGGGACCAATGTAACTCGTAGGGACTAACCCCTCAGCCGCGGGACTCCCGGTTTGAGAATACGACGGCAATTTGCATATTTTTAGACTTAGGCTTAAAAACATGGCGTTAGAGAGTGAAAACTCGAAATAGCCCCCCGACCGTCCTCGTGGGTGGCCCCAACACCTCCCACGGGACTAATGTAACTCGTAGGAACTGACCGCGCAGCCGCGAGACTCCCGGTTTGAGAGTACGACGGTAATTTGTATATTTCTAGATTTAAGCAAAATATGGCGTTAAAGGGTGAAAACTCGAAACAGCCCCCGAACGGCCCCGTGGGTGACACCAACACCTCCCACGGGACCAATGTAACTCATAGGAACTGCCCCGCAGCCGCAGGTCTCTCGATTTGAGAATACGATGGTAATTTGCATATTTCTAGACTTAGCCCTAAAAATATGGCGTTAGAGGGTGAAAACCCGAAACAGCCCCCGACCGTCCCCGTGGGTGGTACCAACACCTCCCACGGGACCAATGTAACTCGTAGTAACTGACCGCGCAGCCGCGATACTACCGGTTTGAGAGTACGACGACAATTTGCATATTTCTGAAGTTAAGCAAAACATGGCGTTAGAGGGTGATAACTCGAAACAGCCCCCGAACGACCCCGTGGGTGGCACCAACACCTCCCACGAGATCAATGTAACTCGTAGGAACTGACCCCGCAGCCGCGGGTCTCCCGGTTTGAGAATACGACGGTAATTTGCATATTTCTAGACTTAGGCTTAAAAATATGGCCTTAGAGGGTGAAAACCCGAAACATCCCCCGAACGTCCCCATGGGTGGCACGAACACCACCCACAGGACCAATGTAACTCGTAGGAACTGACCCCGCAGCCGCGGACTCTCGAATTGAGAGTACGACGGTAATTTGGATATTTCTAGACTTAGGTTTAAAAACATGGCGTTAGAGGGTGAAAACCCGAAACTGTCCCCGAACGTTGGAAGGGAGTTGTTGATTATTTATTTTTGGCTTTTGTTGATGTCGTTGAGTTTATTTAAATATTAAACAGGTTGGATTTCTTCAATAAACAAAGAAAACTCTGCCGAATTTTTTTCAAATTATTGAATGTTTTAAATTGATCAACTCAAACATAAGTTTAGGAAACATGTTGAGAAGTGGGGGTGGAGCGTGTAACTAAAGTAAGACCATTATTGGAAGGGAGTTGTTGATTATTTATTTATGGCTTTTGTTGATGTTGTTGAGTTTATTTAAATGTTAAACAAGTTGGATATCTTGAATAAACAGAGGAAATTTTGCCAATTTTTTTTTTGAAATTATTGAGTGTTTCAAATTGATTAACTCAAACATAAGTGTTTAGGAAACATGTTGAGAAGTGGGGGTGGAGCGTGTAACTAAAGTAAGACCATTGTTGGAAGAGATTTGTTGATTATTTATTTATGGATTTTGTTGATGTCTTCGAGTTAATTTTAAATGTTAAAACAGGTTGGATTTCGTGAATAAACAAAGGAACTCTGTCGAAATTTTTTAAAATTACGATGCGTTCTAAATTGATTTATTCAAACATACCCGAATTTGAAAATTGATCGTCGAGGCGCGAAAATATCAAACGACTATCAAAAATAGCAAAAGGGGCACACTTGTGATAAAAGTAGATTTTTTTCTTCCATATTATGCAATCAGATTATGGTTAACACGTGTTTATTTGTTTCTTGTCACAGATTGATGATGGATTTCATTGGGGGTGGAGCGTGTAACTAAAGTAAGACCATTGTTGGAAGAGATTTGTTGATTATTTATTTATGGCTTTTGTTGATGTCTCCGAATTAATTTTAAATGTTAAAACAGGTTGGATTTCGTGAATAAACAAAGGAAACTTTGTCAAATTTTTTTAAAATTATGAAGTGTTCTAAATTGATTAATTCAAACATATCCGAATTTGAAAATTGAGCTTCGAGGCGCGTGTCAAACGACTATCAAAAATAGCAAAAAGGGACACACTTGTGATAAAGTAGATTTTTTTCCATATTATGCAATCCGATTATGGTTATCACATGTTTTTTTTTCTTGTCACAGATTGATGATGAATTTCATTGGGCTATGTGATTGGATGACTCAAAGTTTCTCACGAAATATGTATTATTTTTGTAGTTGGTGTTACTTTGAACATTTGTTGTAATCATATACATTTCAATGAAATGAATTGTCTTTTAACGAAGAAGTGTTGATTTGAATATGGTGTCATTTTATGTGATAGTTTGGATGCACATTTATACAGGTTATATCATGGCAAAAATTTATATATATGCATCTTTCAATCTTCTTTCGGAATTATTTATTGAAAAAAATATATATTTTAGCGACATAACTTGGGTGTTGCTAAAAATCAAATTATATTCTGAATAAGGACTTTTAGTGGCACTGTAAATGACGTTTAGCGACATACATTGTCGCCTAATTAGATGACATTTTGCGACATGTTTATCATGTCGCCAAAAGAAGACATTTCGCGACATGATATGTATGTCGCCTAAAATATGACATTTCGCGACATGCATTGCATGTCGCCTAAAGAATGACTTTCCGCGACATGTAATGCATGTCGCGTAAAGAACTACATTCTGCGACATGTATGGCATGTCTTGTAAAGAACTACATTACGCGACATGTCATTATGTCGCGAAAGGTATGATATTATTTAATATGAAAAATAAATATTAATATATATTTTAATAAATATATACATTTCGCGACATGTATCCTGTCGCGATTGGTATATACATTCCGCGACATAGATATGTATGTCGCGGAATACATTCCCAGACGGGGCTACCGCGACACGGGCGCGACATGCAATCGTATGTCGCAAAATATCTTTTGCGATATAATTAATATATTTCGCGACATATTTTTTGTGTTGCGAAATGTGTTTTTTCTTGTAGTCCATTCGATGCAGAAATACCCCTCCGGCTTGCGTCCGATCTTCCTCACCCATTTCGATCAGTTTTCGGCTATAAAACCAACCAAACACCCTCTGTTGACTCTGCTATCAGCAGACGAGCAGTCTCCGGGGCCAAACGACACTAGCCAACCTCCATTTGACATTCCCTTCACTGTCGCGACCTTGCTAGGAGGTCCTGTCAACGGCCTTGCCCCTGACCTTCACCAAATCTGCTACAAATTTGCCTCGAGTCATAACCAATGCAGCAAATATTGACAACCAACCCTCAAGCCAAGAAAATCACCAGAATATCAAGAACCAACCCCACACAATTCCAGAATTACAGGAATGTCAAGAAACCCTAGGGTTTCTACTCTCTCTTGTCCAAGAACCCATCCACACAAACCCTAGTCTCCCCATTTCTCCTCTTGTGCCCAGACCCCTCCCATACTCACCAATCAATCCTTTGCCCTAAGTGAAACCCACCAACATTTGCAAGAACTAGGGTTTGACAACAAAATCTTGATTTTTGATCCGGGTGGTAGATAATTTTTTATGTTGGATATGAGCAGCATGGGGAAGAAGATGAAGCCGTAAGAATTCAAGAAATTTCTTCCTATTTTCAGCAATTCAATTTTGACCCCTCAAGTTTTGTCTCTTCCGCAATTTTGGGAATTTTTTGCATTCGACCTCAATCTTAAAGTTTGAGGACGAACTTTTTCGAAGGCGGAGTGAATGATGTGAATGAAGAATAAATGTTATTTTTAGTAATTTTAGGGTTTTATTGTATTTTGTTGCTTTATTTTATTTCCTTTATTTGATGTATTTTCTTTTATTAGTTGTTTGCTTGGTATTATAGGAAGGAAGTAGCAAAAGGCTAATAGGGACATAATTGTAATTACTTCTTTAGCTTGGAGCCTAAGCTACCTTCCTCCTATAAGTACCCCTTATGTAGACTCATTTGAGTCATTCTTCCATTTTATGAGATTTGATTAGAGAGAGTTTGAGAGAGAATTATTTTTTCTTGCTCCCCCATTTGACATCATTTATGCGAGTATGTTTGGTACCTGTTTATACTAATAAGCAGGTATTTTACAGATTTTTTTCTAGTCCTGTCTTTTGGGATATTGAAAGCCTTGCCCGAGTAACTTATCAAATTTTTACGTAAACTGTTTCGTATCAAATTTTTGCATATATGTTTATGATCATAGCAATCATAATAGGCATCTCTACAGGAAGAAGGTAACGTGGAACATGTAATGGCACTTTGTTTCCATAAAAATAAATTAGGGGATGACAATTTGTCTACTAAAAACACAATTTTGAAGATCACTAAGTGAATGAGAACAAACATTACAATCCTACGAGCAAACTCCCTTAACCACACGCTCAGCAATACCAATAATTTGAAGTGGGTAACTTCTAGTCCTTGAATCATTGCAATATGTACTTGGTTCCAAACATGATTTCCCATAAATTTGCAGACTTGCATATATTGAAACTGACCTCTATTAAATGGCTTATAGTGTTTTCAAGAGTTGAATACTAATTAACATGATTCAGATCATATTTTGCCTGGCCAATGATTCATACCAAATTTGGAGATTTCTTTAACTTCCAGATTTTGAAGGATTTATTCTTTAATTTATAGATTTTTTTTAAAAAAATTTCAGTAATATCCACAACTTTAAAATGTTTAATTCTAATATTTAGTATTTTTAGTATTTTCCTGATATTTGAAATGTATTTTTTCTATACTTTCCAGTTTTCTTAAATTCTTTAAGTTCCATAGTTTCGAAATGTTTTCAAGATTTTCTAGAAGATAATTTGGAGTGTCATTTGCATGGTCATTTTCATTCTATTAAAAGTGGGAGCTAAAATTTATTATAATCTTATCCAAGATGTAATATTACTGAAATATAATTTGTATATAAAAGTTGGTTAAAAACATAATCTTATCCAATATGGAACCTAGACCTGACAACGGGTCGTGTCGATGTATGTTCATGTCGAGTTTTTTTCGTATTCGAGTCTTATCGGGTTCGTGTCTAAACGAATGATTTTTTTATTGTGTGAAAAAATTATATTCAACTCGACCCATTACCTTAACATATCGTGCCATGTTCATCTATTATTATCCATTAAGATAATACAAGATTTTGAATCGTATATGGATTGATACATGAATCCATTATTAAAAACGGTTGGAGCTATTTATTCATTACGTTACAAAAATTCCATTAAGCAATATTCACTGTGAATAAATTAACATTACAAAAGGTACATAAACTATTTAGAAACCCAACAATATTTTTTATTTACTAAAATTAATGAATCTTAACGGGTAAACACTAATCCGACCCATTAACTACATTAAGAGTCAGTCTATTAACTTATAACTTCGTGTCATTTCGTGTCGTGTGTCATTTTGCCAGGTTTAATAAACCTGTTCAAGTTTCACAATTTACGGTGCATGTGCCAAATAAGTAATGATTTGAACTAGTTTTGTCTATTTAATTTCAAGCCAAATTAATTTGGACTACATTTTATACCACCAATAATATATATGAGTCCAATCATTTGAAATATTGGAGCATACCCAAATTAGCAATTTTAAGAAAATCAACCTTTAGGTGCGTCACATGTTTTACTGGGTTAGCAAATTTTGGACTACGACTCAAATTCCCTTCAATATTATAACAGTTGACATACCCACTGCACTCATTCAAAATGTATGGTTGACAAAATGTCCTCCTCAACCATAAGCAACCATAACCTCCTATAGTTTGTTCGAAGTGCAACGAGCCAAAGAGCAAATAAAGTGGGTTGCTATGCCAATATTTAGTACAAAGCTCGTTAGTAAATCTACATAGTACTCTTACAACATGAGCTATTTTAGGTCTGTGTAAATGGAGATTATCAACGACGCTTGCATACCGGGGGGCAACCTACAGTGCAGGTCCGATCCCGAGATTTTAGGAGTCTGAGGCGAGCTCTTGAATTGGGCCCCCATATTTAACAAGAATTTTTTTATTAATTTATAAATTGTAGTTTTTTTAAACTGAAAGGATGCCGACTTATTTTTCGGGAGTTGTGACAAATTGAGATGTTTTTCCATTTAATTTTCAACAAATTATTTTTAGGACGTCACTATAAAATATATATATACAAATAAAAAAACTTTGGAGCCCAAAATGCATCAAAAATCGGGTCCCGAGGCTACAATGATATTTTGTAGTAGAAAGACAGTTCTGCTTTTGGTGGTAATTCTTAAGTCAAGTTATATGTTATGTTTCTTATGTGGTACAACTACAGTAGCTTACCATCCTACATGGAACGTGATGATTGGATGTAGAAGTTATTCCCGCATATAGGGGGCTTGTAATTCATAAAAGAAAATTTTACCAATATAGGGTGGTGAAAGCAATGCGCCCCCCCCCCCCCCCCCCCCCCCCCCCCCGACTGTTTATTAGTGTATCAAACTAATTACATAGTCTTATATAGGGTAGAATGCTGAAACAAGATTTTAGCATGAAGTTTTTATAGTTGAACTGAGTCGAGTTGAGTCGAGTCGAATATTTAAGGAATAAATAATTACTATTGGCCGTATCATGGAATTGTCGACTTAACAACTAGGACTAGTAATGCAACACCTATTAAGTATGTGGATAATTATAAAAGGGTTTGGAAGCCCAGACATCATATCACATCACATTGGACCAAGGGAAAATGTCCTTGGTGATCAATTATCAATCTGAGTGTTTATCTACTAATTAGTAAGTAGGATATTTTGGTATTATTAGTTAGTGTTGGATGTTTTGTGATGAAGGCTAAGTACACAAGGTACAATTTCATAATATATGAATGTTGAGGTGAGAAGGGGGAAATAAATAAAGAGGAGAATATATTGAAGCTTACGGATAGAAGACTATTTGATTTGAAATGGTTTTCTTACTTTTCTCTCTTACATGCATCACACTTGTATAGTACATAAAAGACATAATAATGGAAGACAAAACAACAATAAAACATAGAACTTAAAACATGAAGACAATCCACAAAACATGAGTGGATATTATGCACTAGACTTTAAATAATAAAAAGAAAGTGAAGCTGCACAAAACATGCACCATAAAACATGGCATGATTTATGCTAGACCCACATCACAATAAACAACAGTCTCCCTCTTAATGTGATGCTCCTTAATTCCCAAGAGTTCCCTTAATTGCTGAAATTTTCCTGGCGACAGAGCTTTGGTGAAAATGTCCGCAACTTGATCTTCTGACTTGCAATATTTGAGTTTTATATCCCCATTTGTAATTGCTTCCCGGATGAAATGATATTTGATAGCAATGTGTCTTGTCCTGCTATGATAGACTGGATTATTTGCCATTGCTATTGCTGATTTGTTTTCGCAAAATAACTCTGTGCCTTCTTCTTCTTTTTCTTTCACGTCTTCCAAAATTCTCCGTAGCCAAATAGCTTGAGAAGTTGCTAATGATGCGGATATGTACTCCGCTTCAGCTGAGGATTGAGCCACAGTTTGTTGTTTCTTTGACGCCCATGAAAATATACCAAAACCTAGAAAAAAGGCATAACCCGAGGTGCTTTTCATGTCATCAACACATCCACCCCAGTCACTATCACAAAATCCAGTTAACTTCACATTCACATTTTTGTAATACTTGATTCCATAATTCAGTGTGCCTTGCAAGTATCTTACTTAACACTCTTTTTCCTGCCCCAAGATGGAAATGACTAGGACAATGCATAAATCTAGAAAGTAGACTTGATGCAAACATGATATCTGGTCTTGTTGATGTTAAATATAACAAATTTCCAACCAAACTTCTGTAGAGAGTTTCATCAACCTTTATTCCTCCATCTTCCTTCACGAGTTTTTCATTTACAACCAGTGGTGTTATCGTCGGTTTGCACCCAAACATTCCAAACTTCTTAAGAATGTTTTCAGTATACTTTGTTTGACAAATGAACACACCATCTTTTTCTTGATAAATTTCAATACCAATAAAATAATGTAGCAAGCCCATATCACTCATTTCATACTTCTTCATCATTTCATTCTTAAAATCTTCAACCATCTTTTCACTACTTCGAGTAAAAATTAAATCATCAATGTAAAGTGCAACAATAAGAATATCAGATGTACCTTTGCATTTGACATACCCAAGTGGCCCAAGTGGCCCCCCAGGGTAGTCACATGAAGTGCTTTAATAATGCTAACACTGAGTTCACTATTGGATCCCACCCATATTTTCCCTCTCCTTCTGAGTACACCATGCTCAAATGAACGCTCATTGAGCCTGATTTGGTTAGCAACAGTTAAGAAATCATAGCTTCATAATCAGTATTGCCTTTATAGCCGTGTGGAAGTTATTGTGTTCATTCAGGTCTGACTACTGATAGGCATGACAATGAGTTATTTCCTTATCCTCATACTGTCTTGATAATATATCGGCTACACCATTGTCCACTCCTTTTCTGTATTTAGTTTCATAGCTTAAGACCAACATTTTTTTTAACCATTTATGCTGCAAAAGAGTAGTAATTCTCAGTTCTTTAAAATATCTTAAGCTTTAGTGGTCAGTGAGAATGATAAAATGATCACCCCTCAAATAGGAGTCCCATTTTGTTACAGCCATGATATTTGCTAACATTTCTTTTTCATAAATGGATAGGCTCAAGATCTCAGGAGCTAGAGCTTTGCTTAAGTAAGCAATGGGTTTATTTGACTGGAGTAGGATGTTTGGTTGGCAGTGTTTGGATTACGGTTCCATTTGTTTTTGGAAATGTATTGGTTTGGGTTCAATATTTTTTCTGAATTTTGGGACCAATTTCTGAGGTTTAAATGAAATGGTTTAGTGTGATTCTGGTTTTTCTCGAGGATTCGTTCATGCTTCTTGGCTAGTAACATAGCATGCTCTAATGAAAGAGGGCTAAAAAATTCCATATTCTTCCTTATGTCTTCATCTAATCCACTTATAAAGCTAGAAATGAAATAGCTCTCGGTAAGATTTCAATTTCTACATACCATGATGGCTTTGAGTTCCTCAAATATGGTTTGATAATTTTCCAATGTTAACACTTGCTGAAATTTGTTAAATTCCACCACAACATCACCATGTTTAAAATCTTCAAATCTTGCATGAATGTCCATAAAACATTCCTCCCATGAAATGTTTTTCATTCATTCTTGATAATCTTGAAACCATAGATCAGTTTTCCCATCCAAATATAGAGATGCATACCACACTTTTGTCTCCTCTTCCACGTGATTAAACTGAAAAAATTTATTACACTTTCTGACCCAGGTTCGTAGATTGCTGCCATCAAAGTTGGGAAAATCAATCTTGGGTAAATAAAATTGATGACCTCCCTTGGATCCGTTCCATCTTCCTCATTGCTTATCAAACCCATTGTTGCCTCTTAATATCTCCACTACTTCAGAATGCCTAGAAATATGCTCTTCCATGGCTTTCTTATCCTCATTTCACTGCTTTATAATGAGATGAATAAGCCATTAATGGGAGCTGTGTTCCCAAGAATTGATGGCTCTGATACCAATTTGTCACAACTAGTGCTGTGAGTTAAGAGAAGAATAAGAAAAATGAAAAAGACAGAGAGAATTGAAAAGGAAATGATTTGTATTTTCACTCATATGTCAATTACAATCGATAGCTCAGTATTTATAACAGAGCATACAGAAAACAGTTACAAATGGAAGGTTATGATTGCCTTACAAACCAATGGTTGAGATTGAGCTATTGCGTAACTAACCTAACTGACTAACTACTCTAAATGACTTAACAACTACAACCGTGACATTTTTTGATCTCCTGTAGAATATCTTGATTGTCGGTGGTACGTAGTTTAAAACTAGAGAGAATAGAAACCATAGGAGATAGAAGTTGTTGAATAAAGTGAAAGAGCAAATGAAACAATGGATATAATTTTTTTAGCCTTGTTTAAAGTTCTGACAATCGATTAATGGAACATTCTTACTATTTTTTATCATTCAGAAGGCATATTTTTAGTGCATTTAAGAAGTTAGGACACCAAATGGGTTGTTAGGACAAGACAAAGCTAGATTTGGGCAATAGGACACTTGTGTTGGTAAAGGTACAAGTCATGTCGAAATAGCATTATCCGGGATAAATTAAGTGAAATTATTTTTTCAAACTAACGTCTCTAGCTTAGATTCCTCTCGTATCCAGCGTGTATTCAAGAGAATCCTAAAAGAGAGATTGCCAATGAGATCGAGCTCACCTGGTATACTACCCTTATTTTAAAAAGGTGGACAAGGTTCAAATTTCGTTAGGAATAATTTCACAGCCCTTTAAGGCTGATTTAGAATTTGGGAAGTGAGTTAAAAGGGAGAGATATAGTTTTGCATTAGTTAACCAAGATCAAACCTTTTTTCTACATATTTGATCATTATCTATCTAGTTGTCAAACTCAATCACTCGAATGCTGATCAAAGTTGCGTGGACCATCCAGTGAAGATCTTACATTGTCACAATTCAAGAGTGAAGTAGAGAGGAGCCAAACAAGATTGAGATCATTGGGATAGGTATAAGCTGAGTCTTGTCAAACTACCAATTGATTTCGTTCATCCGTTAGTCCATAATTTTTACCCGCCTTGGGATTTTCCAAAGTGTATATTAGTCATATTTATTTTCACCATTGATGAGTGTTACATTGAAATATTATGATTGTATTATATAATAGAGATCATCTCTAAATTGGATAATCAAGTTCATGCCTGAGGTGACTTTGATTAACAAAAGTCAATTGCTCTATAAAAAGATCCAAATGAAGTTGTAAAGAAACTAATGAATCAAAATTGTGAGACTACACTACTTTGTTGATATTTAAACATCTAATTATTGAGATCAAGATTTGTTGGATAAATTTAGACCAACTAAGTGGTTGATAAAGTCGCAAGAGAACATAAATTTAAATTGAAACAAATTTGAGCTAGTCATATTTGACGCCCTCCCCTCTAGGATTTGTTTACGCTTGCACAGTGTTTGCACTCTGTTAGTGACAAAAAATTAATTGCCCAACTCTAAACTATTTCATCACTAACCCCCATACTTCGTCTTTGATGATACTCAAATAAGAAGTAATGTGTTATCGAACACCAAATTACAATTTGTCTAATTTCCTTTTAAAATATTTCAACTTAAATACATTGGTTTAAAAAAAAATAATGACTAAATGTTATGATATCTAACAAGTTTTGATCCTAATCACTAACTACACTGAATACTATTTTCCTAGGAAAAAGCTTTTGAACAATGACTTAATCTGAGGCACGCTGAATGGATTGTTTGGCAACCAAAATGAATCATTATTTAGCGACAATAATTTATCACTAATTTATAAGCAACGTCCCTAAAAGATGTACTAAATGAAAAAAAAGAAGTCACAAATACTATAAAAATGTGCCTATTAAGTTAGTTACCAAGGACACTGCAATCATTTTGTCGAGCATCCAAAACATGAATGAAATTTATTGAATATTGTGCTAAAAAATTGTCAATGTGGTGTGGATGCCCGACTTAATTTTCATGGGGGTCAACCACCAAAAATAATGTATGCTCCTAGTATAAGTAATAAACACCATCTCATCCAAGTATACCAACATATTAAACTTAAAAAATTCAAAGCATCTATCAAGTAACATACTTATCATAAATTCTAATGCACTGAGCCAAATGCCAATTAACCACAAAAAGTCCACAACCCAATTAAGAATAAAATGTAAAATCACAATGTGCTACACAACGTGTCAAAAGTTCACAAATCAAAAAATCCAAACGTTAGCCCAAGATAGTTCCGTCTAATAAGCTCCACGAATCCTTTGGTTATCGCCAATCTACAAATCAAAAACTGCAAAGATATTAGTTTGCCTGCAAATTCAGAGAACTACATAAAAATTCAACATAATTCAAGCATCCTATTGAATAATTTTACCAAGGAAACCAGATATTTATTTCTACCAGAGTATAACTGAAAATTGGATTCATCCCTGAGATTTTGTGTACACAGAAAATATTGGGTAGCCGCACCAAACTAGTAGGTTTTAAATGTCACTATTTTGATATGTTCGAAGCTTCTTCTACCTCACGTGGCATGGACCCATTAGGAAACAAACACGAAACAACCGAGTATTTTTTACTTGATACGAACACGATCCTTTTAAAAACACGACACAACAAGATTACCACGACTCATGATTATCACACCAATTTTAACCTAACAAGGCATGAAAACACCAACACCAGAGTCATAATTTTGACACGAGCACAACACGACTTCATGTAAAGAATTTCACCAAAAACACAGTTTATCGTATCAATTTCTGGTCAACAATTTTTTTTTTTATCATTTTGTTTCCAATATTTCCACCCCTACCGATAATCTGTCACCCACGTATCCATTTTTCAAATATACCTACTGTCATCATCATCGTTCTACATCATTAACCTTATAATTCCCTTTGACCTCCTTTGTCCCCTCTTTTTTTCTTTATATTATTTAAGAAAAATAAATTTCATTAACCATAATTATCAAGAGAAACCAACTTCCTTCATGCAAAACAGAATTAAAAACTGATGAACTAGAGTTGACTGCATTGATACTGTCAATTATAGATAACATTAGATAGATTATATCCTTTGTTATTTAGCATGCAATTGATTCTAAATTCTCGTTTCGTTTGAGTTATTTGGCTTCCATGGATTTCTAAATTTGTAAAATCAGATGTGAAGCTTGAGTTCTTGAAAAATGAATTGATATTTTATTTTTTGAAGCCTTGACATCAATTGTTATACTTTTTACATAAATTTACCATTTTAGATGCCAAGAAAACACAAAAACTCGAACCAAACGAGCACTCAGGGAACCACTTATAATCTCTAAAATAGGTAATCGATAAGCAGCAACATACCTCAATCCTTCAGCAATTTCAAATGCCTCAGCAACTTCTACACACATCAACACAATGAAAATGCCCTGCCAACTCACATACTTGTCCACTATTAAACTTCACTGCAATATTGTAACAAACTATAGTTCTGTAAGTATTTATCACATGCAAGATCATCTAGGTTATTAATGACAACAAGGAAACATAAATTTTGAGCCACATATAAGGACTTTAACCCCCATCTCTGATCCAGATATCTTTAAATAAGCAAACCAAATTTGAAAAGCATTGGAACACAACCAAATGGCATGTTTAGTTGACTCCAAGTCCTGTCCACATTAGAAACAACAATGATGAGGGGAAATGTGATGACTATTAAAATTTCCTGAAGTTGAAATACAATAGAGCTTTCGGAATTTTCTTACTTCATATCTTAAGAGAAGATTGAACCAAAGAACTTTCTATTATATATTCGTTTCGACTGGTATTTGGGTGTTTCGGTTGAGCTGTATGAGCTGAAAGTCTCATATACAGTTCTCGGAGGAGGAGTCTCACCAAGTTTATGCGTACAAAGTCCATTAAAAGATACCTAGAAAGCACGGATACAAAATCACCATGGATATCTATAAGATACACCCAGTAACTGTCCTATTTTTTTTTTCTATAATTGGGGGAGGGTTATACAGGCAAGGTTCCTTTGGCAATTTTGCAAAAGTGAATTTTTTTATTTTTTAAACCCTATTCCATGCAAAACCAACCGAGCCCTTTTTGTGTCATTATTGTACTAAAGAGGTCTAACAGGGGGGGGGGGGGGGGGGGGGGAGGTAGGGGGGGAGGGAAGGGGAATAAAAAGGGGTTTGAGTGGGCCAAAGATTTAGGACGAAATCATATCTATGATTACTAGAAAAATACTATATTTTCCTCCGGTTCTTCATAATTGGATAAGTAGGGTAAACGTAGTCAAAGAAAGACTCCGTCACGCCAGCCACCGGAAACATATATAAGATTATGTACAAGAGTGTACAATTCAATTTAGGAGGGTAAACAACTTAAGTGCTCATTTAACTCAAGTTTTTTATGATTTTCAAGAATCCCATATTAGTTCATTCACATATAAGGACCTATATATCTCCTAAAATCTAATGAGCCAAATGTCATATAACCACAACCCAATTACGAATAAAATGTCAAATCATAATGTCCTACACAACTTGTTAAAGTTCGCACATACAAAAATCCAAACATTAGCCCCAAAATAGCTCCGTCTAATAAGCTCTTAAAAGCCCGCCAACAAATTAAAAATTGGGATAGATAAGTTTATCAACAAAATTCGAAAAACTAGATAAAACTGCAACATAATTCAAGCATCTTATTGTATAATTCTGTCAAATATATTACTAGTGCTATTTCTTATATGTCCAGTGGTAAGGGGCAGCTCCTTTAGGCCAAAGGTCTCGAGTTCGAAATCCCCCTAACAGCTACCGGCCAGATTTGAAGTGGGGAATGTGTTAGGGTGGATCTGGCACAGCGTCCCCCACCTGTTTAGCTCACTTGGAGGAGTCCCATTGTGTCTCGTTCGTATGGAGGTTCAGGGATATCAACAAACAAATTGTCACCCTTACCCACATATCTGTTTTTCATACTTGCCTAGTGTGATCTTCATCATTCTACACCCTTAACCTTCTAATTTTCCTTGCACCCTATCCGATGTCTACCGCATCTTTGTTTCACTCACCAATCGTATCAATCATGTAGGCCAATTCCGTTCACACCGAACAAATGTCTACATTGATATTTGTCAATTGAAGGACAACATTTTACAGGTATTCCTATCATAATTGAGTATGCAGTGAATCTTAGTTCTTGTTTGGTTAGAGTTATTCTGCTTTCATGAATTTCTAGACTGTTAAATTTAATGGAAAGCTTAAGTTTTTCTGACATTTTGACATGAATTATGATACTTTTTTTTTCAAAATGCCTCAGCAACCTCTACGCACATCAACACAGTGAAATGGTCTGCCAAAGAACATATTGATCAATATTAAAGTTCAAAGCAACATTGTAAAAAACTATAGTTATATAAGTGTTTCATTTCATGCCATATCATCCAGGTAATGACCACAATGAAATAGAAATTATGATCTACATCTAACAACTTCAAACCCCCAAAGTCTAGTAAAAATATCCTTTGAATAAGCTAGAGAACAAAAACTCATTTTATAGAACAGGACCAAAGAGCATGATTAGTTCATTCCAAGTATTCTCCACATCAAAAACAGCACTGTTGAACAGAACTGTGGTGACTGATTAAATTTCTCTAATTTGAAATACCCATTGTTCAAACACTCCATAGAAAAATACATGGAAAGACCTGATACTTCATATAAGGTCACCGCACTGTTAACGGGCAAGTGTCAGATATGACCCCGTTTGATACATATCCTTACTTTTTTCCTTTTTAGGATAGGAGGAAGGGATACGGGGGAATACAGGATAACGGGAGGGATATGGCTATTGATACATCGGGATATATTAAAAATGTTTGAAAAGTTAAATTTGTAATTTTTAAAACTTGTTCTTTATAAAGCCAATTGAACCCTTTTGCTCTCATTATTGCACTAAAGAAGTCAAAAGGGAGGAAATGAAAAGGGGTTTGAGTGTGTAAAAGCCTCAAAGATCTAGGATGGAATCATGGAAATGAAATACAATACCCATATCCGTATCCGTGCTTCCTAGAAAAATACTACTCCCTCCATCCCAAATTAGTAGTCCTGCCTTCCTTTTTAGTCTATCCCAAATTAATAGTCCAATCTCTACAAATAGTATATATAACTAAGTGCGATTATAAAGTTACTAACGATACCCATGAGAATACCTGAGAAAAGTGATACAATCATACAAGTGCATGTATTGCACTCTAAAGTATTCATCCTTTTAGGAGGATAAATTTGGAAGTAATATTTTTCTTAAAATATTTGGTTTTCAAAAGGCGACTATTAATTTTGGATGAAAGAAGTAATTTTTATCACCATCTTGAGACTCCACAAAAGTTTCCATGGGTTCTTCATAATTATAGGAAGTAGAGTAAACATAGTCATATTGCAACAGACAGGGTGTATCGACTATTTACAATACTAAAACTGCAGACAAGCTTATCTTCTTGATATTCTATGAGCCCAATGGAATAACTAAAATATGGTCAGCTTCCTATTCAGAGAAAGACCCCTAAATCAATGGGACATTCTAGCCACCTAAAACATAAATAAGATCCTGTTTAAGAGTGCACAATTACATTTAGGAGGGAAGAAACCAGTTGTTTGTTTGGTTGAATTTCTGCTGTTTCCAAAATCCCAGATTTTTAAATTATAATGCCAATACATTTCCTAATGGTTGAACAAAGCGAGCATTAAAGGAAGTATGGTCAAGAATCCAAAGATTACAATACACATAAATAGATCTTGCATTCCCAACCCTCCACCACGTCCCAGCCTAGTGGAATCCATACCAAAAGAGACAATACACATAAATAGATCTGCCCTAAATCTTACATATGAATTTTTCCCCATACTACAGGAATCGATACCAAAAGTTTGAAACAGAGATAAATAAGTAGTTTGCAAAATCCACTACGAAGTTCTATAAACTCATTAAACATGTTGGTGCATCCTTTAACAGCCCCCACCTTTGAAAACATTTTTTCCTTCCATCATTGGAGGTTTTTCCAAATTCTGTCCTTAATGACATTTAGAGTATTTATCTTCTTTTTTTTATCTTTGTTGGGAAACCAGGATACTTTTCATGAAATTGGAAGATAGCAATACTTGACAAAGAAGATATAGTTGTTATCTAGTCAGAACTTACATTAGGAGGACTAAAAGCAAGAGCAGATTTCTCAAAATTGACTTTTTTCCTAGAGGCAAGTCCATTTATGTGCATGCTATTTCATTTATTTGCAGCGGTACAACTATACATTACAATGGTTTCACTTAGGCCCCTTGTATACTCCCTCCATCCTGAATAAATAGTCTCCTTTTTAAAATGACGGTTTCTAAGGATGGTGGTCTATGAAGGCACCACAATAGTTAGTACGCAACATCACTATATGCTTTAAATTGGGCGTACACTGTGCTTAAAATGTTTGGTGTTTAGAAGTAACTTTTATGGTTCCTTTAGCAACTACTATTCAGGATAGACTCAATCAGTGGCCAATCAAGATTTGTTTGTATCGTGGAACTTAGTTACTTCATTATGTCCAAAAAAGGAAAGTGGACTCTTAATTTGGACGGAGGGAATATTAGAGAAGAGTGACAGTTGTCAGGGCCCTACATCTCTCTCTCTCTCTCTCTCTCTCTCTTATTTATTAGTTTTTATTACTAGATCTTAACCTTTTCTACTAAAGGACTATTCCTCACCGTATAAGTACTCACTCTCATATAAATAAAACAAAAGTAGGGTAGGACGAATTAGTACAATACGACTAACAACTATAACATGTGCACTATTTATATACAACATATATGTTTCACAATGTAATCTTAAATGATTTCATTGTGGGCAGTTTATCATGAATCCAAGTATAAAAATATATTGCATAGGTGATTTATTATAGCTGAGTTTAAGAATGACTAACTCCCTTTTAGGCCTGATTTTCAGCAGGAATAGAACATAAAAGCGACTTTCTACCAAACGTTATTCAATGGGTGGTAATCCCTATAATCACGACTTTTTGTTCATCGATGGTAAAATAGGTGGCCAAGAGTCTTGATGGGTAGTTAAGGGCTGTTTATACGTAGGGTTAGGTTGGCTTTATTCTATTCGCTCGTTTGTAGAAAATACCTGATTGTTTGACCATTTTAAACCTACATTTGGTGTCTAAATAAAACAGAAAAACTCATTAAATATATTCTATGGGAAGGAATTAGAGAGGGCAGAAAGAACACCTAGAAAAAGGAGAAGTTTCTAGAAAATGAGAAAGGGGTTTAGGTATTGGTGATCAATCAATGGTTATTTGGCCTTTACCCCCTAGTATAATGGCCTTATTAGACATAACCCCCTGTGGCCTCATGCAGTTGTCATTCCATTAACATGGATTTATAAACATATTTAGGCTAAACCCTTTGTATTTTCGTTGACCGAAATTCCATTATCTTCTCCGTCACTACTGCATCTCCCCTAAAGCCTAACCCTAATGTTATATACTATATACCCTAATATTTTATTACAAATTTCTTCAAACACGGACTGTTTGCCCTCAATTTGAAGAAAATAAAACTATTATAGCTGGTCCAAACATATATTACTCTATTAAATTGGTTTGGAATGGTATATATACATCTATTTATACATGTATATATTCATCAGTTTCTAAAAATTGGATTTAAGCTCTTAACAATTTCTAATTTCAAGACACAAAATTGACTGGAAAACCAATTTCTTTTACTTTGCACTCCAAACCCCCATGTTTTGGTTCTTTTATTGAAATTGACCAATTTAATCAAACGCCGTGACTCGTGGATTGTTCAACTAAGATTGGTTTGGGATGAAAGGAAGTATATTTTCCAGTGTAAATTAATGAATTCCTTATTCGAAGACAAACGTATTCAGTTTCAAAAAGAATATATTTTATCTGAAACTCAATACATTGGCGTTGGAATGACATTTCTTATCAGTTAATTAAAGTATCTAATGAGTGGTTATTATATTAAAAGCAGCTGAACACTAATAATATACTCCCACTAGGGGTGGAAAATTGTCACACGACCCACACAACTTTTTATCGGGTTTGGGTGAAGCCTTAACGAATACGGGTGCTTAACGGGTGGAGCCACTAAACACGACAATTTAATGAATCGGGTTTTGGGTTTAGCGATTTAGTGTAAATACACAACACGACTCGTGAACCCGATAAGATACGACACGATACACACGAAAGGCTTAACGGGTCGGGTTTGGGTAGAGGTAACTTTGACACGAACCCGATTAGACTCGGCATGAAACAGACACGACACGACCCATTGCTACCCCTAACTCTCGCCGTCCTAAATTAAGAGTTTCTTTTTCCACTTTGGTCCAATATAAATTAAGAACCTTGCTTCTATAAATAGTATATAAAAACCATGTCAAATTCCAAAGATACCCATGCCAACAATACTCACCGGAGGCGCCATATGCATCCCACTTGATCAAGGGTAAAAAAGAATGCCCTGAAATGGGAAAATGCTTATAAAAACACAATAAACAGGCATTACGGGTAGTTTAATCAAGGGTTATTTTGCTTTACCCCTAAATATAATGACCTAAGCAGACATAAACCCCACATATTCATTAATTACACGTAACCTTCTATGGCCTAACGTCATTGTCATTCCCTTCACATGTCCCTCTAGTTATATTTATACTCAACCTTTTTGTATTTTCAAGGACCAAAATATCCCTATCTTCTCCTCCACTAGCCCATCTCTACCAAAACGTAATACTAATAGTTATATGTTGCAAACCTTATAGATTTACTCCCAAGTCCTTCAAACGTGAACCTTTTTTCATCAATTAAATGAAATTAAAATATTTGTAGTTGGTCTAAACATAATTTAATTGTTATTTCTACTATTTATAAATAACAATTGTACAGAATTATGAACAATTAAAATAATGACAGAATAGAAACAGAATAATAGAAATGAAATACTTACTAGAATTTGCAGAAATAATAATAATAATTAGAAAGAAATCCGAGCCCTGTTCAACAGTCTCCTTAAGACAAAATCATTCCTCCAACGTGCTTGAGTTTAATGAATAATTGCCTCCCAAGATAGAACGGATTTTCGGATTTAATCAAGCAGCACATCAATGAATAATCCAAGCGAACACAATTTCTGTGTTTGTACTCAACAGAACCAAGAACATGCAATGCAGAAATGAAGAAAATAATTTTCTGGGCAGAGGAAATAATGCAGTAGCAATTTCGGAATTTTTCAGTAGTTAAAACTGAGGGGGTAACATTTTATTTATAGTAAATGTCTTGACTGTTGGGAACAGTCAAAACCGAAATTAACTGTCAAAGCAGTTAATTTGGTTAACTGCTGACTCTTGAAATTAACTGATTATCAGTTAATTAAAGATTAATTAATTCCGTAATTAATTAATTAAAGCCCAGAAAGTTAATTAGATTCGGCCCAAAAATTTAAGAATTTTTATAAGCCCAAGCCCGAGCCCGAACCGAACCGAGCCGAGCCGGACGGACGGACGGACGCGCGCGCGCGCGTGTGGACTTTTGACCGAAAGTCAACCCGAGCATAGCTTAGGTCATCTCCCCTTCAAAGAGTTGGGATACCCCCAAGGCATCCAAGCCTTAGTCCATACTTGGGGTGTTATTAACTCATCAAAATTCCACTACTCTTCCAATGTGGGACAAGAGTTAAAACACACCCAATTCATTAACTTTCATTACTTTGTGAGTCACTTTGGGGACATAATTATCATTCATAACTTATTGAAATTGGACATATGAATATACTACGTTAATCTCCTTGTGGAGGTGAACGCGTTCGTATATGGTCCCACAATTTCCGTAGTGTGGTCCCACCTAAATTTGAGCTCAAAGTTGCTCAAAAATCTGTCCAGAAAAATCTGGACAGCTTTAAATACCCTTTTATATTCCAATTTTCCAACAATCCCCCACATGAATGATATATCGCTATAAATAAAACAAAACAGATGCTGATGCAGATGCAGACACAGGTTGAGTAAAACTGAAGACTTATTGCATCGGGAGAAGTAGCCTAGTGGCCTTGAACTTTCCTTAGTGATATACTATCGGATTTACTTGGTTAATCAGTAGACTTCACGTCCTTGAACCGTCAACCGTTTTTGTAAACCTAGACAACAGTATTCACACAACAATTCTTCAACACAGTTGGTTCTCACGTTTGTGTTCATTTTGGCCGTGAACACCACTTGGTTCCGTAAGTATTTTAGAGAATATGCCTTTCATTATTCTCATAGAAGTGGCCCCCTTCTTACTTACGTAGGTGACTTCCATAAAGAGTATTCTGCAATACCCCACTTAGACGTACTAAGATATAGATGTCATTAAAAGCATAACTTATCCTAATTTCGCGGCAGATATGCACTGTCTCATCTTTGGAATGGATAGGATTAAATATCCTCCAGTGCTTACTGAATACAACGTAGTTCGGTTTGCCCATTGAACCTAGATCTTGGGATCTCCAGTCAGCTAGGTTGGGTTGCCACTATATTGATTCTTATTTATTTATAGGCTTTAGACCCATTCCTCTCGATGATCTTTCAACTTGCTCTCGGTTTATACCTTTCGTTAGTGGATCCGATATATTATCTTTTGACTTTACATAGTCAATTGTGATAATTCCGTTTGAGAGAAGTTGTCTAACGGTATTGTGTCTACGACGAATATGTCGTGACTTTCCGTTATACATGTGATTTTGTGCTCTTCCAATCGCTGATTGGCTATCGCAATGTATACATATTGCGGGCACAGGTTTAGACCAATTTGGAACATCCTCTAAGAAATTTCGAAGCCATTCAGCTTCTTCTCCAGCTTTGTCTAGTGCAATGAATTCAGATTCCATTGTTGATCTAGCAATGCACGTTTGTTTTGAGGATTTCCAAGATACGGCTGCACCTCCGAGGGTAAACACATACCCACTCGTAGACTTAGAGTCTTTTGTATCAGATATCCAATTTGCATCGCAATGTCCTTCAAGAACAGCTGGATATTTTGAGTAATGCAATCCATAGTTTTGAGTATATTTTAAATAACCCAAAACTCTCAATATTGCTTTCCAGTGATCTCTTCCTGGATTACTCGTAAATCGACTTAGCTTACTTATTGAGTATGCTATGTCCGGTCGCGTACAGTTCATGACATACATTAAACTGCCGATAATACGAGAATATTCTAGTTGAGATATGCTTTCACCATTATTTCTTGCTAGATGTAAATTTACATCTACAGGTGTCTTGGTAGGACTAATATCATACTTCTTGAATTTTTCAAGAACTTTCTCAATGTAATGAGATTGAGATAATATAAGTCCATCCGATGTTCTAGAAATTTTAATTCCTAATATAACATCGGCGATTCCCATATCTTTCATGTCAAATCTACTACTCAACATTTGTTTTGTAGTTTTGACAATTTCCAAGTTACTACCCATGATAAGCATATCATCAACATAGAGGCATACAATGACATATCCATTATGAATGTATTTAAAGTAAACACATTTATCGCATTCATTAATTTTGAAACCATTTGATAACATTGCATTATCAAATTTTTCATGCCATTGTTTAGGTGCTTGTTTTAATCCATATAGTGATTTAACAAGCTTACATACTTTTCCTTCTTGTCCGGGAGCTTTGAACCCTTCAGGTTGCTCCATATAAATTTCCTCGTCTAGTTCACCGTTTAAGAATGCAGTTTTTACATCCATTTGATGTATTTCAAGTCCATTAATAGCAGCTATTGCTATTAAAATCCGAATGGACGTTATTCTTGTTACCGGTGAATATGTGTCGAAGTAATCCAACCCTTCCTTTTGCCTATAGCCTTTAGCTACAAGTCTAGCTTTATATTTATCAATTGATCCATCGGCCTTCAATTTCTTTTTGAAGATCCATTTATAACCTAACGGTTTTGAACCTGGTGGAAGATCCACTAGTTCCCATGTATGATTTTGTAATATGGATTCAATTTCACTATTAATTGCTTCTTTCCAATTGGAAGCATCGGGTAAGGATATAGCTTCTTTATACGATTGAGGTTCATTTTCTAACAAATATGTTAGAAAATCCGGACCAAAAGAAGTCGAGGTTTTTGCTCTTTTACTACGTCTTGGTTCATCCTCTATTGATTCAATAGGTTGATGAGTACCACTTATAGTAGCTTGATATGTCCTTTTAGGAGGACCAGATTCTCGGGTCATGCTATACGGGAATTCATTTTCAAAAAATGAAGCATCCCTCGATTCAATAACCGTATTTACATGAATGTCCGAAATCTCAGATTTACAAACTAGAAATCGATATGCACTGCTATTAGTAGCATAACCGATGAATACACAATCCACGGTTTTTGGCCCTATTCTTACCTTTTTAGGTTTAGGAACCATCACTTTGGCTAAGCACCCCCACACTCGTAAATATTTATAGGAAGGTTTTCGACCTTTCCATAATTCATAAGGTGTCTTATGAGTCTTTTTGTGAGGTACTTTATTGAGAATGTAATTAGCAGAAAGTAAGGCTTCCCCCCACAAATTTTGTGGAGCTCCTGAACTTAATAACATTGAGTTCATCATTTCTTTCAAAGTACGGTTTTTGCGTTCAGCAACACCATTCGATTGAGGAGAATAAGGAGCGGTTGTTTGATGAATAATCCCATTTTCAGAACAAAATTCCTCAAATGGATATTCATATTCACCTCCTCTATCACTTCTAATAGCCTTTATCGTTTTGCTTAATTGATTCTCAACTTCATTTTTATATTGTTTAAATGCATTAATAGCCTCATCTTTACTATGTAACAAATATACATAGCAATATTTTGTGCAATCGTCAATAAAAGTAATAAAATACTTTTTCCCACCTCTAGTTTGAACAAATTTTAAATCACAAATATCGGTGTGAATTAAATCTAAAGGTTCAGTTATCCTTTCAATAGAATGGAAAGGTAAT
The DNA here is from genome assembly GCA_949130495.1 of Sambucus nigra. Lineage (NCBI taxonomy): Eukaryota > Viridiplantae > Streptophyta > Magnoliopsida > Dipsacales > Adoxaceae > Sambucus > Sambucus nigra. The sequence goes on from OX422216.1 coordinate 37,934,933, forward strand.
CTAGCTAATTTAGATTCCACACAAATTTCACATTTATGATTTTTATCTATATTGAATTTTGGCAAAAAATCCAAGTTAATTAATCTACGCAATGTATCAAAATTAACATGTCCCAATCTAGCATGCCAAATATTAGATGACTCAATCAAATAAGAAGAACTAGCAACTTCATTCATAGAAACAGATGTTTTAGGGGTTACAGTAAGAACATTCAATTTAAAGAGCCCCTCATTTAGGTAGCCCTTTCCTACATACATGTCATTTTTAGACAACACAAAGCGATCCGACACAAACACAAGCTTGAAACCATTCTTAGTAAGGAGAGATCCCGAAATCAGATTCTTTCGGATATCAGGCACGTGAAGAACATTGTTGAGAGTAAGTTCCTTTCCAGAAGTCATTTTCAAAGCAATCTTTCCTTGTCCCACCACCTTAGAAGTGGAAGAATTTCCCATAAAAAGGTTCTCCTCATTTTCCAAAGGCTTATAGGTGGAGAACATCCATTTGTTTGCACAAATGTGTCGTGTGGCTCCAGTGTCCACCCACCATTCCTTGGTATTTCCAACCAAGTTACATTCAGAGACAACGGCAGAAAGATTCATATCCGCCAAATCATTGGTGATATGGTCACCCTCAGTCACATTTGCTTGAGAGTTATTTTTATTTTGCTTCTTAGGCTTACGACACTCACTAGAGCGGTGTCCCGGTTTACCACAATTGTAGCATTTGCCTTTGAACTTTTTCTTGTTATGTTTAGAAGTGCCTTCCCCATCATATTTTCGTTTGTTCTTTTTAGGACCTTCAACGACATGGACCTTTGTTTCCATCGGATTCTTCCCACTTTTCTTTTGAGATTCACGGTTGTCTTCTTCGATTCTTAGCCGGACCACCAACTCCTCCACATTCATCTCCTTACGCTTGTGCTTGAGATAGTTTTTGAACAAAGTCCAAGAAGGTGGCAACTTTTCAACAATTGCAGCAACTTGGAAAGTTTCACTGATTGACATTCCTTCAGCATGAATGTCGTGGAGGATCACTTGGAATTCTTGCACTTGCGAGATCACAGATTTAGAATCAACCATTTTGAAGTCCAGAAAACGCCCAACGATAAATTTCTTCATCCCAGCATCTTCAGTTTTATACTTCTTTTCCAAAGAATTCCATAATTCCTTGGAAGTTTTGATAGTGCAATAGACATGGTACAAAGTCTTGTCCAAGTAGGCCAAAATATAATTTCGGCATAGGTAGTCCGAGTGCTTCCAAGCATCGACAGCAGCAACCTTTTCAGCATCATCTCCCTCTTGAATAGAGGGGCAATCTTCATATACAAACCTGCCCAGTTGGCAGGTAGTGAGATAGAAGTACATTTGTCCTTGCCAACGTTTGAAGTCAGCCCCAATGAACTTTTCAGGTTTCTCCCCGTGTGGCATAGATACGGGTGCAGTCACACTTGTGTTGGTGACAATCAGTTTCGTAGGAGTAGTGTTCGTACTTTGTGATTCCATTTCTGTTACAAAAACAGAATTTTAATCAAAACAGAATACAAAATTCTGTGCACCAATTTCCTCCAAATATAATTCACAATAAATGAATTCCAAAAGAATTCAAATAATAATTCAGAATAAAAGTGTAATATAAACAGAATTCCGTACAAAACAGAATACAAAATTTTAAAATCTGTGTCACACTAATTTTTAATAATAAAAAGAATTCCGTACAAAACAGAATTATAATTTAAGAAAAAAATTTAGATAAACAGATTTTAACAAGAGTACACAAATAAAATTTTATTTTCTAAAACAGAATATAAAAACAGTATAGAAACTAATTTCTATAACAAAACTGTTTTACTAATTTCTACAATAAAGCAGTAATTTAATTCATTTTTTCCGTCAAAACAGATTTATTTCTAACAAATAAATTTCTGTAATAAAAAAAAAACTGTACACTAAAAATAGTAGAACTAAATAATTTTGTCTTAAGATTGTTATTTCTACTATTTATAAATAACAATTGTACAGAATTATGAACAATTAAAATAATGACAGAATAGAAACAGAATAATAGAAATGAAATACTTACTAGAATTTGCAGAAATAATAATAATAATTAGAAAGAAATCCGAGCCCTGTTCAACAGTCTCCTTAAGACAAAATTATTCCTCCAACGTGCTTGAGTTTAATGAATAATTGCCTCCCAAGATAGAACGGATTTTCGGATTTAATCAAGCAGCACAGCAATGAATAATCCCAGCGAACACAATTTCTGTGTTTGTACTCAACAGAACTAAGAACATGCAATGCAGAAATGAAGAAAATAATTTTCTGGGCAGAGGAAATAATGCAGTAGCAATTTCGGAATTTTTCAGTAGTTAAAACTGAGGGGGTAACATTTTATTTAGTTAAAACTGAGGGGGTAACATTTTATTTATAGTAAATGTCTTGACTGTTGGGAACAGTCAAAACCAAAATTAACTGTTAAAGCAGTTAATTTGGTTAACTGCTGACTCTTGAAATTAACTGATTATCAGTTAATTAAAGATTAATTAATTCCGTAATTAATTAATTAAAGCCCAGAAAGTTAATTAGATTCGGCCCAAAAATTTAAGAATTTTTATAAGCCCAAGCCCAAGCCCAAGCCCGAAGCGAGCCGAGCCGAGCCGAGCCGGCCGGACGGACGGACGCGCGCGCGCGCGTGTGGACTTTTGACCGAAAGTCAACCCGAGCATAGCTTAGGTCATCTCCCCTTCAAAGAGTTGGGATACCCCCAAGGCATCCAAGCCTTAGTCCATACTTGGGGTGTTATTAACTCATCAAAATTCCACTACTCTTCCAATGTGGGACAAGAGTTAAAACACACCCAATTCATTAACTTTCATTGCTTTGTGAGTCACTTTGGGGACATAATTTTCATTCATACCTTATTGAAATTGGACATATGAATATACTACGTTAATCTCCTTGCGGAGGTGAACGCGTTCGTATATGGTCCCACAATTTCCGTAGTGTGGGTCCCACCTAAATTTGAGCTCAAAGTTGCTCAAAAATCTGTCCAGAAAAATCTGGACAGCTTTAAATACCCTTTTATATTCCAATTTTCCAACAATCCCCCACATGAATGATATATCGCTATAAATAAAACAAAACAGATGCTGATGCAGATGCAGACACAGGTTGAGTAAAACTGAAGACTTATTGCATCGGGAGAAGTAGCCTAGTGGCCTTGAACTTTCCTTAGTGATATACTATCGGATTTACTTGGTTAATCAGTAGACTTCACGTCCTTGAACCGTCAACCGTTTTTGTAAACCTAGACAACAGTATTCACACAACAATTCTTCAACACAGTTGGTTCTCACGTTTGTGTTCATTTTGGCCGTGAACACCACTTGGTTCCGTAAGTATTTTAGAGAATATGCCTTTCATTATTCTCATAGAAGTGGCCCCCTTCTTACTTACGTAGGTGACTTCCATAAAGAGTATTCTGCAATACCCCACTTAGACGTACTAAGATATAGATGTCATTAAAAGCATAACTTATCCTAATTTCGCGGCAGATATGCACTGTCTCATCTTTGGAATGGATAGGATTAAATATCCTCCAGTGCTTACTGAATACAACGTAGTTCGGTTTGCCCATTGAACCTAGATCTTGGGATCTCCAGTCAGCTAGGTTGGGTTGCCACTATATTGATTCTTATTTATTTATAGGCTTTAGACCCATTCCTCTCGATGATCTTTCAACTTGCTCTCGGTTTATACCTTTCGTTAGTGGATCCGATATATTATCTTTTGACTTTACATAGTCAATTGTGATAATTCCGTTTGAGAGAAGTTGTCTAACGGTATTGTGTCTACGACGAATATGTCGTGACTTTCCGTTATACATGTGATTTTGTGCTCTTCCAATCGCTGATTGGCTATCGCAATGTATACATATTGCGGGCACAGGTTTAGACCAATTTGGAACATCCTCTAAGAAATTTCGAAGCCATTCAGCTTCTTCTCCAGCTTTGTCTAGTGCAATGAATTCAGATTCCATTGTTGATCTAGCAATGCACGTTTGTTTTGAGGATTTCCAAGATACGGCTGCACCTCCGAGGGTAAACACATACCCACTCGTAGACTTAGAGTCTTTTGTATCAGATATCCAATTTGCATCGCAATGTCCTTCAAGAACAGCTGGATATTTTGAGTAATGCAATCCATAGTTTTGAGTATATTTTAAATAACCCAAAACTCTCAATATTGCTTTCCAGTGATCTCTTCCTGGATTACTCGTAAATCGACTTAGCTTACTTATTGAGTATGCTATGTCCGGTCGCGTACAGTTCATGACATACATTAAACTGCCGATAATACGAGAATATTCTAGTTGAGATATGCTTTCACCATTATTTCTTGCTAGATGTAAATTTACATCTACAGGTGTCTTGGTAGGACTAATATCATACTTCTTGAATTTTTCAAGAACTTTCTCAATGTAATGAGATTGAGATAATATAAGTCCATCCGATGTTCTAGAAATTTTAATTCCTAATATAACATCGGCGATTCCCATATCTTTCATGTCAAATCTACTACTCAACATTTGTTTTGTAGTTTTGACAATTTCCAAGTTACTACCCATGATAAGCATATCATCAACATAGAGGCATACAATGACATATCCATTATGAATGTATTTAAAGTAAACACATTTATCGCATTCATTAATTTTGAAACCATTTGATAACATTGCATTATCAAATTTTTCATGCCATTGTTTAGGTGCTTGTTTTAATCCATATAGTGATTTAACAAGCTTACATACTTTTCCTTCTTGTCCGGGAGCTTTGAACCCTTCAGGTTGCTCCATATAAATTTCCTCGTCTAGTTCACCGTTTAAGAATGCAGTTTTTACATCCATTTGATGTATTTCAAGTTCATTAATAGCAGCTATTGCTATTAACATCCGAATGGACGTTATTCTTGTTACCGGTGAATATGTGTCGAAGTAATCCAACCCTTCCTTTTGCCTATAGCCTTTAGCTACAAGTCTAGCTTTATATTTATCAATTGATCCATCGGCCTTCAATTTCTTTTTGAAGATCCATTTATAACCTAACGGTTTTGAACCTGGTGGAAGATCCACTAGTTCCCATGTATGATTTTGTAATATGGATTCAATTTCACTATTAATTGCTTCTTTCCAATTGAAAGCATCGGGTAAGGATATAGCTTCTTTATACGATTGAGGTTCATTTTCTAACAAATATGTTAGAAAATCCGGACCAAAAGAAGTCGAGGTTTTTGCTCTTTTACTACGTCTTGGTTCATCCTCTATTGATTCAATAGGTTGATGAGTACCACTTGTAGTAGCTTGATATGTCCTTTTAGGAGGACCAGATTCTCGGGTCATGCTATACGGGAATTCATTTTCAAAAAATGAAGCATCCCTCGATTCAATAACCGTATTTACATGAATGTCCGAAATCTCAGATTTACAAACTAGAAATCGATATGCACTGCTATTAGTAGCATAACCGATGAATACACAATCCACGGTTTTTGGCCCTATTCTTACCTTTTTAGGTTTAGGAACCATCACTTTGGCTAAGCACCCCCACACTCGTAAATATTTATAGGAAGGTTTTCGACCTTTCCATAATTCATAAGGTGTCTTATGAGTCTTTTTGTGAGGTACTTTATTGAGAATGTAATTAGCAGAAAGTAAGGCTTCCCCCCACAAATTTTGTGGAGCTCCTGAACTTAATAACATTGAGTTCATCATTTCTTTCAAAGTACGGTTTTTGCGTTCAGCAACACCATTCGATTGAGGAGAATAAGGAGCGGTTGTTTGATGAATAATCCCATTTTCAGAACAAAATTCCTCAAATGGATATTCATATTCACCTCCTCTATCACTTCTAATAGCCTTTATCGTTTTGCTTAATTGATTCTCAACTTCATTTTTATATTGTTTAAATGCATTAATAGCCTCATCTTTACTATGTAACAAATATACATAGCAATATTTTGTGCAATCGTCAATAAAAGTAATAAAATACTTTTTCCCACCTCTAGTTTGAACAAATTTTAAATCACAAATATCGGTGTGAATTAAATCTAAAGGTTCAGTTATCCTTTCAATAGAATGGAAAGGTAATCTAGCTAATTTAGATTCCACACAAATTTCACATTTATGATTTTTATCTATATTGAATTTTGGCAAAAAATCCAAGTTAATTAATCTACGCAATGTATCAAAATTAACATGTCCCAATCTAGCATGCCAAATATTAGATGACTCAATCAAATAAGAAGAACTAGCAACTTCATTCATAGAAACAGATGTTTTAGGGGTTACAGTAAGAACATTCAATTTAAAGAGCCCCTCATTTAGGTAGCCCTTTCCTACATACATGTCATTTTTAGACAACACAAAGCGATCCGACACAAACACAAGCTTGAAACCATTCTTAGTAAGGAGAGATCCCGAAATCAGATTCTTTCGGATATCAGGCACGTGAAGAACATTGTTGAGAGTAAGTTCCTTTCCAGAAGTCATTTTCAAAGCAATCTTTCCTTGTCCCACCACCTTAGAAGTGGAAGAATTTCCCATAAAAAGGTTCTCCTCATTTTCCAAAGGCTTATAGGTGGAGAACATCCATTTGTTTGCACAAATGTGTCGTGTGGCTCCAGTGTCCACCCACCATTCCTTGGTATTTCCAACCAAGTTACATTCAGAGACAACGGCAGAAAGATTCATATCCGCCAAATCATTGGTGATATGGTCACCCTCAGTCACATTTGCTTGAGAGTTATTTTTATTTTGCTTCTTAGGCTTACGACACTCACTAGAGCGGTGTCCCGGTTTACCACAATTGTAGCATTTGCCTTTGAACTTTTTCTTGTTATGTTTAGAAGTGCCTTCCCCATCATATTTTCGTTTGTTCTTTTTAGGACCTTCAACGACATGGACCTTTGTTTCCATCGGATTCTTCCCACTTTTCTTTTGAGATTCACGGTTGTCTTCTTCGATTCTTAGCCGGACCACCAACTCCTCCACATTCATCTCCTTACGCTTGTGCTTGAGATAGTTTTTGAACAAAGTCCAAGAAGGTGGCAACTTTTCAACAATTGCAGCAACTTGGAAAGTTTCACTGATTGACATTCCTTCAGCATGAATGTCGTGGAGGATCACTTGGAATTCTTGCACTTGCGAGATCACAGATTTAGAATCAACCATTTTGAAGTCCAGAAAACGCCCAACGATAAATTTCTTCATCCCAGCATCTTCAGTTTTATACTTCTTTTCCAAAGAATTCCATAATTCCTTGGAAGTTTTGATAGTGCAATAGACATGGTACAAAGTCTTGTCCAAGTAGGCCAAAATATAATTTCGGCATAGGTAGTCCGAGTGTTTCCAAGCATCGACAGCAGCAACCTTTTCAGCATCATCTCCCTCTTGAATAGAGGGGCAATCTTCATATACAAACCTGCCCAGTTGGCAGGTAGTGAGATAGAAGTACATTTGTCCTTGCCAACGTTTGAAGTCAGCCCCAATGAACTTTTCAGGTTTCTCCCCGTGTGGCATAGATACGGGTGCAGTCACACTTGTGTTGGTGACAATCAGTTTCGTAGGAGTAGTGTTCGTACTTTGTGATTCCATTTCTGTTACAAAAACAGAATTTTAATCAAAACAGAATACAAAATTCTGTGCACCAATTTCCTCCAAATATAATTCACAATAAATGAATTCCAAAAGAATTCAAATAATAATTCAGAATAAAAGTGTAATATAAACAGAATTCCGTACAAAACAGAATACAAAATTTTAAAATCTGTGTCACACTAATTTTTAATAATAAAAAGAATTCCGTACAAAACAGAATTATAATTTAAGAAAAAAATTTAGATAAACAGATTTTAACAAGAGTACACAAATAAAATTTTATTTTCTAAAACAGAATATAAAAACAGTATAGAAACTAATTTCTATAACAAAACTGTTTTACTAATTTCTACAATAAAGCAGTAATTTAATTCATTTTTTCCGTCAAAACAGATTTATTTCTAACAAATAAATTTCTGTAATAAAAAAAAAAACTGTACACTAAAAATAGTAGAACTAAATAATTTTGTCTTAAGATTGTTATTTCTACTATTTATAAATAACAATTGTACAGAATTATGAACAATTAAAATAATGACAGAATAGAAACAGAATAATAGAAATGAAATACTTACTAGAATTTGCAGAAATAATAATAATAATTAGAAAGAAATCCGAGCCCTGTTCAACAGTCTCCTTAAGACAAAATTATTCCTCCAACGTGCTTGAGTTTAATGAATAATTGCCTCCCAAGATAGAACGGATTTTCGGATTTAATCAAGCAGCACAGCAATGAATAATCCCAGCGAACACAATTTCTGTGTTTGTACTCAACAGAACTAAGAACATGCAATGCAGAAATGAAGAAAATAATTTTCTGGGCAGAGGAAATAATGCAGTAGCAATTTCGGAATTTTTCAGTAGTTAAAACTGAGGGGGTAACATTTTATTTAGTTAAAACTGAGGGGGTAACATTTTATTTATAGTAAATGTCTTGACTGTTGGGAACAGTCAAAACCGAAATTAACTGTTAAAGCAGTTAATTTGGTTAACTGCTGACTCTTGAAATTAACTGATTATCAGTTAATTAAAGATTAATTAATTCCGTAATTAATTAATTAAAGCCCAGAAAGTTAATTAGATTCGGCCCAAAAATTTAAGAATTTTTATAAGCCCAAGCCCGAACCGAGCCGAGCCGAGCCGAGCCGGCCGGACGGACGGACGCGCGCGCGCGCGTGTGGACTTTTGACCGAAAGTCAACCCGAGCATAGCTTAGGTCATCTCCCCTTCAAAGAGTTGGGATACCCCCAAGGCATCCAAGCCTTAGTCCATACTTGGGGTGTTATTAACTCATCAAAATTCCACTACTCTTCCAATGTGGGACAAGAGTTAAAACACACCCAATTCATTAACTTTCATTGCTTTGTGAGTCACTTTGGGGACATAATTTTCATTCATAACTTATTGAAATTGGACATATGAATATACTACGTTAATCTCCTTGCGGAGGTGAACGCGTTCGTATATGGTCCCACAATTTCCGTAGTGTGGGTCCCACCTAAATTTGAGCTCAAAGTTGCTCAAAAATCTGTCCAGAAAAATCTGGACAGCTTTAAATACCCTTTTATATTCCAATTTTCCAACAATCCCCCACATGAATGATATATCGCTATAAATAAAACAAAACAGATGCTGATGCAGATGCAGACACAGGTTGAGTAAAACTGAAGACTTATTGCATCGGGAGAAGTAGCCTAGTGGCCTTGAACTTTCCTTAGTGATATACTATCGGATTTACTTGGTTAATCAGTAGACTTCACGTCCTTGAACCGTCAACCGTTTTTGTAAACCTAGACAACAGTATTCACACAACAATTCTTCAACACAGTTGGTTCTCACGTTTGTGTTCATTTTGGCCGTGAACACCACTTGGTTCCGTAAGTATTTTAGAGAATATGCCTTTCATTATTCTCATAGAAGTGGCCCCCTTCTTACTTACGTAGGTGACTTTCATAAAGAGTATTCTGCAATACCCCACTTAGACGTACTAAGATATAGATGTCATTAAAAGCATAACTTATCCTAATTTCGCGGCAGATATGCACTGTCTCATCTTTGGAATGGATAGGATTAAATATCCTCCAGTGCTTACTGAATACAACGTAGTTCGGTTTGCCCATTGAACCTAGATCTTGGGATCTCCAGTCAGCTAGGTTGGGTTGCCACTATATTGATTCTTATTTATTTATAGGCTTTAGACCCATTCCTCTCGATGATCTTTCAACTTGCTCTCGGTTTATACCTTTCGTTAGTGGATCCGATATATTATCTTTTGACTTTACATAGTCAATTGTGATAATTCCGTTTGAGAGAAGTTGTCTAACGGTATTGTGTCTACGATGAATATGTCGTGACTTTCCGTTATACATGTGATTTTGTGCTCTTCCAATCGCTGATTGGCTATCGCAATGTATACATATTGCGGGCACAGGTTTAGACCAATTTGGAACATCCTCTAAGAAATTTCGAAGCCATTCAGCTTCTTCTCCAGCTTTGTCTAGTGCAATGAATTCAGATTCCATTGTTGATCTAGCAATGCACGTTTGTTTTGAGGATTTCCAAGATACGGCTGCACCTCCGAGGGTAAACACATACCCACTCGTAGACTTAGAGTCTTTTGTATCAGATATCCAATTTGCATCGCAATGTCCTTCAAGAACAGCTGGATATTTTGAGTAATGCAATCCATAGTTTTGAGTATATTTTAAATAACCCAAAACTCTCAATATTGCTTTCCAGTGATCTCTTCCTGGATTACTCGTAAATCGACTTAGCTTACTTATTGAGTATGCTATGTCCGGTCGCGTACAGTTCATGACATACATTAAACTGCCGATAATACGAGAATATTCTAGTTGAGATATGCTTTCACCATTATTTCTTGCTAGATGTAAATTTACATCTACAGGTGTCTTGGTAGGACTAATATCATACTTCTTGAATTTTTCAAGAACTTTCTCAATGTAATGAGATTGAGATAATATAAGTCCATCCGATGTTCTAGAAATTTTAATTCCTAATATAACATCGGCGATTCCCATATCTTTCATGTCAAATCTACTACTCAACATTTGTTTTGTAGTTTTGACAATTTCCAAGTTACTACCCATGATAAGCATATCATCAACATAGAGGCATACAATGACATATCCATTATGAATGTATTTAAAGTAAACACATTTATCGCATTCATTAATTTTGAAACCATTTGATAACATTGCATTATCAAATTTTTCATGCCATTGTTTAGGTGCTTGTTTTAATCCATATAGTGATTTAACAAGCTTACATACTTTTCCTTCTTGTCCGGGAGCTTTGAACCCTTCAGGTTGCTCCATATAAATTTCCTCGTCTAGTTCACCGTTTAAGAATGCAGTTTTTACATCCATTTGATGTATTTCAAGTTCATTAATAGCAGCTATTGCTATTAACATCCGAATGGACGTTATTCTTGTTACCGGTGAATATGTGTCGAAGTAATCCAACCCTTCCTTTTGCCTATAGCCTTTAGCTACAAGTCTAGCTTTATATTTATCAATTGATCCATCGGCCTTCAATTTCTTTTTGAAGATCCATTTATAACCTAACGGTTTTGAACCTGGTGGAAGATCCACTAGTTCCCATGTATGATTTTGTAATATGGATTCAATTTCACTATTAATTGCTTCTTTCCAATTGAAAGCATCGGGTAAGGATATAGCTTCTTTATACGATTGAGGTTCATTTTCTAACAAATATGTTAGAAAATCCGGACCAAAAGAAGTCGAGGTTTTTGCTCTTTTACTACGTCTTGGTTCATCCTCTATTGATTCAATAGGTTGATGAGTACCACTTGTAGTAGCTTGATATGTCCTTTTAGGAGGACCAGATTCTCGGGTCATGCTATACGGGAATTCATTTTCAAAAAATGAAGCATCCCTCGATTCAATAACCGTATTTACATGAATGTCCGAAATCTCAGATTTACAAACTAGAAATCGATATGCACTGCTATTAGTAGCATAACCGATGAATACACAATCCACGGTTTTTGGCCCTATTCTTACCTTTTTAGGTTTAGGAACCATCACTTTGGCTAAGCACCCCCACACTCGTAAATATTTATAGGAAGGTTTTCGACCTTTCCATAATTCATAAGGTGTCTTATGAGTCTTTTTGTGAGGTACTTTATTGAGAATGTAATTAGCAGAAAGTAAGGCTTCCCCCCACAAATTTTGTGGAGCTCCTGAACTTAATAACATTGAGTTCATCATTTCTTTCAAAGTACGGTTTTTGCGTTCAGCAACACCATTCGATTGAGGAGAATAAGGAGCGGTTGTTTGATGAATAATCCCATTTTCAGAACAAAATTCCTCAAATGGATATTCATATTCACCTCCTCTATCACTTCTAATAGCCTTTATCGTTTTGCTTAATTGATTCTCAACTTCATTTTTATATTGTTTAAATGCATTAATAGCCTCATCTTTACTATGTAACAAATATACATAGCAATATTTTGTGCAATCGTCAATAAAAGTAATAAAATACTTTTTCCCACCTCTAGTTTGAACAAATTTTAAATCACAAATATCGGTGTGAATTAAATCTAAAGGTTCAGTTATCCTTTCAATAGAATGGAAAGGTAATCTAGCTAATTTAGATTCCACACAAATTTCACATTTATGATTTTTATCTATATTGAATTTTGGCAAAAAATCCAAGTTAATTAATCTACGCAATGTATCAAAATTAACATGTCCCAATCTAGCATGCCAAATATTAGATGACTCAATCAAATAAGAAGAACTAGCAACTTCATTCATAGAAACAGATGTTTTAGGGGTTACAGTAAGAACATTCAATTTAAAGAGCCCCTCATTTAGGTAGCCCTTTCCTACATACATGTCATTTTTAGACAACACAAAGCGATCCGACACAAACACAAGCTTGAAACCATTCTTAGTAAGGAGAGATCCCGAAATCAGATTCTTTCGGATATCAGGCACGTGAAGAACATTGTTGAGAGTAAGTTCCTTTCCAGAAGTCATTTTCAAAGCAATCTTTCCTTGTCCCACCACCTTAGAAGTGGAAGAATTTCCCATAAAAAGGTTCTCCTCATTTTCCAAAGGCTTATAGGTGGAGAACATCCATTTGTTTGCACAAATGTGTCGTGTGGCTCCAGTGTCCACCCACCATTCCTTGGTATTTCCAACCAAGTTACATTCAGAGACAACGGCAGAAAGATTCATATCCGTCAAATCATTGGTGATATGGTCACCCTCAGTCACATTTGCTTGAGAGTTATTTTTATTTTGCTTCTTAGGCTTACGACACTCACTAGAGCGGTGTCCCGGTTTACCACAATTGTAGCATTTGCCTTTGAACTTTTTCTTGTTATGTTTAGAAGTGCCTTCCCCATCATATTTTCGTTTGTTCTTTTTAGGACCTTCAACGACATGGACCTTTGTTTCCATCGGATTCTTCCCACTTTTCTTTTGAGATTCACGGTTGTCTTCTTCGATTCTTAGCCGGACCACCAACTCCTCCACATTCATCTCCTTACGCTTGTGCTTGAGATAGTTTTTGAACAAAGTCCAAGAAGGTGGCAACTTTTCAACAATTGCAGCAACTTGGAAAGTTTCACTGATTGACATTCCTTCAGCATGAATGTCGTGGAGGATCACTTGGAATTCTTGCACTTGCGAGATCACAGATTTAGAATCAACCATTTTGAAGTCCAGAAAACGCCCAACGATAAATTTCTTCATCCCAGCATCTTCAGTTTTATACTTCTTTTCCAAAGAATTCCATAATTCCTTGGAAGTTTTGATAGTGCAATAGACATGGTACAAAGTCTTGTCCAAGTAGGCCAAAATATAATTTCGGCATAGGTAGTCCGAGTGCTTCCAAGCATCGACAGCAGCAACCTTTTCAGCATCATCTCCCTCTTGAATAGAGGGGCAATCTTCATATACAAACCTGCCCAGTTGGCAGGTAGTGAGATAGAAGTACATTTGTCCTTGCCAACGTTTGAAGTCAGCCCCAATGAACTTTTCAGGTTTCTCCCCGTGTGGCATAGATACGGGTGCAGTCACACTTGTGTTGGTGACAATCAGTTTCGTAGGAGTAGTGTTCGTACTTTGTGATTCCATTTCTGTTACAAAAACAGAATTTTAATCAAAACAGAATACAAAATTCTGTGCACCAATTTCCTCCAAATATAATTCACAATAAATGAATTCCAAAAGAATTCAAATAATAATTCAGAATAAAAGTGTAATATAAACAGAATTCCGTACAAAACAGAATACAAAATTTTAAAATCTGTGTCACACTAATTTTTAATAATAAAAAGAATTCCGTACAAAACAGAATTATAATTTAAGAAAAAAATTTAGATAAACAGATTTTAACAAGAGTACACAAATAAAATTTTATTTTCTAAAACAGAATATAAAAACAGTATAGAAACTAATTTCTATAACAAAACTGTTTTACTAATTTCTACAATAAAACAGTAATTTAATTCATTTTTTCCGTCAAAACAGATTTATTTCTAACAAATAAATTTCTGTAATAAAAAAAAAACTGTACACTAAAAATAGTAGAACTAAATAATTTTGTCTTAAGATTGTTATTTCTACTATTTATAAATAACAATTGTACAGAATTATGAACAATTAAAATAATGACAGAATAGAAACAGAATAATAGAAATGAAATACTTACTAGAATTTGCAGAAATAATAATAATAATTAGAAAGAAATCCGAGCCCTGTTCAACAGTCTCCTTAAGACAAAATTATTCCTCCAACGTGCTTGAGTTTAATGAATAATTGCCTCCCAAGATAGAACGGATTTTCGGATTTAATCAAGCAGCACAGCAATGAATAATCCCAGCGAACACAATTTCTGTGTTTGTACTCAACAGAACCAAGAACATGCAATGCAGAAATGAAGAAAATAATTTTCTGGGCAGAGGAAATAATGCAGTAACAATTTCGGAATTTTTCAGTAGTTAAAACTGAGGGGGTAACATTTTATTTATAGTAAATGTCTTGACTGTTGGGAACAGTCAAAACCGAAATTAACTGTTAAAGCAGTTAATTTGGTTAACTGCTGACTCTTGAAATTAACTGATTATCAGTTAATTAAAGATTAATTAATTCCGTAATTAATTAATTAAAGCCCAGAAAGTTAATTAGATTCGGCCCAAAAATTTAAGAATTTTTATAAGCCCAAGCCCAAGCCCGAGCCCGAGCCCGAGCCCGAGCCCGAGCCCGAGCCCGAGCCCGAGCCCGAGCCGAGCGAGCCGGACGGACGGACGCGCGCGCGTGTGGACTTTTGACCGAAAGTCAACCCGAGCATAGCTTAGGTCATCTCCCCTTCAAAGAGTTGGGATACCCCCAAGGCATCCAAGCCTTGGTCCATACTTGGGGTGTTATTAACTCATCAAAATTCCACTACTCTTCCAATGTGGGACAAGAGTTAAAACACACCCAATTCATTAACTTTCATTGCTTTGTGAGTCACTTTGGGGACATAATTTTCATTCATAACTTATTGAAATTGGACATATGAATATACTACGTTAATATCCTTGCGGAGGTGAACGCGTTCGTATATGGTCCCACAATTTCCGTAGTGTGGGTCCCACCTAAATTTGAGCTCAAAGTTGCTCAAAAATCTGTCCAGAAAAATCTGGACAGCTTTAAATACCCTTTTATATTCCAATTTTCCAACAATTAATCAATTAAATCGGTTTGGAATGGTATATAGGTGTATGAATACTTGTATATACATGTATAAATTCATCAGTTTCTGAGATGCAGATTTAAGCTCTTAACGATTTCTAAACTGAAGAAACAAAACTGATTGGAAATCCAATTTTCCTAAATTTTGCACTCCAAACCCCTAGGTTTTCGTTCTTTTATTGGACATGAAATTGACCAATTTAATAAGAGGCAATGATTCGTCCACAGAAAAGAAGCAAATTTACCGATATATATTGGTGAATTCATCATTCCAACATGAATGTATTCAGTTTCAAATAGAATATAAAACTCAACTAAAATAATTAAAAACAAAACCGACACTCTACAATATAGCTCAAATAATGAATTCACCATCAAGTACTTGTTTGTATCTTGGGGTGCTTAGGTAGATGGACTTGATGTGGAGTTAGAAGAGGACACATATATATTGAGAAAAATCTTCCATACACTGTACCAAATCCTCCATAGTAAGCATTGATGAAAACAAACAACCAGGAAATTGTGAGCTAACATATACTAAAAAACAATTCTTTAGAGATGACATATGCATTCCACTTGATCTGATACCGCAAGTAAGCATAATTTTTAGTACGATCAATTTGGAATATTATATTTTTCTTTTAAATAATTGACTTTCAAAAAGGGATTCTTAATTTTGAATGGAAGGAGTACTTTTTGGGGAGTATGAGACAAAATAGCTAAATAATTGGCATGCCCAACAACCTTTATAATATCATCAAACTGCCTCTATATTTGACTCATATTTTTTGTTAATGGGATTTATATTTGAATCATAGCTTTTAAATATGGGTTCCATATTTGATTCATAGCTTTTAAATATGGGCCCTAGATTTAAACGTATAGGCTAATATGGTTTGATTTATTATTTGGGGTCCATTTTGCCACTACTAGCTGTCCCCAACAATCTATGGTCAAAAGGAAAGTCCATGAAGAAATATTGGCAACACTGATATATGACTGCTAGCAAATTATGGTGCCGCGCTTTAATCTGAATAGCAAGTAGGGCCGGCAATATGGGTAAAATAGGAGGAATCCACCTGCTAACCGCCCAAAACAATACTTCCTTGATCCCATCATTTGTTTACCGGTTTGAAATGGATTTAATGGCAGTCTGGTTCGAGGCGGGTTATTGGCAGGTTGGGGGGCAGTTATTTGTGACTCTATTTCCTAGCTTCTGCCCAACCTTCTCTCTCTAACTATTTCTTAATATCTCTCTGTGTAACGACTCTGTTTTGATTGCAGGTGAAATTTCTGTTTCTAGGAATTTCAACCTACACAAAAATGCATAAAACTCAGTGATAGAAGGGGGTGAAAGGGAAGTATTGATCCGAGCCGACCCTGTTTAATCTCGACCCAAATCCAAACCGCCACATTCCGCGCCCCATTTTTGAACCGCCCAAATCTGACCCAAATCATTTTTGACCCGTCCACATCTGCCCACAGCTGCCCATTTGCCGTTCTAATACGAAGGCAAAATATATATTATAACACTAGGTCTTAGGCTAGTGGTAACCGCACTGCAAATTATTCTTAAATTGTCATAATATGTGAACTAATAATGCAGTACATGTTCATATACATAGTAGTGTATAAATGACATTATTTCTAGAGACCATGTGTTGCATCTCTTGAATGGTCCTTCGAACTGCATTGATTTTGCATATATATATATATATATATTAATAACTTCAATTAATTCTTTTATGATCATCCTTCTATCGACATTGTTAGAAAATATACACTGAATGGTTCTCTTTCTACAATATCAAAAGGCTCTTGGTCCTATGAGAAAACAACAAACTAACTCACCTCACCTCTTACGTTTGATCCTTCGAGGAACCCTTATCATATTTCTTCATATTTGATTAACGTAAAAGGAAAGACACAACCGAGAGTACCATAAAACAAAATACGACAACAAGAACATAATGGCTGATTAGTATTATTATGAATGAGGTTTGTTAAATGGAATGAAAGATGATGTAAGGCAGAATAGAATGTAACATGCTCTCTCTCTCTACTATATATATATATATATATATATATATATATATATATGTATGTATGTATATATATATGTATGTATGTATGTATGTATGGGTATATATATGTATGTATGTATGTATGGGTGGGTGGATGCAGGGGATAATTGTTGTGGTGGTAGGATGTGTATTCTCAAATATTTTTCTTTGTTCTTTTAGCATTTCAACTTTCTTCATTGTTTTTAAGGCTCTATCACATCCGTCAAAAACTTGTTTTCTCCAAAAATTCAACCCCAATTCAATATTCACATACTCAAACAAAGATCAAACACGTCAGGTTGTAAAAAAAATTGTTTACAATATTTAAATAAGGCCAGAAATATCTTCTCTGATTCTTCCACTCATAGTGACATGTCAATTTGTGTAAAGAAAAAGTATATACAATTTTGAATAAGATTACTTTGTCACTGACATATCTGATGAATAAACAGATTTGTAAAATTTTTAAATGAGACCTACATCTTAGATATTTTCTCTTTCACTCATTCATTTTCTCACTAGCACCTTAATTGTATAAAAAAGTGTGTACAATACATTTTTGTAGACTTAACATTAACCAAAAGAGAATGTAGTTGTCTTGTCAGTTTTCACAAGGCTCAAAAAGAATACCAGCCAAGTAGAAGAATAAATATGTATTTTCGTAGCAAAATGGTACCTTCATCTATTTTGAACTCAAATGGCTCCTCTCCAAATGCATTCATCACCAATTGCTGGCATCCCCTTCTCTCCAAATGCATCTGTAACCATTGATAGTCAGAAAATAGTTGGAATTTTATAAGGACATTCAGATGAGAAGTAAAGCTTACATCCTCTTCAAAAGAGTTTTAAAGATAAGATGTGATTTCTGCAATTTATGTAAATGGGAAGTTTTTTGGTGTTACGGTTTTTGGTGGCTGTTATAAGGAAATTCAGATAATAACTAAATCTTTATGGGTTGCTGTTTTTTTGAAGTTAATGTGTACAAGAGAACTAATGCGAGCCATAATTTTTAGTAACCCTGGCCTATGACACTATTCATGGTCATGCTCATGTCTACGTCACTACTCGTATTTGTGAAATTATCCGTAGCTACAACACGACCATGACCGTTTTGCGATCATGCTGTAATTTTTAGAAATTTGAAGAGTCAAAAGTTTATTTTTTTTAAATTGGACAAATTTATAAATAAAGTTTTTTTGGGTGGTATATTCATTATCATCACAAGTCTAGGGGTCGTTGGGGAGTGGGGATGGAGAAAGAGCATATGATGTAGTATTTTACTAAAGTGAAGAGCTCAACCATGTGTTTTTGCCTCTTTTTGGAAACTAGACTTCCATATTATATAGGAAAACCATCACCATAAGTGATATTTAACAACAATTTAAAAGTCTGCCACTAAAACCCTCATTTTTCTTCCTTTAATATTTTGCATATGATATATTACAAAAAATGTTGAGCGAAAGGATTGTTTTTGTAAAATACAACACACGTGTAGAGAAAACTCTATACTATATAAAATGCTATGGTATTAGCGGAAAACATAATTTTGGCTTAAATGGAAGCTAGAGAGAATGTGATGATAGCAGGGGATAGTAAAACCAACAAAAGTATCTCGGGGCATGTTAAGTTATATTTTGTATTTTTCCTGAATTGTTTTAAAAAGATGCAACTAATCATGAGTAGATAGAAGAAAATCACATATACTGTTTTATTTGGTAGCATGCCTTTTCCATTCCAGTAATTATTTACTTTCAACAAACAACACAGGCTTTATTGCTTTCATTAGTTACAAGAGGATAAATTTATAATTGCAATTTCCAATGTGAATAAATTATTAGTTCTCCTTTGAAATTCCACAAGTTCCACAACCGTGTGACAGAATTGAAACAAAAGAAACTGAACAAATAATAGGAGCATAGAGAAACCTACCATGTTCCTAGTGACCCGTGCACATCACGGGACTCTTGATGATAATCATGTACCAAGACAACCTTCTGATTTAGTAATGGAGTTGATTCTTGCTATTATAAAGTGAACTGGAGAGAGAGAGAGAGAGAGAGAGAGAGAGAGAGGGAGAATGAGTAAAAGCAATCAAGGAAAAACTCTGTTTGCAAAGAGAAAATTTTAATTCAACACAAAATTGAGATATACCATGCCATCATTTATTCTTCCGTATGGTTGTTCTTGGCAAACACGGTATTTCAAGCAACTCGCATCCAGTAATGTCCACCTTTTCTAAGGATTGAAGTCCCTCAAGTCCCGGGATCTTAGTTAGTTTGACACAGCCAGAAGCACTTATTTCTGTTAAATTAGTAAGGCCTGACAAATCAGGTAATTCTTCAATTGACTTGCATCCTTTAATGCCCAAACATTTTAAGGAATTCAACTCCTCAAGTCCCGGGATCTCAGTTAGTTTCACACAACCGGAAACATCCAATCTTTCTAAACTTTTAAGGTTTGACAAATCAGGTAATAATTCAATTAACTCGCACCCATCAATGCTCAAGGTGTGTAAGAAATTCAGCTCCTCAAGTCCCCGGAAATCGTATAGTTTCACACAGCCAGAAGCAACTATTGATGCTAATTTTTTAACGCCTGACAAATCAGGTAATCTTTCAATTAACTCACAATTATTAATGCTCAAGGATTGTAAGAAATGCAGTTCCTCAAGTCCCCGGATCTCAGTTAGTTTCACACAGCCACTAATACTTATGTGTTTTAGATTATTCAGGCTAGACAAATCAGGTAATTTTTCAATTGATACGCATCCAAATATAATCATTATTTCCAAGGATTTCAGTTTCTCAAGTCCCCGGATCTCAGATAGTTTCACGCAATGAAAAGCATGTATTTCTTTTAGATTATTAAGGCCTGACAAATCAGGCAATTTTTCAATTGACACACATCCACCAATGACCAACTCTTTTAAGGACTTCAGTTCCTCAAATCCCCGGATCTCAAATAGTTTCAAACAGAAAGAAGCATTTATTTCTTTCAGTTTACTAAGGCCCGACAAATCAGGTAATTTTTCAATCGACTCGCATCCATCTATGATCAAGAATTCTAACGATTTCAGTTTCTCAAGTCCCTCAATCTGAGTCATTTTCACGCAGCCTCGAGCATCTATCTTTTTTAATTTTTTTAGGTTTGACAAATCAGGTACATTTTTAATTGACGTGCATCCCGATAGGTCCAATAATTCTAACAACTCCAATTCCCCAAGACCCTGAATCTCAAAAAAATCATTGAAACCCGTAATTGTTAGTTTTTTAAAATTTTTTAAGCTTGACAGTTCCGGCTTTCTTTCCAATGACGTGCATCCTGACATGCCTAGGTCCTCCAAAAAATAATCCAACTTACCCAGAATTAGTTCTTTTAGCATTCCTAATTTCGATAGATCAGGCAAACTTTCAATGGATTTGCATGTCATATCCAAAAGTTCTAAGGATTCCAATCCATCCAGGCCTTGAATCTCAGGTAGCTTAAAGCACCGACTGATCTTTATTTTTTTTGACTTTTTTAGCCTCGAGATATCTGGTAATCTTTCTAGCTTTTCACAATGTGATGTATTCAAGTATATCAACGATTTTAATCGTTCAATACCATCAAGCCAACGTAGACTTCGACACGCTCTTAAGTTCAAACTCTCGAGATTTGTAAATGCGCGACATTGGGCTCTTCTTAAGCCCCCACAAAGTGAGAGATCTAGAACCTTCAATTTTGTTAGATTCCCAATCGATGGATCAATTTCTTCCAAATCCACACACTCAGAAAGATTTAGTCTCTCTAAATTTTCAAAAGCGGAAAAATGTGAAGCGCTTCTCAAACGATTGCAAGATGAGAGATTAAGAACTTTCAACTTTGTTGCCATCTGTAAAAATAAGAAACTATTGAGTCAATTTCTATTCCAAGGGGAATATGATATGAGGTTGTGACAATTAACAAATAAAAACAAAAGCAGGAGACCTTGATTTGACCCCAACCCTCCCAGTCATCTGCTATGTCGCTATTTGATATATGGAGGACAACAAGATTCTTTAGATGAAAATTGGTCAGAGAAAAATTTCTCGTACATCCCCAACGCTGAAGCCATCTTAAATTTGAAAGAAGATGCTTAAAATCTCCAACAAAATCAGTGTAACCCGCTTTAAGATATCTTAAATTTTGTAGTTTTTCAAAATCTTCTCTTACAAGACAGCGGGGAAGATCTGTCGGCTTTTCCCTATTTATGCCAAGACAGAGGGCTACAACATTTCCTGTTCCCTGACAAACAAAAAGATATGAATGTTAGATATTATTTTCATGTGTTTTCTAAAGAAAAATTTAATGATTATTTCAACTTAATGAAAGTTTATTGAGACGCCCCCATCCCCTTTTATCTCTTCTGTATCTTTTTTCTTCTTCTCAGGGCCTGTTCCCCACACGGACCATTTTTTTTATGTCCAACTAGAGTTCAATCCTATAGAATTGTGAAAAAACTTTACATGGCAGAATTTTGTGAACCTGAGTCACTCATTTTAAAATAAATGATAAAAATCGTGCCACATCATTTATACTTCAACACTAACCCCGCTTAAAAAAACATTTGATAATATGACTCAATCTCACCAATCTATTTTGAATGTGGAGTGATTTCTTTACTTTAAAGGATCTAAATCCAAGGAACTTCAGTTAGGCTCCACTTTTAGAACTTTTTAACATTAGGCTAAAGTTCCTCGTTATTATTCATGATGGATATACTTGTTTTAAACAAGACAAAAAAATATTATGATTATAGAATTTTATAATCATTATATAATCATGTAAATATTATATATCAAAAGTAATATAATATAATATTACAGAATTATATAACCGTGATACTTAAAGGTATATAAAATTAATTGCATACTCAAATATAATGTGGTTTAAAGGTATATAACAAATTATATACACATATCTTTTTATACAAGCATTATCCTAGTCTACTCCTAGGAGGGAGGGATGGTGGTACAAAAGTGTAAATAACTTAATGAACTGCCACCACATACATGCTATTTAATATAATATAACATGACACACACACACACATATATATGATCCAAAAGGGGGGTTGGGAGGGGGGGGGGGGGGGGGATTATTTTAACACGTTCCAACCTTTATCCATTGATGTAGAGTCACCTCTAATTTTTAGTTTAACACATCCCTCTTCCAAATTGCATGTGTTGGTTTACTATCGCAAAAATACAATTCCTTTTATTATTTTTCAACATATATTACACATCATGTATATCGCAAATGTATGTTGGATTTTAGTATGCATCCTGAACTGTTTCAGGGACGCCCCATAGGCCAAACCCAGTTTTGCAAATGTGTTACGAGGAGCATATATCTACTTTCCAAATGTATACACAAACAACTTCAAACTAAAATCATACTTCATGTTTTAAAACCACACTTCATGTTTTAGTGTAAAAATCTTCGTAATTTGTAAAACCATACTGCGTTCTTAATTGTAAAGAAATTTATTTTGTAGTTAAATAATGATAAAATTAAAAAAAATGCGAAATAGTGAAGAGAAAATTAATGGTGCACTTGAATCTTACCGTATGGCTCTCAAATATGTCCAGGGCTTCCTTAGAACGCCAGAGCCTACTACGCTTCGCCGGCTCACGCAGATTTTCTTCACGGACGATTTGTCTACCAAGGTCTCTAATATGATCATGCATCAATACTCTATTATCATCTCCAACTTTTATTAAAGACCTGAGTATGAGGACATCAATTCCAATAAATGGATGAAAATCACAATCCTCCCACATGTAAGAAAGATATCTTATATCCTCTCCAACAAAAAGACATGCAATATCAAGGAATATTTGTTTCTGCTCATAATCTAATGCATCAAAACTTATTCTCAACTTTTCCATGACATTCTTATGAGGTATTTTTTTTAGCTTCTGCAATGTCCCTTTCCATAAAGCTTTATCCACCTTAGCAAATAATAATGAGCCTATAGTCACAAGAACCAAAGGAAGCCCTGCAGCGGTGGAAACAACTTCCTTTGAGAGGATATCATAATCTTTAGGAGGAGAGTCCCTTGAAAAGGCATGTTTGCAAATCAGTTGAAGAGAATTATCAAGGTTCATTAACTGTGGTTCGTAACTCCTATATACATCTGGTAGACCATTTCTTTGACAACTCACTTCAAGATGATTTAGAATCTCTTTGTTTCTTATTGTAAGTATGATCCTACTTCCTGAACCAAACACAACCCACTTTCCTGTAAAGATATCAAATTGGGACTCTTCATCAACGTCGTCAAGAACAGTGAGAACTTTCTTTCTACGAACTAAGTCTTCGATGTTGGAGTGTTTCCCTTTTCCAATCTCAGAGATAAATTGATTTTTCAAATTAACAAGACCGTTTTGTTGTTTTAAAGTTTCTCGAACATCTTCAAGGAAGCAACAACATTCGAAGCTCTCAAAGAGTTGGTTGTATATGACCTTGGCAATTGTTGTCTTGCCAATACCACCCATGCCATAAATTCCAACAATTTGTACACCATTGGAGTTGAGATGTAGTAACTTCTCCATTTCTTCTACATGATGATCCATTCCAACCAAGTTGTCTGGTAAATCCATGTAATTCTTCTTTAACTCTAACAAGATCTTTTCAACAACCATCTTTACTAGTTTTCCTTCATACCTACCAAATGTATAATTGACAGAAAAAGGAAAAACGGTTCCAAAAGAAAAATAAACACCAATGGGAAATAATATGAAGGATAAATTCAACGAATGAACAAAGAAATAAGTAAAAAGCTCAAGCGATAAGTTGAAACTTGAATCGGTTAAGATATATGTTATACACTCTATAATACCAGCAAAACATTAACTATAATTAAAATAAGTAAAAAAAATCAGCTTATGCAATAACTTTTAAATGGGGGAGGTTCGTGTTGTGTCATATCGGGTGTGTGTCATTTTTAATAATGTACTCTCTCTATATGTCAAGTTCGTGTCAAAAAATACCTAGCCCATACCCAATTCATTAAGATTTGTGTGTAGTTTGTGTTACGTCATATCGGGTTCATGTCGTGCTATATATACCGGTTTGTTTTTTGTATGGTCGGATTTGTGTCAATGATTTGTGTAACTGTTAAAGGTCCATCTGTGTCAATTAACTGATAACTTCATGTCCATTCCATAACTTAGGGAGCCTACAAAAATTTCAATTATAATTTAAGCTGAAAATCACTAAGAATGTGTTGGAAACACTAAAGTTAATACACAAAATAATGTGTTGGTAATTTGATTTATAGGGCAACACTCGCACAGTACATTGTACCAACAGTTTGTTTATGTTTTGTATGTACTAACATTATTTAAAAATGAGGACATCCACTTTAATATTTGCCTAGTGCTTTAAATTCTCAATCGGACCAGACAGTCTAGTTTGTCTTTTTTTCTTGTCAATTGGTATTTAACTCCTGTCTATGTATCTTACTTTCAAAGTTCCAACAGTAAAAATTAATCGCTACATCTAATGGAGTGTCATATAAGATATATTGGACACATATATGAAAAATAAAAAATATATCATGATAAATGGAAACGTATTTGTCTAATTGTAGACTAGAATGAGAAGTGTGAATTAAATAAACGTCTCTCTCTCTCTCTCTAAAAATAAAAATATATATCATCATAAATGGAAACATATTTGTCTAATTGTAGAATAGAATGGGAAATGAGAAACTTAAAAAACGTCTCTCTCTCTCTAAAAATAAAACATATATCATGATAAATGGAGATGTAATTGTTTAATTGTAGAATAGAATGGGAAGTGAGAAACTAAAAAACGTCTCTCTCTCTCTTAACGACGTTTTTGCTCTACAACCCTTATTGTTTCTTTATTGCAAGCAGCGCATGAACATTTACGCAATATTAAATTGTTAATTTTGTGTTTTACACAGATGTTTACTTAAATATTTTTCTAGTCATATTTTTTATGCAATATAATGTTATTCAATTAACAAATTTTTATACATATAAAATTATATTATATTTTGTTGAGAATATAGAGTCTTACATGGGAAAATTAAAACCTTGCACCATTATAAGATCATGGGGGCCCTCCACCAATAAGCCATGGGTTTTGGGTTGGAAGATCTAATATTTAACATGGTATCAAAACAGGCTCAAGTCACGCCATACGAGAGGGGCGTGGTGAGAATATAAATTCTCACATGAAAAAAATTAAAGCCTTACACCACGATATATAAGCTTATGCGCCCCTCCCTCCACCCATAACCAATTGTTTTTTGGGTTGGATGCTCCAAAATTTAACAATATCATTATTTTATTGTAAGTCTCTTGTACCTAAATTCATTTTTATAAATTGTTGGGTTACTAAAGCGGGAGGGAGTGAATGAATTACCCATTGGTTTCTTTCTTCAAATCCAAACCCTTCAATTTTCCAACTTCTGTGAGGGCGTTCTTCCATTCTTCAATTGTCTTCTCATCAAAACTCTTCTTGTGTTGGCGAAGGGCCTTTTCGTAATACCCCGTTTGATGTCGCACATGGGCAGGTTCAACGTCGTAAAAAATGGGGAAAATCTTTCGCCCCTCAGTGATGTGGCAGCGAACCATATGAGCGAGTTCACGCAAGCACCATTTACTAGATGCATAGGTCCTGTTTAGTTGGCAAGAAAACAAGGTTGTTTTTCAGTAAGAAAATATATATTTATATATATATTAAAAAAAATTCTAAAAAAATGGAGAAATAAAAACATGTGATTTTGATATCTAAACTTTCTCTAGGTTATATTTTAGTCCTTAAACTTTTTATAAATTGCATTTCAACCCCTTAACTTTCTTTAAATTACATATTGACTTCCAAATAATATTTAAATTACATTTAACCCCTAATTTTTTCAGGGTTAATTGATGTTTACCCCTAAAATTCGGTTTCATTTAATGTTTAGTTCAACACAAGTTCAAACATAATATTTTGTCCATATTGTGACATTATACAATAAATGAACACATAATTAATGTCACTGTCTACTGTTTGTGTGTTAGGCTGCGTTTGCATCTCCAAGTCTAAAAATGGTAAAAAAAAACTTGAATTTTTTGTAAAATTCCCCATTTTTTTATAAATATTAATTTATTTCTACCACACTAACACTTACAACATTGTTAGTTATGGTAACTAATGCAAGTTTCATATTGTGAAATTTAGATACCACCCCTTAGTATAGAATATAAAAATATATATATATATATATATATATATATATATATTGTAAACTTCCCCATTTTTCTATAAATATTAATTTATTTCTAGCACACTAACACTTACAACATTGTTAGTTATGGTAACTAATGCAAGTTTCATATTGGGAAATTTAGATACCACCCCTTAGTAAGTTATGGTAACTAATGCAAGTTTCATATTGGGAAATTTAGATACCACACCTTAGTATAAAATATATATATATATATAACTGCTCTTGTACGGACTATTACAGTACTGCTCTTGTGCGGACTGTTCCGCATCTTAAAAGTGCGGATCAGACATGCGTCACCTAGCGGTGAGCCTAGAAAAGAGAGAGCGCCTATAATTTAGGCAATAATTTTTGGGCTCACCGTCACACGACACATGTCCAATGCGGACTTTTAAAATGCGAAGAGGCTCTCTCTCTCTCTCTCCCTCTCTCTCTCTCTCTCTCTCTCTCTCTCTCTATATATATATATATATATATATATATATATATATATTATTCATATACAACCTAATCAAGTAGCGGATGTAGATACCGTTTGATATTCAGATACGCTCTATCATTAAAATACAAACCCACAGCCATACAATTTTAATGGATCCACCCAAGTAACAATTGATTGCCATTTCTACTACTTCTTCAGTCTCAACAACCTTTTTTTAATGGGTTTAGTTATATGTAAACTTTTAACTAGGGGGTAACATATAGTTATCTATAAAATATATAGAAACAAAAAATAGTGAAAATAAAGACTAGTATAGTTTTGGCACCCGGAGAAGATAGGGATGCATATTTTGGAGTCCTCAATAGCTTTGAGAAGCTCAGGACCAATCTGTTCACCAACAGGAAGTTCGTTATCGTCCCTAAAAGTACGGATTCCAGCTTGTACAAGATCGTTGTAGAGATAATCTGTGAAAGTTTTACGTGTATCTTTGCCGCTAAAACTCAAAAACACTTCGTATTCACCTGTTAACTCGGAGACGGAGACTGAGGGTGTTGCTGTTATTGTTGACGGTGGTGATGATGATGAAGAAGAAGTGTTGTCAGATGTTGGGGTTTTCATTAGCCACTTGTTGACCAACTTCATAATAGCAAGTAAGGAAACAACAATCAGAGCAGTTAGGACTGGAAAGATTTGGTTGTTATTCATTATGTATTTCCGCTCTCTAAGGTTCTCAAACTCTGGCTGAAGAATATGGAATGTGTAGTAGAGGGGACTTAAAAGGGAAAGTGAAAAGCTCTTGCCCCGCCATAATTGAATTGTGGGTGCAATAACGTTGAAAGAACCAAACCATACGTTTAAGAGTTCATTTTAACTCAAAAGGTATATGTGATTTTTGTGGATCAGAAATGCTCAGAGTTTAAAAGATGACTAATGATAGGACACCACTTGCTGTACACAATTGGTAGACACACGCATCAGATAAAATTGTTTCAAATTTTTAATCCACATTTTTATGTTACCCATAACAAGAAAACATAAGCATTTAATATAGGATATAGCTATTAACACTCCAAAACATCTTCTAACGCTCCACTTTTTTTTCAAATAAAAGTTAAAGACTCTTATACCCTTATAATTAATTCTTTTCATTTTTTTCACTCACAAAAAGATATAAACCTCTTTTTTACCCCAAAAATTATATACATAATTTTAAAAAATGAACTATAAAAAAAACAAGGACTGTAAAAAATATTATATAATTTAAAAAAATGAACTATTAAAAGAAACAAAAACCTCTTTTTTACCCTGAAATCATTTTTTTTAAACAAACAAGAACATGACTCAATTAAAAAGAGACACGGCACGTGACAAAAAAAAAATTCTCCACCTAAAACGAGCACCACCCAAATAAAAACAATACAACGCAAAATCTTTTTTTTTTTAACGAACACGAAAACGATCAACGGAAAATGTTGTCCGACATGAAATCTAATTTTTATTTGGCTAACACAAATGCAACACAAATAATAGTGACACAAAACAATACGACATGCCACAAACTTTAAAAAAAAAAAAGATACGAACACGATCTAGTTAAAACGCGGCATGCCATAAAATTTTTTTTTTTCACCTAACACGAATATGACTCAAATTAAAAATATAAAATAAACAATTTTTTTTTAATAATTAGATTATGTTAAAAAGGCACTATAAATAGAAAAATGGAATAAATGGTTCTTGAATTTTAAAACAAAAAAAAATGTTGATATTTTTTTTTATCTAACACGAACACAGTCTAATTAAAATACAACACGATAAGACATGGATTCTCATTTGTTCACCTAACACGGCCCAATGACAATATATTAAATCTTAGTTTTTAATCTAACATGAATATAATCTAATTTTTGTTTATCAAACAGTTTTTTATCAAGAAAAAAATGTTTTTTTTTAATAAAATTGTATTTTATTAAAACTGTTTGTAATAAAAATTGTTTTTGTTAAAACTGTTTTTTATTAAAAATGCAAAACAGTTTAAAAGGGTTTAAACTGTTTAAAAAAAAATACAGTTTTAAAACTGTTTTGCATTTTTAGTAAAAACAATTTAAAACTGTAAATTGTTTAAAAAAATTCAATTTTAAAACTGTTTTACATTTTTAATAAAAATAATTTAAAACTGTAAAAACTTAAAAAAAATACAATTTAAAACTGCTTTAAAAAATACAATTTAAAACTGTTTTAAAAAAATACAATTTTAAAACTGCTTTACATTTTTAATAAAAACAGTTTTAAAAATGTTTAATAAAATATAGTTTTAAGACTATTTTACATTTTTAATAAAACATTTTTTTAATAAATGCTATTTTTTTAATTAAAACTGCTTTTTATTAAAATTGTATTTTATTAAAACCGTTTTTTTAATAAAAGACTTTTTTTATTGAAATTGTATTTTATTAAAACTGTTTTATAATAATTTAAAAAACCGATTTGAGGGACTACATTGGCCAAAACAGTTTTGAAATGTTTTTGTAAACAGTTATGAAAAGTAAAAAAAAACAGTTTTTTATATAATTTATTTTTATTAAATATACAAATTTTTAGTTGTTTTTCAAATATATTTGTTTTAATTGGAGACAAAAAAGTAGAAATTTAAATTTTGTAAATTTAAGGGTATAATTGACATTTGGTTAGAAAATGGAGTGTTAGAAGAATTCTTTGGAGTGCCAATAGCTACTCCCTTAATATATTGTGTGCACGAAATTATTCACGAAATAAGTCTTCCTGTCATTATTCTTAAAATACATTTCACAAAACATCCATTAATGTGTCTCTTTGATAAGGCTCAATTAACGTAATAAATATGGTAAATGGTGAATTTATCTACTATTTTGTGTGTGTTTGACTATTTTTATTTATTATAAAAATATTTTATAGGCATTTATGTCCATAGGCAAATTGGTTATCATTTTCTCCCTTTTATTGACAAAATGTACTTATGTATATAACAAAGAAAAAAATTTCCACAAATTTGTGAGTGTTTTTCAAAACATTTTTTTTAAATATATTTTTTTTAAAATATTCGTTAAAACTGTTTTTAATATAAAATAAAAATTTGTGTGTGAAACTGTTTTTTTTTTATAAAATCATTTTTGTTAAAAAAATATTTTTTTCGTTGTAAACTATTTTTTTGTTAGAACTGTTTTTAAATGTTTTTCCATTAAAACTGTTTTTTTTAATTAATTTTTTTTGTTAAAACTATTTTTCATAAAAAACTTTTTTTTCGTTATAAATAGTTTTTTGTTAAAATTGTTTTTTCGTTAAAATCTTTTCTTTTGTTACACTATTTTTTTTCCGATTAATTCTATAAAACAATTCACTTTTGCCACCTGAATAATTAATTATATAACAAAGTACTTTGCGGTAAATTATAGGATTTGTCCTCGCAAATTTTGTCACGGAAAATTTTGTCATGAATATTTTTGTCACCCAGCCTATTTGCCCACTTTTATATCAAACGACCCGAAGTGTATGTAGTTTATGTGGGATCCATTCCAATATGTAAACACTTAGCCGTTTGAAGCTATTTAGAGATAAATTTGGGGAATATATTTGGGGCATGTATCATTTTTCTGTTGTATATACAATCTCATTAATAAATGCGAGGCTTGTGAGATAGTAGTGGAGAGTTATTTACTGTTACACATTTTAGTATGCATTTCTTTTTGCATTTATTAGTGTGAATACTAAAATTAGACATGTCACCTGGTGTACCGAATGCGCCTTATATTTTCTCCAAAAGATGTTGTGACTACATCTCAACCATAAAAAAATTAGTTCAAAGCGAGAACACCTTTATGCATTTACTGACTAGGAAAGTTAAAAGAAAATTGTTCTAAATTTGGTTTAATATACTACGCATTAATACCTTAGTCCACTCAAGGTTTTAACTAATAACATGAGAAAACATGTTCAATCGTGTCTCACTAACATTCTTACAAAAAAATACCTTTAATGATATTATATTTTAAAGTACTCTTATCACACATGTCAATAGCAAAAACTGTCTAAATATAGTCAAATTATCTTTATCTATATCATATGAAATTTTTTAGTGGAAATTCATACACCTAAACCTAGGAATGGAGATTAAAATCCTCATTTGAGGAAGTCTTTTGTATTTTACATTATTATTGTTATTACTATAGAAATCTGGGTTGCACTGGACATGGAGTTACACCAAATACTCAGCCAATTGATGTAGGGGACTCTTTTTAGGCTAAACTTTGGTGACAAATAAATCCATTCATTCTCTCTCATCACTCATTACACCGAAAAGTGTAATTTATTTTAGTAATTATATTCATACCACCTGAAAGAACCAAATGGGAACCACATCTGGTTCACATATTTCCTCATTTTGAGGCGGTACCTACATTCTTTTCACAACGCAGTCAACATTGATTCGAAAAAGCCAAAAAGGGAAAGGAAAGAAGTTGCCGAATTTTTTTACACTAGTGTTCAGCCTCGCGCGATGCGCGTGCGTTTTATAACTCGTTATTTTCAAACTTTGTTGCTCGAACACATTGTGCCATCATTGTTGATATCCGAAATCACAATAAAAAATCACACACACATTGCTTGTAAACACCCGACATTATATTTTCCCTTAATAACAATTGTCCGTCTACCATTCAATTCTTAATAATAAGAAACAAACTCAATTCCTTTACACAGAGTTGCAAGGCCATGGGTTATTAATTGTCCGTCTACCATTCAGTTCTTAATAATAAGAATAGAGCTCAATTCCTTTACACAGAGTTGTAAGGCCATGGATTGTGTGAAAGTCATGAAAAAATTTTACATAAAAAATAAATTTGCTTTTAATTTCCTTCAAAATGACATTGAATGTGAATAAAAATAACCTTATATGTGAGTTTGATCGAGAATTTTATAAAACATCTAAAAAAATTGATTTCTAGGGACCTAATTTTTTTTCTTAATTGTAATACACACACACACACACACACACACCGATAGAATGAATATACTTAAATTGGTAAGTGCGCTATGTCGAAGAATTGATAACTTTATTATCAATGAATGATAATGAAAGTGCTTCTTTTCGAAAATATCGAATTATTGAGAATGTAAGAAGCATAAGAAAAATTTCCTGTTGGATAAATAGTTAGGCTCACTTGTTTTAACATATGAGTGTAGCAAAATAAAAGGACCCTTGTATACTCATTTAATTGTTGCATTGTTTATTTAAAAATGAAAACAATAATTTTTTCAATATATTAGTCAAATTATTTATTAAAAAACACAAACCACTAACACCACTCAACTGTGTAGCAAATTCAGAGGGAGGGGTTGTTGAAGACTACATTTCTACAATGGGTTTTCAAAGACTCTTAAGTGTAGACTGGATTTTTGAAGTGTTGGTTTCTAACCAAACATGCATAATTCACAAAAGAATATACCCAAGATGTAAAGAACAACAGACCACCCCCCCCCCCCCCCCCCCCCCCAAAAAAAAAAAAACCCCTCTCTCTCGCTTGATTTAATAGAACTTTATACACTATCTCTTGGTTTTGATAAGAAGAAAGCCTCTTGCTTGTGAAACCTGAAATTAGGTACAACTATAAGCTATATACAAAATGATAACCCACCTACGTTAGAAACCCAATCAGTACAAACCCTATTCTCCACCACAACAAACCCTTGATAACCACCACTACAAATCATTAGCAATCACCTAAAAGTCTTAGATATAATTAATGATGATCATAAACTATTTAAGAAATTAAGAAGATATCATGAAAGCAAGAATGACCAAGTTAACACCACATACAGAGTTTGAATGCCGATTGACTTCAAGGGAGATGTCTTTAGGATGTGGCAATGGGTGGGGTTCATGGTTAACTTGATATAAACTAAACATTCATAGTGGAGATTTGATCTAACCATTAATTTTTGTAACCACAACTCAAATATTTTGTAATGATTTATATACGTGAAGAAGAAGAAGAAGAAGAAGAAGAAGAAGAAGAAGAAAAATAAGAAGAGTTGAGATGATAAAAGAACAATGAGAGGGAGAGGGAGATTTACTACGCGTCAATTAAGAGACACATCATTGGTGGTTGAAAGTCCTAGGGAAGAAAAAAACTCTTGGGGAAGATAAGTAGTTTGGGAACACCACCCGTGTAATTGGAGGTAGGGGATATTATGAAGATAATATATGAATTAAACACGTGTTATTGTTAGGATCACTAAGGTTCTGTGTATGCAAGTGTATTTGGGAGAATGTGCTTATTCATTAACAAACAGGGCTTTTAAATAGCCTTACAAAGTAGAATAACATAAAAGATAAGTTCCACGCTTAACAGACTAATAGAGTGGGATACTCCTAAAGAACACGTCAAACTAAAGCTAAAGTCCCTAAATAAGAGGAATTAACTTAACTAAAAACACCATCAAAACCAATTAACTAGAAAATAGGAACTACTCTAAACATCCTCCCTTAAACTGAATGCTGAAAACAATCAGTTTACAATCAACTCTGAACATGCTCCAACACTACACTAAAAACAGCAATTTGGCGCACCTTGATATTAAAAATCTGGAACAATTTAAAACTGTGCCAAATTTCGGCACGGTTTAATGATAATCTGGCACACTTTAAAACAGGGCCAAATGTTGGCACTATTTTAAAGTGTGCCAAAATTGAGTACACTCGAATAAAATATAAAAAACCCTAATAAAAAACTAATCTTGGTCTCCCGCCTCCCTCACTCTCAATTCTCCCTCTCTCTCTCTCTCTCTCTCTCTCTCTCTCACACACACACACACACACACACACACACACATACACACACCTCTTCTTCATTTTCTCTCATCAAATCTTTCACCAGGTATGTGTACAAATCTCTTCATACATTTTTCTTTATCTAAATCTATTCATACATTTGTTTTTCTAAATTTGTTCATCACCAGGTATGTCTACCTTATGTAATTTCTTCTATAGCGACTTCGGATGAGTTCAAAGAAGCTACTCCTCAAGCCGTTCTGGCCCAAAACAACTCTAATGGTAATCAATTTCTATGCGTAAAAAAATAACTCTAACGAATTCATTTCTTTATAGACTATGTTGTATTTGGTGTTTACCTAATGCATTTGGTGTCTACCTTATGTGATTTCTCCTATATTGTTTTACAAAGGGTATAAGGATCTTGGAACTGGATATAATTTCTTCTTTTTTTTCTCCTATATCGTTTTTATGTTTTTGGCTTATTTGCTGTTATGGTCGAAACACCCCATAGACCTATGCTTTTTTCAAACATTCAACAAAATTCTGGTGCCCACATCTTGGAATTTTATGAGCAAACCCAACTTGATCTGGGTTGCTTGGTCATAACAAGTGTTGGGTCACCACAGTCCAAATTCTCATAACACTAAATCATTTTGACCATTGTATAAATGTGAAATTTAGCAGGTGAGCGCAATATAACAGGGTGACCAGGTAAAAATTATAGTACTGCTACTACACATTGTTTTGTTTAAATCATGATAATTTTTGGATGATGTCTAAAAGTTGTAGTTACTGCTGGTACACGTTTTTTGGTTTTGGTAGTTTCAAGTTAACCTCGGATCACGATGACTTATTTGATGTTCTTCTAATTTGCAGGAAGTGTCTTCTACTAATGCTTTCACCAAATTCGAAAAAACAAAACGTTGATGCACTGAAGTAGTAAAGTTTGGTTTTTCATGGTGTGATCACATTATCTTAGTTTAGAAATAAGAATTCTTGCGATTATCATGCGTGCATTCATAAACTTTCACACATTTGTTATTAAATTTGTATATGATAGCTGCTTAGCAATTGCGTGGGGGTAAGGAGAAGCCTTAAACACATAGTTCAGAGAAAGAGTGGGGAATGAGACAACATGAAAAAGGGCGATTTGTAGAATTAGAAGGCGATGGGGTAACTTTTTCATAATAGACAATTACAAGGACCTATCATGTGTTTCGAGATGGTATAGTAATCTGTAAAAAAGTTAATTTTTCTTTTGGGAGCCATAGTTAAATAGGGAACAAAGTATAAAGAAACTTATAGATATGGTATTGTTAGAAATAAAAATTGAAATGAGTTAAAATTTTATCACTTGAGTTAGTTTAAGAGATGAAGCTAATGCACTTACTATTATCTGTAATTCAATTCAGATGTGTGGTTATATGTATCTCTCCTCTAATGAGAGAATGATAATGCACTGACAATCATCTTTAGGATCTGATGTATGTGTATATATATATGGCATTCATTGTAGTAATTTGAGACGATATTAAAAAAATAGATGTAGGAATACGTGCTAACCACATTAAATCATTGTCTTTTATATATTCTATTTGATTCTATCTGGTATGAGAGACTGGAATGCTCTCAGGGTTGTCCTATGCTTCGGCTCTCTTTTTGCATCACTCAAGTGTGTTTTCGTTGAGAATCAACACAACCCTTTTAACGTATTCCATATCTTTCATCAATGAAGTTCCTTCTATTAAATTTTTTTGAGTTCCATTTCAGCTCAATCTATACAAATCCATCGTATCATATGTTCACTTGGCAATGCAGTCATGGCAGCATAAGCTATATTGGTAGCATATAAGTTATTTACATTGAATAATATTGTAGTTGCATAATCAGGACAAGAAATGAAAGTTCTAGAGCAATACTTTGTTAATTCAATTGACATGTTAGTAATGTAGGACTCCTTGTTAAACAATGATGTTTTATCTCAATGTATTGCAATTCCGCATACTAGTTTAGCGTACTAACGTTACGCAGTCTTCTATTTTCATAGGTGCGTGAAGTGAAAAATGAACAAATTTGGTTACGACTAATAGTTGAGAATCTCGCGGGGATCATTTTGATGTATCTAACCAGCTATATGCAAACTATGCCATTGGGAAAGATGTCCAGACCATGAAAGCTGTGGTTAGAGTAGAAGCACTTCCTTCAGAAGTCCTGTTATATTTGGAGTTCCTGGACAAGTTCGAGAGAAAATTCGTTGCCTAAGATGCCTATGACACCCACAACATTTTACAGTCACTCGATTTAGCATGGACACTACTTCGAATCTTCCCTTATGAACTTCTCCACCATATACCAGATAGGTGATGTAATTGTTGTATAACTGATGTACTAACTATCTGTATAACTTACGTAATTCTTTTTCAATAAGGGCCGATATAACTGATGTACTAACTATATTTGAAACTTCCAACTTCTTGCAATGCTCACCTCCTTCTATCTGTGAAGGGCCTTGGATTTTAGCATGAATATAAGAAGTTTGCTTTACAAGCATTAAGTCAGCTACCCCACATTATTGTATGCTAGTATGTGAGTTTACTTGTCCTGTGATGTCTTGTGATTAATGTTCCTTTTCTTTGGTTGTATCTTCAGTATTACTTCCTTCAGTATTGTTTAGTTAAGTTTTTGGGTTTAAGTGTGTACTAAATAATTATTTATGCTTCTACTAAGGTAACTTGATTTCTTTCATTTGCAAAAAAATTGTGTGCAACAGGTATTCAATATTTGAGTCTTTATCATGGACAAGTTTGAGGAGATTATCCCTATTTATTCAGATTGTGTGCAACAAGTATTCAAAATTTGAGTCTTTATCATGGACAAGTGTGCAACAGGTATTCAAAATTTGAGTCATCACACTATCTGTTTGTTCAAATTCTGAATCCCGTGCTGGAATTGTTACTGTCGCACCTGTTTTCTTCTATATATGCACTTTATACACTGTATATATATGCATTGTCGCACCTGTATGCATATATAATCAGATTATAACAGATATCTGTTATATATATACACTGTATGAAATACATGAAGTCATGGAGTAGCAGAATTTAACAATTGCCAACGCTGGTATCCACGCATCATTGAATGCTCGATGCAGCGTAGAGGCAGTTGCAAATCCCATATATGGAACTGTAAGTTACGCAACATATTCAGACCATTTATGCGTGTGTGTGTGTGTCCATGTCACTTAATTTGATCTATGTTGGAGCAGGGCACGTGCCCCATCCAAATTTTTAAGTATTTGTTTTACTATGTAGTGTAATATATATATATATATATATTTTTACATCGAGAACCTAGTGCCCACATTTCATTGACTAGCCTCTACGCATATAGATTCAAACATTTAAACTTTCTAAACTATATTATTTGTTATGTAAGAAACATTTTATCTTACTATTAGTTCAAGTAGTGAAATAAACGCTACACATACAAACACAACTATTGTTAATCATTCTTCTAGTTGAGGCCATTCTCTCTCAGATTCTATTTTATCTTTTAACTTGAATTTAGTTGATAATCATATCCATACTTCTCTATTTTGTTGACACAATTTGCACTTTCTATTGTTGATTTTTATCTTTTATATTTTCAGAATCTGGAAGGCATAAGTGACATTCGTGATGAAAGGGATCGAACTGGAATGCACGTAGTCATTGAGGTATAAATACGATCAGTGCTTTTGCATTACTTTTGTCAATTCACATCTTTACCTCAAATATTAGCATCATTTGGCTTCTTTCATGTTCTTTATTTCTCAATTTTCTTGAAGCTATATTAAACTCCTATTTTATGTCACTGGGTATGCTGATGTTAAATTATTCTTGCAGTTGCTTTGATTCCCATTTTATGTCGAACCCTTAAGCATGTTTCCAAGTTCCTTAGACATATTATCTTTTCTTATTTGTTTTTTGTAGGATAAAACTTGGACATTGCGTGGTGAGGAAGGGTTTTCACCTTGTGGGCACCACTGTCATACACTTCATGTAGACCGCATGCCTAATTAACGACCATTTAATTGATGTATTTGAACATGCTTGTTGTATTTGATATAGATTTTCCGAATTGCATCATGTATTGAAATGAATTTCATATTTATTAAGATGAATTTTCTATTAATGGAATTTGAGCCACCGATTTTTATTGGGCTTATTGGTTGGATGTGTATTTATGTTATTGCACACTATTTGTATTGTTGTTGTACTATTTTTGTCGTGCGGAATTTGTATTATTAATAAATTTTTGTTTTGGTGAAATAGGTACGAAAAATAGTGGAAATGCTGTTGATTTGTTTGGGTAATATTATTTATAATTATTTTTTTTTCTTTGATCCAAAAATTTGCCACAGTTCATAACTGTGCCAAAAGTGTGCCAGAAATATCAAATTCTGGCATGATTTAAAAGTGTGCCAAAAGTGTTCATGTTTGGCCAAATCTGGCACACTTTTAAATCGTGCCAGAAAAAATGGCCATTTTAGAAAACCTGATTCTGGCACAGTTCAAAATCATGCCAGATTTGATCTGGCATTATTTTAAACCGTGCCAGATTGCTATTTTTGGTGTAGTGCAAGCAGGTCACGCATCTTCACAAAGGCTTCGTACTTCAATGGCTTCGTCATGAAATCTGCAACATATTCTTAAGTGGAACAATGAACCATCTTCACAATACCATCCTTAATACAATCTCGAAGAAATTAGAACCTTACATCTATATGCTTGCTTCTTCCATGCATCACAGGATTCTTGGAAAATTTGATGGCTGAACTATTGTCACAAAACAAAACTGTAGAATCATGTAGACCATAACATAGCTCCTCGAGTACCCTCCTTAGCCAAACTACTTGGCAAGCACAAGATGCTGCAGCTATAAACTCAGCTTTTATGGTCGAGAGAGTGACCACTGGTTGTTTCTTTGATGACTATGAAACAACTCCACCACTCAACATAAAAACATAACCTCATTGCTTTTTCTATCTTCTTGAACACCTATGTAATCACTGTCGCTGAATGCAAAAAGTTTGTTATCTCCTCCCTTCCTATAAAACATTCCAAGATCGAGTGTTCCCTTTAAATAACGTAGCACTCTCTTAGCAGCATTAAAATGAAGGTCAGTAGGACTCTCTATATACCTACTAATGAGACTTGCAACATATATGATATCAGGGTGAGTAGTTGTTAAATACATAAAACTACCCACCACTTATTTGTACACAATATCATCCACTTTCACTCCTCTTTCATCCTTCATGAGCTTAAATCCATGAACAATTGGATTTTAAATTGGATTGCATGTACTCATCTTGAATCTGTCCAGCACATCTTGAGCATATTTCTTTTGCCCAATGAAAATTCCACTCGAGATTTGCATTACTTCAATTCCAAGAAAGTACCTCCTCCTCCCAAGATCCGTCATATCGAATTCACTCATCATAGATTGCTTAAACTCATTGAACATGGACTTATCATTGCCAATAAAAATTAGATCATCGACACAAGTAAGAGGGTTGTTGATGTAAAAAACTAGACATAATCTAATTTATTAATCACAGATAAATAATGAAATAAAGAAATGAGATAAGAGATTTTTAAAGTGGTTCACCCTTATGAAAATGGCATACGTCCACTGTTGTTGTATTTCCAAATGTTTGCTTTAATCTCTGTTCTTGAGTACAAGAGATCGATCCCCCCTATGATAGGGTTACAATGTATTTATAGCCTTTGAGGCGGTACATATGAAAGGGTGATGAGCTGTTATCTAGCAGTCATATACATCTGTATAGTAATAATGATGTGTTTAATGCACAGTTGTCTTTCAATTTTCTTGGTGCGTACGCCACAAGTATTTGAGTTGCTCGGACCGCTTAAGTTATTCGGACCTTTTGGGTTGCTCGGTGATAGTGTGTATT
The DNA here is from genome assembly GCA_949130495.1 of Sambucus nigra. Taxonomy (NCBI): domain Eukaryota; kingdom Viridiplantae; phylum Streptophyta; class Magnoliopsida; order Dipsacales; family Adoxaceae; genus Sambucus; species Sambucus nigra. The sequence goes on from OX422216.1 coordinate 37,974,868, forward strand.
AGCCACGTCAGGTGACACATGTCTCTGTTTAATTGGTCCATGTCATCTGACTAATTTTTTTATCAACAGAAGCCCCCAATGTTTCACAGCCGCGGTTGAGGAGGAGTGTGGAACATTTTGCTAGAAAATTGCTCGGATTGCTGGCTTTCATAAATTTTTTTGGGGAATACTTTAACTTTTATTCAGTGAACAGTATCAAACTTCATAAATATTTTGAATATCCCCGATCACTTCGATGTTTGTGCCCTTTTCACCTTTTTGCTTCGGCAATGCAAGCGTCTTTACTGGTAATCATTACTTTTCTCCATTCTCGAGGTAAGGTATTTAAACGCGATAAAAATTCAATCGTCTTCTACTTTTCAAAATCTATTTCTCTGAACTCTTTATCTTTTTCTCTCTTTGTGCCTTCGATCCTTCCATCCTTCGTTATCAACCGATTTCTTTTCTTTCTGTAAGATTTTCTTCCCTTTTCTCTGTTTATTTAATTCACTATGGTTTATCTTGTTGAATCGTTGGATAAATTTTGGTCTGAGTTTTTAATCCCTTCGTGGGTTATTTTGGAATAACTTTCTAGACCTTCTGATTTATTTTCTTTGGCTGAGGACACTGGTTCCCAAGCCTTTTTGTAGCTGAATGTGGCTTTTCTTTCCCACCAAATCCCTTGTGCTTGGAGTTTTGCCAATATTTCGATATTGTACCTGCAAAAGTAGCTCCAAATACATGGAGGGTAGTTAATGGTGTTCATAGACTGAATCAACTTCATGGAGCTCGTTTGGGGATTCTAGAAATTATGTATTGCTACAAATGGGTCACTAGTGGCCGTACTTTTTATTTAAATCATTACTTTTCTCCATTCTCGAGGTAAGGTATTTAAACGCGATAAAAATTCAATCGTCTTCTACTTTTCAAAATCTGTTTCTCTGAACTCTTTATCTTTTTCTCTCTTTGTGCCTTCAATCCTTCCATCCTTCGTTATCAACCGATTTCTTTTCTTTCTGTAAGATTTTCTTCCCTTTTCTCTGTTTATCTAATTCACCATGGTTTATCTTGTTGAATCGTTGGATAAATTTCGGTCTGAGTTTTTAATCCCTTCGTGGGTTATTTTGGAATAACTTTCTAGACCTTCTGATTTATTTTCTTTGGCTGAGGACACTGGTTCCCAAGCCTTTTTGTAGCTGAATGTGGCTTTTCTTTCCCACCAAATCCCTTGTGCTTGGAGTTTTGCCAATATTTCGATATTGTACCTGCAAAAGTAGCTCCAAATACATGGAGGGTAGTTAATGGTGTTCATAGACTGAATCAACTTCATGGAGCTCGTTTGGGGATTCTAGAAATTATGTATTGCTACAAATGGGTCACTAGTGGCCGTACTTTTTATTTAAAAACTAGATTTTTGAATAGATCTTTAGTTGTCAATCTTCCCGATACCAATAAAGATTATTTTGATCACGGGGTAGTGATAAAAAATTGGCAACACCCCCCTTTTGAGGGAAATGATGTGTACCAAGGTCCCAAGTGTCCACCTTATGGCAATGGGATAAGTTGTTTTTATTTTTGAAATCCTATTTTCTTTGTGTTTGATAAAATGTGTCAATGACATTGATTTTAATTATTATAGTTGATAGTAAAAGGAAGCCCCCAAAAGAGATTGATGTTAATATAAAAGACTTAAAACTTATCTGGAGTCTGCATCAATCTGTTGCTGGGGAGCATATCAGGCATGCCTCTTATTTGCTGCAATACAGAACTTCGAGCTCATCTTTTATTGCTCGTCCTGTGGTAGTTAACCTTGATTAAATACCAGCCGATGATACTAGTGTGGAAGGTTCTTCTTTTGAATCGAATATTCCCATTACTGATCTAATGAAGAAGAGGAAAGCCCCTTCATTTTTTGATAAGTCTGCCCCTGCCACTGAGGAGGCAAAGAAAAGTAAAACAGATGTAACCCCTCCTGTTGCTGCTCAGGAGGCTGACAAGAAACCCCCTGTGTCTACGAGTGAAACTGTTGTTGTTTCTTCTTCAAGTGATGTTATTGTCATTTCACCAGTAAAGACAACATCTTTAGTTGAAAACGCTCCTGCTCCTCTGAGGAGATTAAAGAAGATTTCTTCTGAGAGACCTGCTGAGCCTATCTCTCAACCTTCAAATATTGAAGGTGGTGTTCCAACTTTTGTTCCTCCGAGCTCTGCTGTGGGCTTAATAAAATCCTAGACTATCCCAGAAGTCCAAGGCATTGAAGATACTCTTTCTCGTGAGAGAATTACTACTCTGGCTGCTCAACACATTGCCTTAGTAAGTATTGTTGGCCTGAGTCTTTTACTTTCTAATATTATGTTCATGTATTGACTTAAAGTTATTTCTTTTCTCAGTTGGTAACGCGTTTCAACAGCCTTTTGAAGAAGGATGAAGCTATTAGGGCTTCAAGCTCCTCGAGTGGAGTAGACGAGGCTTTTGTTGGGCTGACGCAATCTTTGAAAGATTCTTGTCAGAAGTACGAGAAAGATAAAGGTGCTTGGGAAGAGAAGTTTAAGTCCGTTCAGCTAGACAGAGATCGAGCTGTGAATACCTCTAAGGAGTTGGAGAAAAAGTTGAATGGGTTTGAACAGAGCAAAAAGGAGCTTGAGGCTAAGCTCAAATCTGCTGAAGATGAAGTTGTTAAACTTCAAGATGTCGAGGGACAGAAAAAGGAGGTGGAAGAGAAATTAAAGGCTGCCGAGGAGCTCCTTAGGGAAAGGACCTCCTCAGAGAAGGCAAAAAGGAAGGCTGCAGTAAAAAAATCATTCAGTGTTGGTTGGGACAAAGGCTAGAACAAGAGCTTAGCTGTGATGTCTTCTCAAATGGAGTATGCCGACGTCAAATACTTCAGGGATGGATGGGTAGCAACCTTGAAAAAATTGGAGGTTGCTGAGAACTCTGAGTTATTCCTGGAGCACACTCATGGCCCTCCACTCTCTCCCGGAGAAGAAGAAGAGGATGAAGCCGCTTCAGATGAATCTTCTATGATGACTGGAGCTCAAGTCCTTGTTGTTCCTGTTGTTCAGCCTTTCGAGCAACTCCAGCCAGCCAGCACTTCTTTCGAGCAACTTTCCTTGCTTTCCGAGCAACCAACTCCTTCATCCCAACCTTTCAAGGAAGTCGTAGGAAACGAGGATAAGGTGTAGAGTTATTCAGGTTTTTATTTTACTATTTTCTTGAATGTAACATGGAACTATGTATACCACCTTGTGATGAATAAAAAATTGAACTTTGGTTGCTCGTTGCTCATTTTGAATTTCTCTTTTATTTGCTATGTCTACATCATTATTGATTCTTTTTATTTCTTCTCTTCGCTAGTTTATGGCCATGATGGAACTCTTATCAGCTCATGACACAGAATTAATGAAGAAATGCAACGACTATTTTAAATCTGGTCATGCAGATCTTAACAAAGCCGAGATAATTGATATACTTGGATTAAGTGCTTTCGACCAAGCAGTTGAAGCTTACCAATACTTGAAATGCTTGCTCGACCGTGTTGTTGCCAATAATGTGGCCTATTATGAGATGATTGAGGATTTCTAAGGAACGATCGAGGAACTCCAGCAACAGTAAAAAGAATCCTCCACACTTTTTGTATCAAGGATACGAGAAGAAATATCAGCAATTGAGTGCTGACAAAGGGTGTGATAAATTTATCTCTATTTATGAGAAGAAAGAGAGTGTTCTGAAGCTTGAAGTTGAAGAACATAGACATATCTCCAAGTTGTTAGAATAGGAGAATATTCTTTTGCAGGAAGAAATAAAATAACTCAAATCTGCTACTTCTTCTTCAGGAGCCTTGGTCCCCGTTAGTGATGAAGGTTTTTCTTTCTTGGAGGTAGAAAATGCCAACTTACGAGATGAGTTGGAAACTTTGAAAAGAGCTGGACCTTCCACATCTACCCGTGGATGAGCAAGATCTTCTTCTCATGGACGAGCAAAGGCTGGTCGACTTACCATCGAAGAGGTGAGAACTCAATCAGCCTTGGAGAATCAGGCAGTTCAATTGGTGGCGAAGAATCAAGCTTTAGCAGAGATGTCCAAGAAGATTCTGAATTTTACTGACCAACTCTCTTCGCAGAGTTCTTCTTTGGAAAATTAGGAAATTCTGGTGAAGAATCTCCATGAGCGACTGGAGAGGTTAACTTATCAATTCCATAAACAACCCAAATAGTTTTGGATGGCTGGGTATAATAAAGCCCTTTGTCATCTTGATGCTCGTTTGGAATAGTCGAATAATGAAGGGTATAAGCAAGGGTGGTTGAATGCTCTATGTGTTCTAAAATTGGAGCAAGGTCATTTCTTGTGGGACTATTATGATCCTGGAGTTCTTAATTTACCTATGCCTCCCTTCAAGCTTGATCTTAGTTGGATTCTTGCTCGGGCAATTCCTCAATGCTTGATCTCCAAGTATCTCAGTGATTACAATCTTCATGCAAACTTTGAGATATCTCGTCCAGAGCACCTGCTTGATCGTCCATCTATAATGAATGTCAGAATGTTGCGAGATCTAAACTTCATAAATTCCCCTTATAGTCTTGATGATCCTCCAGCTGGGGTAGACCCTGTGTCAAAGGCAGAGGAAAAGAAACCCATAGAATAGGATTTGTTTATGTAATGAACCCAATTCATACCATATGTAATCTGTTTTGATTTTAATGAAGAAATTTTTAGTCCTCTTTGCAATTTCATTGTCATTGTCTTGGAAATATTTTGTAAAATATCTATTTTATTCTCTGATGAACATGTATATATATATATCTGTAAAAAGACGAAAATGTCCTGTTTGGTTATTAAATTGCCGACCAACCGAGGTTGGTGGTTATTGAATTGCCGACCAACCGGAGTTGGTGGTTATTGATTTGCCAACCAACCGGAGTTGGTGGTTATTGAATTGTCGACCAACTCGAGTTAGTGGTTATAGTGACTTGTCACTCTTTGGTCCTAAGCAATGGAATATTTTCATCCCATGTTCCTGCTTAGTTGTAGTAATTCCGTTAAGATTACCTGGTTGCCTAGACAGTAGATGACCTCGAGGTCATCCATCTTCTTGCCTAGTTTGATACCAACCAACCGGAGTTGGTGGTTATTAAATTGCCGACCAACCGGAGTTGGTGGTTATTGAATTACCGACCAATCGGAGTTAGATGTATTAGATTGCCGACCAATCGGAGTTAGTGGTTACTGAATTGCCGACCAACCGGAGTTGGTGGTATTAGATTGCCGACCAACCGGAGTTGGTGGTTGCTGAATTGCCGACCAACCGAAGTTGATGGTTGCTGATCATAGTTTATGTTTGCGTAGTGTGTAGCACTAATATTCTAAAAAAAATTCAACAAAAAGGAAATAGGGGCAAAACATCATTTATTCATATCGAAATAAATGTGTTACATATGGACTTCAATCACTGATAATACTTTCGAAGATGCTCTGCATTCCATGCATTCTTGAATTTTTTTCCTTCCAAGGTTTCAATCCTGTACGTTCCTGGACGAACAACTTATGTCACCCTGTAGGGTCCGTACCAGTTGGCTTCCATCTTGTCATGCTTTTGGATCACTTTTTTCAGTACATAATCCCCTTTTTTCAGATCACACTTCTTCACCCTTTTGTTGTAGAATAGAGATGTTCGTTGTTGATACGCTGTATTCCTGATTACTGCTTCCTCTCTAACGTCTTCGAGCATATCCAAGTCTAATCTCCTCATCAGGTCACTTACAGGAGAATTGAAATTGAGCACCCTATGTGTGGGTAGGCCTAATTCAGCAGGAATGACAGCTTCACTGCCAAATGTCAACATATACGGGGACTTCCTAGTTGTTGTTCATGGTGTAGTGCGATAATCCCATAACACGGAGTGTAGCTCGTTAATCCAATTTCCCTTCGCATCATCTAGCCGCTTTTTCAAACTGTTCAATAGTGTTCTGTTTGTTACTTCAGTCTGCCCATTGCTCTGGGGATGGCCTGGCGCAGAGTGGATCTTCAGTATATTGGATTGATGACAATAAGCAGCAAATTCCTCGTTGTCAAATTGAGTTTCGTGGTCCGTGATGAAGTCATGTGGGAGACCATATCTGCAAATGATACTCTTCCAGATAAACCGATAGACTTTATCATATGTCATATCAATGAGGGGTTCAACTTCCACCCATTTGGTAAAATAATCCACAACAATGATGAGGTATTTGAATATTCCTTTGGTCGTTGGAAGTGGTCCTACCAAGTCTATCCCCCACATTGCGAATGGCCAAGGGGATGTAATGGGTGTTAATAATCCTTGGGGAGTTCTTCGGATGGAAGAGAAACATTGACATTTGTCACACTTCTTAGCATAAGTTGCACAATCAGCTCTCATTGTTGGTCAATAGTACCCCTGTGTTGTCATTCTTTGCAAAAGCGTCTGACCTGCTGCATGGGCTCCACAAGACCCTTCGTGAACCTCTTCGATCAAATCTTTCACTTCGAAGGGATGAACACATATCTGTAGCCCTGGTATAACTCCTCGTCTATATAAAATGCCACTGGTTAATACATAACGAGCAACCTTAAACTTCAATTTCTTGGCTGCGAGTTTATCACTTGGCAAAGTTCCCTCTTCAATATAGGACCTAATGGGGTCCATCCAAGATGGTCCCAAATCAAGGGCAATGAAGTTCATCATTAAATCTTCGTCTATGCTCCGACCAACTAGAATCTCTATTGGGATTGTTCTTCGTAGCTCGGTGCGGGTGGCTGATGCTAGTCGGGCTAGGGCGTCTGCCCTTGTATTCTCCAATCTTGGTATTCTAATCAACTGAACTACAGTAAAACTTGATACCACCTCCATTGCTTTTACATGGTACTTGACCATTAATTCTCCTTTTGCTGCATACACCCCCAAAATTTGATTTACAACTAACTGAGAATCACTGAACACCATGACTTGCTCTGCCTTCATGGTTTTGGTTAGACTTAAACCCACAATCATTGCTTCATATTCGGCCTCATTATTAGAAACTTTAAATTGAAAACGCAGAGCGTACTCCATATCAAACTCATCTGGACTATTTAAAATAATTCCGGCGCCACTTCCTGTAGTGCATGAAAATTTATCCACATACAAATTCCATATAGGTATATCCTGATCAAAATCTTGGTCTGACAAGATTCCCTGATGGAATATTTGGTACTTCCTACCATCATCTTCCACCACTGGGTTATTTTCCAATGCCTTTTGTTTCTCGATAGCTGTTTCCCCTGGTAATTCTGCCAACGGGAGTTGATCGGGCTTTGTCTTCAATGATCCCCTAACGTCCATGGGTTTCTCTGCATCGGAGGGCTCAGGATAAGTAAACTCTGCAATGAAATCTGCTATCGCTTGCCCTTTAAGTGAAATCCTTAGTTCATAAGTAATATCGTACTCTCCCAACTCTACTGCCCAATACATCAATCGACCAGATTTCTCTGGCTTATGTAAAGCTTGTCTCAGCGGCATGTCAGTATAAACCACTATAGCATGGGCTTGAAAGTATGGTCTCATCCTCCTGCTTTCTTCAATCAGTGCCAATGCCAACTTCTCCAACCTTGGATATCTGATTTCTGCTCCTCGAAAAGCCTTGCTGGTGTAGTACACTAGATTTTGGACTCTGCCTTCTAATCTGATTAACGCTGAACTGACCGCGTTCTCTGAGACAAAAAAATACAAATACAATCTTTCTCCCATTACTGGCCTGAACAGTAATGGAGGTTTTCCCAAATATTTCTTCAATTCTTGAAATTCCCTCTCGCATTCCTCGTTCCACTCAAAAGTTTTTCGGAGTGTTTTGAAGAATGGGAGGCATCTATCAGTAGCTCGTGAGACAAACCTGTTAAGAGCTGCAACACGGCCTGTGAGGCTTTGCACGTCCTTCTTCATAGCAGGAGACTTTAATTCTAGCAGAGCTTTTATCTTCTCCTGATTTGCTTCAATACCTCACTGATTAACAATGAACCCGAGGAACATGCCTTCTCGTACTCCAAATACATATTTGGTCGGTATCAACTTCATCTGGTATTTCTCCAGCTGATCAAAAGTTTGGGCAAGGTCGGCTATATGGTCTGCAACTTTCTTGCTCTTCGTCAGCATATCATCAACATAAACCTCCATGTTTTGGTCGATCTGCTTTGCAAACACTTTGTTCATCAGCCGTTGGTATATTGCACCTGCATTTTTAAGTCCAAAGGGCATAACATTATAGCAATAAGTTCCCCTTGGGGTAATGAAAGAGGTACTCTCCCTGTCTTTGGGCTCCATCTTGATCTGATTGTAGCCAGAGTAAGCGTCCATAAAACTTAATAACTCGTGCCCTGAGGTAGCATCCACCAGCTGGTCAATTCGGGGAAAAGGAAAATAATCTTTTGGGAAGGCTTTATTAAGATCAGTGAAGTCCACACACATCCTCCACTTATTATTCTTCTTTTTTACCATTACCACATTTGCCAGCCAATCCGGATACTTGACATCTTCAATAAAGGACGCCTTCTGCAACTTCTCTACTTCCTCATGAATGGCTTGATTCTTTTCTGGACTGAAAACTCTTCTTCGTTGCTTCACTGGCTTGACCTCCTTATTAACATTCAGCTCGTGACATAGGAAAGATGGATCTATCCCTGGCCTATCTTCATGACTCCATGCAAAATTTTTCTTCATGCTTCTCAGAAATGCCATCAATTTCTGCTTTATTGACTGATCTAGTGAAGCGCCAATTTGAGTTGTTCGTTCAGGATGTTCGTCATCCAGAATAATGTTTTTCGTAATTTCCATAACTTGACCCTTCACAAGCTGAGACTCATCTCTGGGGTCCAAAGTTTCAATTTATGTATCTTCTGATTCATCTACCTGATATGTGGTGGTCTTCTTCCTAGCTTCCTCCATTTTCTCTTGTTCAGCAGACGAGTAATAACACTCCCGAGCAACTTTCTGATCACCTTTCACAACTCCCACTCCAAAATTGGTTGGGAACTTCAGGCATTGATGCACCTTAGATGGTATTGCTTCAAATTTTTTTAAGCCTACTCGTCCCATAATGATGTTGTAGGCTGACTGGACATTTTTATCCATTACGAAGAAGAGTATTTTTTCTGTCCGACAAGCAAGCCATGTACCAATTAGCATATCCAACTTGATCGTCCCAAGTGGAAAAACCTTTTCCCCAAAAAATCCGAGGAGGGGGCTATGATATGGCTCCAATTGGGCTAACTTCAGATTCAAACTATCAAAGCATGGGTAGAACATGATATCTGCCGAGCTACCATTATCCACCAATACCCGTGAAATCACCACTTCTTTCATTCTCATCTTGATCACTAATGGGTCATCATGAGGATATAGTACACCTGCCAGGTCATTTTTGGAAAAACGGATGACCAGTTTGTCTTTATTCACCTTCCTCGGGCGATCATCTTCGGCTAAATTTATTCGTTGTATGTAAGAATAAGCTTGAGCCTCATTGAGGTAAACGTTTCTCTCCGCAGTTAGATCTCCTCCTCCTGCATCACCACATGTAATGACATTACACTCAAATAATCCAAAGTGGATTGAAAATACCTCACGTTCTGGCTATCTTGGTCTTTTCGAGAGATCGGGGTCATCTTCTGGATCATTTTCATGATCTCTCTTCTTGTCTTCTTTTGATCGAATAAGAGACTTAGATCTTTGCCTTCTTCGTTCGTTGGTCTTTCCACCACTTTGTCGATCAACGTACTTAGATAATTTTCCTCGCCTAATTAGTGCTTCAATCTCATTCTGGAGAGATATGCATTGTTTGATCGTGTGACCATGATCCTTGTGGAATTCGTAATATTTGGACTTATCCCTTTTATCAGGATCTGCCCTCATTTTCCCTGGCCAGGCTAGCTCCTCGTTGTTCTTGATCTCCTCCAGAATGTGATTTATATCTATCTTAAAGGAAGTATAATTTTCATATTTCTTCATCTGCTCCAGTGCTTGCTTGCTCTTCGACTGCCTATCACCCCCATTATTCCTCTGCTCCTTCTTCACAGTTTTGCTACTATTGCCTTTGATATTTTCTGTACCAATATTCTTCTTCGCCAACATGGCTTCCTCGGCGTTCATGATTTTCGCTGCCTTTGCCATCGATTCAGACATGGATGTTGGAGGATCTTTGGCCAAAGTGTAATATAACTTGTTGGGTAATAGACCACTCATCAGAGCAGTGGTTGTTGTTTTCTCCTCGTAATCAATTACCTCAAGTTTCTCATTATTAAAATGAGTAATGTAATCCCTAGTACTTTCACCTGCATTCTGCCTTACACTCAACAAATGTGCCACCCTCTTGACAGGTTTTGCTCCAAAGCAAAAATTACCTATGAAGAGTTCTGCTAGCTGATGGAAAGTGACGATTTGCCCCCGAGGAAGATTATTGTACCATATCTGGGATGACCCAGTAAGAGTTTCAAAGAATGCCCTGCAACGCATCTCATCAGGGACAGCATAAATGTCGGCAGCAGCTTGATACTGTTCTACGTGGAGGACGGGATCAGTCTTCCCATCGTACTTAGGGGTCACAACTGGAGCTTTGAATTTTAATTGCGTACGAAAATCCACAATGGCTTTCACAAAAGGTGATCCTTGAACAAAATTTCTTTGGAGAGGGTTCTTGGCCTTAGCCATTTCTCCTAACTTATCTTTCAATCTTTGAATAGAACCTTTCCATGCATCATCGTTCCCAGCCTGATTTGTGTGTGCAACCGATCGTGCTGAATTTCCTTCCTGAGATCTCTCTTTTCGAGTTGCTGGATGTGATTGAGCAGAACCTTCTACTAGATCGATTGGTTATTGAGTAGACTCGACACAAGCCTAGGAGGACTTGTATTCCTCCTAGGGCCCGAACGATCAAACGGGGAGACTCTACTTAACCGTTCCAAAGTGCTAGCTCGCTCTGGAGTTAGAGAGACATTCCGTTGAGAATCTGTAGCCTGTACTGAAGAAGTCTGGCCAGGTTGATACGAGGGATCATTGGATCCTTCAGTACGATAAGAGCCAGAACGCCTGGATTGAGTAACTCTCGGGAATAAAGTATGTCTGGTTCTTGACGATGGTAGATGGGTGTTTCTCTGAATGCTTTGTCACCCTGACGGGGCAGGTGTTTCACCACGGACAGTTTGTATAAGCTGACGCATGGTTTCTTGCATGGCTGTTTGCCCTTGGGCTAAACTGGCCAATATGCCGTGAGATCTTATGCAGTTGGGGGAGCAAATGGATTTGTAGGAACTCCAGAGGCGTTCCGGTTACTGAATTCTGGGATCTCAACCATAGATGGCGCCAATCTGTTGATGTGAAAAACTAGACGTAATCTAATTTATTAATCACAGATAAATAATGAAATAAAGAAATGAGACAAGAGATTTTTAAAGTGGTTCAGCCTTATGAAAGTGGCCTACGTCCACTATTGTTGTATTGCCAAATATTTTCTTTAATCTCTGTTTTTGAGTACCAGAGATCCCTCCCCCTATGATAGGGTTACAATGTATTTATAGACTTTGAGGCGGTACATATGAAAGGGTAATGCGCTGTTATCTAGCAGTCATATACAACTGTATAGTAATAATGATGTATTTAATGCACAGTTATCTTTCGGTTTTCTTGGTGCGTACACCATAAGTATTTAAGTTGCTCGGACTGCTTAAGTTGTTCGGACCTTTTGGGTTGCTCGGTGATAATGTGTATTAGCCACGTAAGGTGACACATGTCTTCGTTTAATTGGTCCACGTCATCTGACTAATTTTTGTATCAACAAGGGTAGTCCCTTTGAAGCCTGTGAGTATAGTAATACTAGTAGAGGCGTAACCCCTATAAGTATGGTGATAAACGATAACCCAAATACTCTTAACAAATACAAATGAACACACAAGATTGTATATAAGAAACACTCAGATTGAACTCACAAATCTCTCGTGTATAACTCAAACGATAATAAAGGAAATAAGTAACTCATTTAAAGGGATAGAGAAGTAAGCAACCTAGATACACTTTGACAGGCAACCAACACACCAGCAACCTCTAATATCTCTCTGGTTAGCGATTAAAGGTTTAACAATAAATGACAATGGTGGGTGAGTAAACTATCTGGTTTGCAATAACTTCTCTCTAATATATTCTCTCTCTGGAAATAAACTCTATAGAAATAACTCTCCCATCTCAGAAGTGGTTGAGGTCAATATATAGCCCCGCACCTTTCCCGAGATGTCCCAATCCTCTACAGTGTGAAAGACATATCCCTCACACTTTATGTCACAAGCATTAAATGCTTGATGGGTCAACAAACCCTACGTCATACTCATTAAATGCCAGGATATGCCTTTTGCCTAACCATTATGCATCAGAGGACTGTCACAATAGAGGTGGCTCACCAAACTGTGTGACATCCCCAATACTACAGTGGTTTACTCAAGTTCAGATTGGATAATGTTTAGCTAGCTAATGAAATCACCTAAAGTAGATGTGACATTTGGTAGAGGGATGTTTGGCTCAAAGCTCAATATACGATGGAACCCAAGGTTATTCTGCACAAGTTTTCATGATGAAAGATATCTCGGTATTTTATCAGGTTTATCTAAGATGGTCAAGACAAGACTTAACGTTGCCTTACTTCTTAAGCTTCCAAACCAAGTCCCTTTGAAGTTTCCACAACGAGATCATTCAATAGAGCATGTAAGCTCTCCCAAGCCCTGCCAAGTCTGGTCTCTCATGAGTATCGTTTGACCTCACACTCAATACTACAATCGTTACAGCATTATAATCTATGAAATTAAAAGATACAATTTGACTATGTAAGAATAGAAGATAAAAAAGGATCTCTCTTAATAAGTTTCCTCGCTGAGCTGCCTCGCTGTCTTCATTTTGCTTCCTTATCTTGAGTCTCTTCTGTTAATTGGGGAAGCTCTCCCTAATTCAAAGATTACCTTTAAGCCCCCCTAAATTTGCCCCTTCATGCAGATATTTGTTGTGAGAACAAGAAATGTTCGCATGAAAAACCTCTCAATCCGATGGGCCGTCTTCTTTTACGAGCAAACATTCTTCCTTATTCGCCTTCGTGGGAACTACTGCCGCTATTTCTGTTAGAAAAAAGTAAAATTCTCATCGATGTACCTCAACCAAAGCTCTACAATATCTGGGCATATGGCGAGGGGACATCGTAATTTTTTTCTGTTGTTAGATCCCAGCCACTCTGCCTTCTTGATTGCTTATTGGAATTATCCTAAACTACCTGTGGAGTTTGTCCGTCATCGTTCTGACTGCTTAATAAGAAAATTCTCCCCAATTTGCTTCGTTCCATTCCATTATTGAGTGAACTTGTAGTGGGGGGGGAGGGGGATAAATTCATTTGGACTGCCCTTAGTAACCGAAATTCTCTCCGTTTTCTCTGTTCGAAAAAAAAAGTTCTCGACGTTTGAACTTGTAAAATTCTTCCCGATGTATCTGAGTTATGGCTGTCCCCGTGTCAACTTAATCAAAAAAGAAAAAATTCTCCCCAATGTACCTGAGTCAAAGTTATCTCCGTTTAGACTTATGGCGAGGGGACATCGTGAACTTTTTGAATTTTTTTATGAGCAACCTCCTTTTCTTGGGAGGTTAAAATTCTCCCTGGTGCATCTTCAACCTGTTGTACCACCGTTCGATCTTATGGCGTGAGGACTTTCTATAATCGAGCATTTTGGTTTCAAATGTATTTCAAAAATTCTGGCGTAAAAAATTATTACTTCTTTTGAAAGAAACCCTCTCTCTCCCAAGCGTCACCTCATTAATGACGTGAGATTGTCTTTTCAACTATCATGGGACAAACTGAAGCGACACGTGTGCATTTGTAATCATTTTGATGGCGAAGCACATGCCTTTGTAGGAAACTGAACTGCCCACTTTATTTCCAAGCGTCTAATACCTCAACACTTAGCCATTTTTCTCTTTCACCTTTTCATTTGCCTTCATACTTACAGAGATTTTAGAGAGAGAAAGAGATATTCCGTCATTATTTCTCAAGCTTTTCGCCTGCTTCTTTCTCTCTTTTTGCCATCTCCACCCACTGTTACTCCATTATTTTTTGTCTACTCTTTCTTCTTATAAGATTTCTATTCCAAACATCTCCAATGGCTTCTTCCAGTTCGCCAATCGCTCCAGTTGCTCCCACCACCACTACTCCGCCTGCCACCCCTGTTACTCCCGCTCTTGCTTTGGATGCCACCGCCCTGATGGCAGCTCGTCAAGAGCAACTCTACTTTTACCTCCGCTATTCTATTTTTGGCAAGGACGATGAATACTCAGACGTGTGTAAGACCATTATTTTAGACGCTAAGTATGAATCCTTAACACTTGGTAATGAAGATGATAATGTTATCATTTGGGGTCTCTTCCCCCAGAGGGGACTATGCACCTTCGCCTTGACCAAGGTGACTTCCCCTGCTCCCAAATAGACTTTGAAGGTCCTGGAGGCTCCCCATCCCACTTTGCTACCTGGAACACTTATATGCAGACAACTTATGCCGACACCCTCATAAAGGTTGTGCTCCATCGAACTAGATGGTTTGGTGAGTTTACCATGTCCAAACACAACGCTGCACTTCAAGTACTTATATCTCGTTGGAACATTACGACCCACACCTTCATGGTTGCATGGGGGAATTTATCGTGACATTAGAAGATATCTATGAGTAACTTGGGCATGATCCCACAGGTCCCTTAATTTACTCTGATGAGGCTTTAGATGCTGAAGAAATGGTTGCCCGAGCAGAGTTAGATCAGATATGCCGAAGTTACACGGGGATTTCTAATAAATCTATGGTCTCCCCCTTATTAGTTATTTCTTTCAACCTCCTTCTGAAAATAATGGTTCTTATGGTTTTAGCAAAGCCAAAGGTACACCCTTAGAGTTACCAGCTTACGTTATTGTTATCCTTTCCTATTTTTTTCTACCTGGGAAACCCAACGACCAGTCCCGATGGGACCTCATCAACATCTCTATTCCTTTTGTCAGTGGGTTCAAGCTCCCTTTGGCAGCCATAGCTTTAGGGTCCATCTATACTTGGTTGGACATGACCGACTTAGATATGGAACAGTCCCTTGGCCGCTATAACTTAGCCAATTTTACCCCTCCATAATTTTGACTTGTTTCCTCTACAGTCGTTATCCCGAGATAGCTGCCGTCGAAAAGCCTTACCCAATTCGCGAAGACCTCAAGCCCCATCGATTATTTTGGTTTCATAAAAAGCAAAGCCTAAAGGCTATTCTTCCCGTTATTGAGAGGCCCAGTTGCTTCGTTATGTGGCCCTACAATGAATATTCCTTCGCCCAAACTTGGTCTTTCTTTACTCATGAAGCCATAACGATTTGTTCCACCTCAAAGGAGCTCATCAACGAAGATCCCTCGTTTACCGTTGTGCTTTTGTTTACCCCAGGTTATTTTTATAAATATACCGATTGGGGATATACCTCAGAGCACTACAACCCTAATCGCTGCTCTCGCTAATTTGGCTATGACCAAGGAGTGCCTCGTCCTATTTTTTAGGAGTCTCATTGTAAGGCCATTTTCAATGAGGCCAGCTCTTTCTATACATCCTTTGCTGCTTCCTCAATCAGCTAGACGATTATTGGCCTAATCACCATCCCTACCATTACACAAGAGGGCGATGTGACTTTTCTTTTTTCCACTAAATACTGGCCGATGCAACAGGACATGATCAGAAAATTTATTCAAAGTCCCTAGTCTATCCACCTATTCTCACTTTCCCACCCTTAGAGCTGAGACTCAAAGGAAATTCGGTCCCAGGGGTTGCGTTCCCTATGAGTAACACCCCTAAAGGTCCCCCTCAGTGAGCTACCTCCCTACTACCCTTTGGTCACTACAGCTGCCCCTAAGCCCAAAAAATCTCCACCCAAAAAATAATTCCCCCTGACGAAGGAGCCTCTAAGAAAGGTACTGTTACCGACGGTTCTTCTGGCGAGGGGCCTTCTTAACCCCCTTCTAAAAAATCAACGACTACAAAAAGTGGGACTTTCTCAAAACCCAAGTTCAAGTCCAAATCCGAAGTCCCTATTGATGCCTTTCCTATTGCCATCATTCTTCCTCCAGTGTTTGAAGCTCTAAGTGAGGAGATACAGGCAAAATGTCAAGTAGAGATTGAATGAGTTCAATATGAGTTTCAATGGCACACTCTTCCTGTTCCTCCCCCTGTCGCCTTTCCTAGAATACAAGTTAATCCAAGTGAGGGGCCACATCAAGAAAAAGAAGTTTTAAAGTCCTCTCTGATGTTGTTGGTTCTGGTACAAGCACTACAATGACCTTGACATTTCGAGGCGAGACAACTTTTTTTATCACGGTCGTGTCACGGTCATTGACCTTGACACAAAACTCGCATTTTGTGTCACGGTCGTGTCGCGGTCATTGACCGTGACACGTTTGTCACGGTTTATAACCGTGACAAAGCCGTGACCCTTTTTTAAAAAAATGTCACGGTCAATGACCGTGACAATTCTGGGCAGAATTAAAAAAAAATCTGCTGGGCAGTATGGCCACTGCCACTGCCCAGCAGTATATTTGTACCTGTTATAGCAACGTTGTACCTGTTCCAAACATCATATATCCAAACAAACTAAAGATAATGCAAATATATATTCAAAATAGAAACTATTTAAGAAGAAACAACATCACCATCAATTATCTCAAATCTACAAACTATTTGCATGGAAAAGAGATTTTGTACCGCGATGCTCGGGGACACCTCCTTATCCTTCCCTTCTCGTCCGAATAGCCACATAAGTATAGAGCATATGTGGCCTACCCTTAGGGCCACTCCCTGTCCCCTGAATTGAAATAAAGTAAAATTAGTATCCGCTCCTCAAATATAGATAAATATAAATCGTAATTGAAATCGAAATCAAAATTGACATATAAATATAAATACATTACCTGTAGTGTCACTCAAACAGCTAACTTGAGCTCATATGGCACCTCCTTCCAACTAATGTACCCCGGGCAATCGTGTCAAATATAATTCTCTTCATATCTAAACACTAAGAAATACCATAATCCATGGAGTTATGCGTTGCAAATTCCTTCCAACCGTTGTGTAGCCAAAAATCAGCAGTTGAAGTTGTCAATTCCACCTTTCAATGGTCTCCCATGTTTTGCTAGAAGTTCCAAGTGGTGGGGTATGGAAAGTGGAATTGACAACTTCAACTGGTGATGTTTGGCTACATAATGGTTGGGAGGAATTTGCAGAGCATCTCTCCATAGGATTATGGCATTTCTTAGTGTTCGGATAGACGAAGAGATTCAATCTCCTCTCCACAAATAGGACACCCCAAATAACTATGTACTAATCACCTATTAAAGGTAAGAAGCATATATTCATGGATTAGTATAAACAAAACTTAGATGTAGTTGGAATATTTATGTATTAATCTCCTCTCCACACACGCACACTACACAAGAGTGAAAATGATAAAGTGCAGATCAATTAAAAGCATTAAAAATGGATGTTTCGGTACAAATTGAAATATTTATTACAAATTGAATTTTTTTTTCAAATTCGGGTTATCATCAAAAATGGATTGATATTCGGTAGGAGCAGCCAAGTCATCCACACTACTATTTAGACGCCTTGGCGCGTGTTGGATAATTGACCACGGCTCGTTGTTGATATACTCCGAGTAAAACACTTGCTTAACCTTTTGAAATGCACAAACAAACGGCTCATCGCTCACGTGGTCGTTGCTCTTCAACTTGGACAAGTCAACCATGATCAAATTGGTGACATGATCAACTTTACAAGCATTTTTATCCTCAACTCTTACCCATTCACAGTAAAATACAACCTCTTTGAAGCTTATATAATCCAACTCAAATATATTTTGGATTACACCATAGTAAGTCATTTCAGCTTCAACGAGGTTTTTATCTTTTGCGCTCGCTCGAAATAAAGTAAGAGCCTTGTATGAAATTCCCGAGTTCTGTACATTTGTACTTTCCTCGTACACTTTAGCGCCGAAAATGTAACCGTTCAATCGATACTTTTTTTACTCTTGTGCCACGAGCAAGGGTCCAGTGGCTAGACCAGCAAGCCTTGATGTCGCATCACCCATCTTTAGGAGCTGAGAATATAGATAAATTAATTATATTAGTGGTAAAATTTGAGTGTAATGTAACGTTATATAACGACTGTTTTCATTATAATTACCTCTTGTGTCAACCATAGCCTAAATTCGCTGTCTGATTGTACCATTGTTTTTCGTCTTTTATTGTTCTCACAGGCTTCATATTTACTGGATATTACAAAATTAATCATGTATAAAATAATCTAAAATAATGTTAAACATTATAATATTCGAAACTTACTTTTTCCATTCTTCGACATCTTCATGTGTGTCAAATAGATAACGAGCTACTTGTTCATGTTGCAAACTAGTTAATTTCACTCGTTTTCCCATCACATTACCACCACCATCGAGGAATTCATCAGTGTCATCAACGCTGGTCGAGTCAGGCATATATTCCCGAGTATATATTGATGACTCCACGGTGATGTATTTATCTGCAATTGATCCTGCAATATATCGCGTATTCTTGACGTAATCTTTAAAAACTTTCATCAATCTTTCAAACGGATACATCCACCGATATCTAACTGGACCACAAAGAAGTGCCTCGTCGCATAGGTGTACCAACAAGTGAACACTTATGTCAAAGAATGCTGGGGGAAAGTACTTCTCCAATACACAAATTGCTTCGTTCACAACCAATTTTGCGGCCACTATGTGTTCTCGATTCACTACCTTCTCACACAAGAGGGAGAAGGTAATACTAATTTGCATAATAGCCCTACCCAAATCCTTGTGCTTGGAGAAACAGTGCTTAAACAATAGAGGAACCAATTGCATGATCACATGCCAATCGTGGGACTTACACTTATGTAAATCATGAGTAGCATAATTCTCAATCCTTTGCAAGTTGGACGAAAAAGTAGATGGGCCCTTCAAATTATATATTGTGTCTAGAATCACCTTCCTTTCCCCACTCGTCAAAGTAAACGCACCAGGGGGAATTATTGTCCTTCCCCTACTATCTTCTTTCAACCATAGTTGTGGCTTAAGTTTTAACGTTTTAAGGTCTTTTCATGCATTTTCTCCATCCTTCGAATGACTCCCCCCAAGGCAAGTACCCACAATATGTTCAACGAAGTTCTTCTCTACATTCATCACATCCAATACATGGCGCACCGGGTTTTTCTTCCAATAAGGCAAGTCAAATAAAATTGACCTCCGAGACCATGCCTTTCTTATCTCAGTTTCATTCCCAGTTGGGGTCTTCTTATGCTTGACATTCTTAAATTTGGGATTCTTACCTGGCATATTTGGGCCACATTCAGAAGATTTACTTTCAATTTCTGAACCCGAAAGTTATCTCGGCGGTAGCCTATGTTCAACTCCGCCCAATAAAAAATTGGAACCTTTCTCAAATCTGAAACTATGAGCTGGGGGTAAAAACCTCCTGTGGAAATGGTATACATTTTTTAAGCTAGAGGATACACGAAGAGATTCAGTCTCCTCTCCACAAATAGGACACCCCAAATAACCCTATACTACACATCCGGATAATGTCCCATAAGCTAGAAAATCATGAATTGCCCACATCAACATAGCTTTCAGCGTAAACTCTTCTTTTCTACCAAATGAGCCAGGTAGATATCAATGTCATCACTTGGTGCCTTTGGCCCAGGTATCAATAAAGCCATCATCGAAAATTCAGGTCTCATACACTGTGAAGGAGGGAGGTTGAGTGGGGCTAGGATCATTGGCCATACACTCTGATTGGTGCTTAGATTTCCAAATGGATTGAAACCATCTGTTGATATAGCCAAACGAATGTTGCGTTGTTCTCGAGAAAAATCGGGATACTCAAAATTCATCCTCTGCCAGGCAGTAGAATCAATAGGATGATGCATGATATTACCCCCTACTTCTGCCCTAGCATGCTAAGTCATTGCCTCTGCAATCCATGGTACTGTGAAAAATCGCTTTAATCTAGGCCCAACGGGAAAATATTTCAATAATTTTTGAGGCACTTTGAGCTTGTGCCTTCCTTACTAGTAGATTGGACATATCTAGGTTCATCGCATACCGGACAACGATCGAGATTTTCATACTCCTTTCGGTATAGTATGCAGTCATACACACACACACTCTTTGTATTTCGGATATCCCATCACAGCTACCACAACTAAACACCTATTAAAAGTAAACAAAACTTAGATTTATAGTATGTTTTATTTAATTATCCCATCATTTAATTATCCTATTAAAGGGTAAGTGGTCCTATCCCATTCAAGACTGCATTTTTCTGTAATATACTTAACAGCTCATGCACATTGTTACGATTTGAAAAAAATTCGACAGCATATCCCCTTAGTTATCCAAGTACACGACGTAGATTGGCAGGTGTGAGTGTTATTTCAATTGGTCAATTGAAATAACAGTCACACTTGTCAATCTAGTATGTACCCAGAGAACATTAAGATACGACTGCAGAACTTCCTCCAAAAGTAACAACTTTAAGCCAATAAGAATATTATACAGAAATTATACAGTCTCAAACTGTCAAAACGGGACAATTCGAGAGATCTCATTACAGGGGTAATGACTCTCGAACGGGTCTAAGGGCTATTGAATGCGTACGCATAAGAACTAGAAGGCTAGTATCTATGCGCACTATATTTAATTTCAAGTATGTTTCATATAATGGGTTAATTCAAATACAAAAATAAATTCATGGGTTAATTCAAATACAAAAATAAATTCATGGGTTAATTCAAATACAAAAATACAAATTCATGGGTTAATTCAAATATATACACACCCACCCACACACACACCCACCCACCTCCCTCCACACCCCCCACTCACCACATACACACACACACCCCACTCACCACATACACACACACCACCACCCCCACTCACCACATACACACACACACACACACACACACACACAATAGCCCCCCACCCACCACACACACACACACACACACACACACAGTAGTGACTGTCTATTTAAAATAATCTCAATGTTAATTTCATGTATTGAATTTCTACTATTGTTTTGTGCTTTTTATAAATCATATTCAATGTTAGATATGTGTTTTGTTAAGATATCTAAGCTGTTCTATAGAATTATTTTTTGTATCTTGAAGTTTATGTTCTAAAATAACCAACCTAAAGTTGTGGTTCATAAAGTATTATCACAAATATAAACTAAGAGTGATAAAATAACTTTGAGGCATATAAATTAATTGTGACAAAGTAAGATTATGCACCAGAACCTAAAATTTAAAAAAAGTGTTTTTATTTAAACCCCACTTTTCTTTCTATAACTCCTATTTTATTAAACTTTAAATATAATTAAGGGTGTATAGAAAGAAAAGTTAAATAGGAATAAAAACAACATTTTTAAAATATGAAGGGCTCACCAATTTGATCAAATTTTTCAACAACATAGACTAAATGATATTTTATTTTTCATGCTTTTAGCAATTTCGGATGCCATTTTGACCCTTATTGTAGTTTTTTGTTGTAATGTCATTTAAAAAAAATCATTTAGGTATGTAAATATATTGTAATAGATCTTGCCTTCCACAAAATGATATTTTATGGTAAAATTTTATTTGATGGATATAAAGTCATGTGATACCTATATGTGTTATTTTGCATCTAATAAAAACAAAAAACGCCATATATGGTTTTTTTCTCCATTAGTATAAGTATATAGCGATTATTTCACACTTAAATCACATATTAATCCGGCCTTCATTTTTTTATGAAATTTGTAGAAAATTACTTATTTATTTTGAATGAAAATAAATTGTTATCCAATATTTTTGGATATTATTTATAATTATGAAACTCATACACAAATTAATGTTGTATCAAAATAATATTACATTTTTAACCCCTACCCCCACCCTACCCCACCCCCTACCCCCGCACACACACATGCACATATATACACACATACACACATATATATACACACAAACATATATATAAATGGAAGAGAGAGAGAGAGAGAGAGAGAGAGCAGTGTCGAGAGAGAGAGAGGGAGGGAACGGCGGGAGGGAAAAAATAAGGGGGAAAGGGTTTTTGCTGCAAACATTGTCACGGTCGTGTCAAGGTCATTGACCGTGACAAGTCCGTGACAAGTAAATTTGTCACGGACTTGTCACGATCATTGACCGTGACAATTCTTTGTCACGGTCGTGTCAAGGTCAATGACCGTGACACAAAATGCATGTTTTTTGTCACGATCAATGACCTTGACAAGGGTGACCGGCTGAAAGGTGACAATTTTGTCATTTTGGTGTAGTGAAGGAAGAAGACTCTGGATACAAAAACCCAGAAGAAGCGTGTTTACGAAGTGCAACTACCACCTATTGCCCTTATTCTGAGGACATATCCTCCTACATCTCCCCTTGAGGCTATTACCCTTGATGACAGTCCTGAAGTTGAGCATGGTCCCCCTCAAAGAGCTTCTGTCGTACCTTCACTGCCTTCTTTGCCCATGGTTATTTCGTCCCACTCTTTACCGGAGCAAGGGGTATGTTCTCCAAAACTTATCAATTTCTAACTTTCCTTAGAGAAGGTATATTCTCTAACACTTGTGCATAATTCTTTTGTCTCTGTAGGAGGATGAAATTGATAGACCTTCTTCGCCCGTGAGCCCCTTCGTAGGAGAACGTTTCGATATTCTTGAGACCATTGCATTTCCTCCCTGTTCTCCCATGATTGAGCTGACGTATTCTCATCGTCCTTCCTCTCAATGTGCAAAGGAAACTGATAGAAAAGCTATTGCATCTGTGGAAACCGTTTGAGCCTCCCATTAGCCAGATGAGACTCCTTTGGATTCTTCTAAGGCATCTCCCTTGCCTGTGGTTCCTCTTGACATTGTTCTGGTTTCTTCAAGCCCTCCAGAGGTAATAGCTTTTTCACTTTTAGCTATTTTTTCAACTTGGTTGTCTTGTATCTAAGTATTTTATTATATTTCAAGTTATACCTTCTTCTAACCTGGCCACAGCTTCTCCGCTTCCCTCTGGTGAGGTTTGTAGCTGGGTTTACCCTTTTTTTTTACCATCATCGAGGTAAGCTCACTTTTTGTGCATTTTCCTTCTTTTATGTGGTGTTTCTTGTGTCTAACACTTTGATATTTATTTGCAATTTTCTCCATATCTCACTCATCCCTCTAGTTCTAGGACTCCACATTTTCCTCAGGATACAGTTGGTTCTTCTTCTTACCTAGGGGTTCCTTCGGCCACTGTGGTGTTTGATACAGCTGGAGTTCAAATGACTTCAGTGGAACCTTCCCCAATTTTGGCACCTGTGCCTTTTTATGAGGAAGGTGCATCGCTAAGGGCAGAGGTCCCTCTTCCAAAAGGTTTAGCTAAAACCTAGAGGGAAGTTGAAGTTGCTTCGACAGTTGTTACTCCTGCAGTTGCTACAGAGGTAACTACTCCCTTCTCTCTCTTTTACATAATTCCTATCATTATGCTTGTTAAAATGAAGAATAAGAAGCAAAATATAGCTTTGTTAACAATGAAAACCATTTGTTAAGTTTCTTTGCAAATTCACACCTTTGAGGTGACTTTATAATGAAAACACACTTGTTAAGGTTATTTTCGTAAATTCCACCTATAACTGTGACTTAACAATGAAAATACACTTGTTAAATTTTTTCTCAAACTCAACAATGAAAACACACTTGTATAGATTTTTCTCAAACTCCACCTATAACGGTGACTTAACAATGAAAATACACTTGTTAAGATTTTTTCAAACTCCACCTATAACGATGACTTAATAATGAAAACACACTTGTTAAGATTTTTTGCAAACTCCACCTATAACGGTGACTTAACAATGAAAACCACTTGTTAATATTTTTCGCAAACTCATTCTTCTTTATCGCATTTCAGGTCGCAAAGGAGATCACTACTTTTAAAGAGCCAACTCAACGTGGTCCCTCTCCTGTTGCATCTACTCATCAAGGACCAGTCTCTTCAGAGGAATCAAGTCACAACGACCGTGGTTCAACTACCAATCGGCCAACTGATAGCTAATCCGATTGTGAGATTCCTCTTACCAACATGGTTCCTCATGAGCTCTGCCTTATGGTCCTTCTCTAGTCTCCCCAAATCTCTGCGCTTCATCGCTCTGTCATTGAAAAAATTGCCACTCATCACCCTAAAACCTTTACTGTTGATTGTCTCCGTTCAAACATTATAGTGATGAGTTACAGGCTCCAGAGTATGGCGACTGTTATTGCTGAGTTTGTCAATACCCAAACTTCAAGTCTTACAAGGCCCTGGGCAACTTGAAGGAGTTGGACAAGGATGGATTCCAACTAAACTGGTTAATTAGCCACTTGAAGCTTTTAAAGAGTAATCAGTTAGAGAGCCAGAGGGAGCTCTATCGGAAACATCTAAAGGCCCAACGGTCTGAGGAGGCTAGGTTGGTGGAGTTGGCCCTTCTTCTGTAAGAAGCTAATCAGGAGATTATGGTTACCAAAGAAGCTCTGCTCAAACCTATGAAAAGATGTGAAGCCTTAGTCATTGAACGGACCCAAGTCCAAACTAGACTTGAAGGCTTTATTACTACTCGACGCACGTTCTTGGAAGCCTCTTCGGGCTTGCTTCAGGACATTTTCTCCTCTCCATACTTGTGGTTTCTTCAGGGTTAAAGTCCCTTCTTTTGTTATGATGTAAATTTTTTTGTTCATTTTCTCATATGTAATTCTTAGACAATAGTTCCCAATTTTGTAACCCAGTTGAGTATATGAATGGAAAAGAACAATCGTTTTACCATATCATGTTTTGTCATTTCGTTACAACTCTCTTCTATTTATTACAAAGACTAAACTCTTGCAATTTTCAATCAAGCTCTTTCTCTTCTAACTGTACGTGTCTACTCTGAGGAAGCATGCTATTTTACAAGGCATATCAGGCAGAGGGAACTTCCAGCTCTACTGGAAAAATTGCTTCAACTCCAAATTCAAGAGAGAACAACGTATACCCTGTGGACTTCCTCTTTGTTATTCGATAGGCCCACGGGACTGCTAGAATCTTGTCATCCCACGAACCTGGGAAGTCTTCCATAGTTTTGGCCAAGATATTGACCAAGGTCTTATTAGTTGCTTCATCTTGACCGTTGCCTTTTAGATACGCCACCATTGAGATATGGTGGATAATGCAATACTTATCTGTGAGCATCGTTATCTCTTTGTTGACAAACGGGGTTTCGTTATCAGAGAGGATAACCTCTGGAATCCCAAATCAATAAATTATGTACTCTCTAATGAATTTGGCCACCACACCTATTATTTCTCTCTTGAGTGGTATTGCCTCACACCACTTTGTAAAGCACACCCTTGCCACTAGTATCCAGATCTTTCCCCTCGAAGATGGGTGTATTTTCCCTACCAGGTCAAATACCCAAGTTTGGAAGGGATAAGGAGTTGCCAAAGAGTGTAGATCCACTGAGGGAGCATGAATCATGTTGCCATGCAGTTGGCATGCCTTGTACTTGTGAATAAACTCAGCAGAATCTTTTTTCATGGTTGGTCAATAATAACCCAAGGTCATTAGTTGGTCATATAGCTTTGCCCCTCCAATGTGAGCTGGTTCGTGAGCTTGCTTTAAGACTTCCGTTGCTTCCTCCTTCACGATGCATCTTAATGTCCTGTTGAATTACCCTCTACGATACAATTGCTCATCTTGGACGTAGAACTACGGGGCCCTTCGTTTGAGTCCCATAACGTCCATTTTATTCGAAAGAACAACTCCGTCTTTGATGAAATTAATGTAAGGATGCCTCTAATCTGTCTGATTTTCAATGAAGTGGCATTCAGCTTCCTAAAAAAGGAGTTAACATTTACTTCACCTTCATTATAACTCCGCTGCATCTTGTTTCATCGTTAGCCAGAAGTATCCCTCTCTCTGAATTTATCGGTACATGGGGATCTCAGTTGTCTCACAGTGTTCATCATTTGTCTTTTTTAACTTTTTCTCTGCTTCCCCTGGACGATACACATTGATAACCATCCTCCCATATTCTTGAAGTAAATACTTACTTGGCTTACAAAGTACTACACCAACTCTTTGAGTTCCATCTTGCCGTCCACAGACTCCAACTGTTTCCTGATCTCACCTCTCCAATCTGAATTGTTTACTATCGACAAGATCAACTACACCACTAAGGGAGCTGTTCTTCGTTGTATCACAACTGTAGTTGTGTCGATTTTCATAGCCAGTTTCTCAGCAATTATGGTATAAGCATCAGCATGCATATTCATCATTCTAGGATGCCTCTTTATCTTGACCTGATGGAACTGGTTGATCAATCGTTGGATGACCATTCTATAGAGCACCAGACTGAGATGTTTTAATGAATATTCCGCTTACACTTGCTAGACCACCAAGTTCGAATCAACTTTGATGCACAGTAAACGGATGCCCCTCCGAAGGGCCTCTAGCAACCCCAGGACTAACGCCTCATACTCTCCTTCGTTGTTGGAGTAAGGTAAATCTAACTTGTAGGAAAGGCAAAATTCATCCTTCCCCTTCGAAAGGATAACCCCTCCTCCCCCCTTCTTCTCTGTCGAAAAACCATCAAACTGTACAGTTCACTCTTCAAGGTTTATATCCAAAAAGTTGACCTTCAAATTGTCTCCAGGATTGCTCTCACGGGGTGGCTCAAATATTCTAGACGAAAATATTATCAATAAGTCTGCATATGCTTGGGTCTTGATTGCACGAGGGACCACACACTTCAAGTCATATTCTGAAAGGATGAGGAACCACCTAGCTATTCTTCCAATCAAAATAGTGCTCGCCAATAAAAACTTAATGGGATCACATCTTGTCACAATATGAATTGTTAAAGATAGCATATAATGTCTAAGATTTTGTGCTATAAATACCAAGGCTAAATAATGTCTCTCTATACTACTATACCTTGCCTCTGGTCTATGTATAATCCTACTTAGATAGTAGACTGACCTTTATTGCCCATCAATTTCCTACACCAAGAGAGCTCTGACAGTAAATGTGAGGTAGAGCTATAACGGTATCCCTGCCCATGGAGGTATCATTATTTGTGGACAAATGAGCAGCTTCTTCAGCTTGGTAAGAGATTCTTAGTGAGCTTCCTCACATTTGAACTTTTTTCCTTTTCCAAGCAGCTCCATCGACAGATGAGTTATCTCGGCCAACGCTGGCATAAATATCCTAAGGTAGGAGACTTTATCTAGGAAACTCTTGATCTCCTTCGTTGTTCTTGGACATGTCATCTCTAGGATCACTCATTATTTATCCTGGTCCATCTGCACTCCTTGTCGATCCACTGCGAATCCCAAAAACATCCCACTTATAACTTCGAAGTCACGCTTCAGTGGGTTCATCTTCATCTTGTACTTCCTGCACCGAATGAACACCTTCCTCAAATCATCCATATGTGACTCTTTCTTCCTGGATTTGATGACCAAATCATCCACATAAAATTCCAAGAATTTATGAAAGAAGTAATGGAAAATGGACATTATCATTCTCTGATATGTTGCTCCAGCATTCTTCAACCCAAAAGGCATCACTTTGTACATGAAATTGCTTAACGGAGTTCTAAATGATGTTTTATTTACATTTGTTGGATCCATCTTGATTTAGTTATATCCCAAATATCCATCCATGAAGTTATACATTTCATGCCCAGCAGTTTCATCTATCAAGCTATCAATGGAGGGCAGAAGGAACTCATCCTTTAGGCAAGCTCTATTCAAGTCCCTGAAGTCCACACAGATCCGTATCCGGTTCTTGTCCTTCTTTCCCACTGGGGCAATGCTAGATAACCAAAGTGGGTGTTGTATCAGTTTGATGAACCCTATTGCTAGCAATCGTTGAACCTCCTCTTTGATCTTTAAATCCAACTCTGGCTTGTAAGTTCTTATGGATTTCTTCATCGGTATGGATGAAGGTATAACGTTCAACTTATGGTAACTCACCTATTTATCTAACCCTTCCATCTCTGTGTACTTCCACGCAAAGACGTCTTTATATTCCTAAATCATCTCAATAAAGTCCCTTATTTTCTCCATTCTCAGATCCTTCGAAATGAAGATAGGCCTTGGATCTTCTCCTTCTTCGGACAGATCAACCTACTACAGCTCCTGCACATGTGGCTTCAGGTGATCCATCATGTACTCTGGTTCTTCCTCTACTTCTTCCACAAACTCTAGTATATTTAAGTTATCTATGACCATTCACTGCCCCTATTGATCCATTAGAAAACACTTATACACCGGGTCAGCCTCTTTGTCAGCCTTTGTAACAGCTCATTCGATCGCCCGCTCACACCTTTAAGGGGAATATATCACCTTTTCATCTTCTGTTATCACTTTCTTGTATTGCCTGTTGGACATTATGGTTGCCTTCCATTTCCTCTCTCTTCAAGCTTCTACTAACCCATTTTTCGAAAACCTACTAAGCACGCTTTGTCGTTGGACCTCATGCTCCATCAGGTCCATCCTGGGTCTTATCCTATCTCTCAATTGTTTAGAGATTTTTTTAGGTTTGGGATCGAAGTGGTTGACATCCTTAGCTATTTCTCTCCTACCTGATCCTTCGTTGCTCTGACCATTTACAGGCCCCATCATTTCTTTAATCGAGAGAATTCTAGCTCCCTCCATTTACCTCATTAGGACTCTTGTGCCCTATTCCAACTCTATATAAAACATTGCATCCACTAGATAAGCTTCTTCTATTGCAAAGGGATTCTTCATTGCTCGTATAATAATTTTAGTTCCCTTCACATTTGCTTTAACGCATTGGTGGTATATTGAGGGAGCTAAATCGTGGTTGTGCGTCCACACCCTTCCTATCAAGATATGGTAGGAAGTTGCACTCTCAATCTCCTAAAACTTGATGTGTGAAGTGAGATTCCCAATTACAATCCCCACGTTCATATACCCTATCGACTTGGAGGACTAGTTGTCATAACCAGAGATCATCAAAGGCATTGGTATCAATATTGCCTCAGAGATGTTGGATGCATGGAATGAGTTGATAGGCATGATGTTTATGGATGCTCCCCTATCCAGAAGAGCTATCGCAAAGCTCACCCCATTGATACGTGCCATTATGTATAAGGGTCTGTTGTGGGGGAACCTCACAGCTCTATCGGTATTGTTAAAGTCACTTCGAACAAGAATTTTCTCACCAGCTTGGCTATGTGCCCCTTCCATCTCAGCGATGGAACTTCATTCTTTTGTTCAATGTCCAAAATCGCTTATGTTATCTCTAGTATGCTTTCTTTCGGTATTCCCACCTGATCGAAGAACCATGAGAATTTGGGCGACTGCGATACAACATGGTATTCCAGTCCTTGGTCTACTTCTTCATTATCAAGGTTATACACATCCATTGCGCTTTCTTCATCGTAGGCTATCACAACATTATCCATCCCTGTCATGAAGTCTTCTAGCGCTTCCTCAAACTCTTCTTACTCCACCAGCTCCCTCACCTCCCTCCTAGCTTCTTCGTCATAAGCGACTACCGGGTCAGCTGCATGTGCTAGTAGAGGGTTATTATTGACATTCTCCTGAGGGATTTGCAAATTCCCTGCCTTTATATGCTTGCTTATAATCTTTCTTAGCGTAAACCATGTGGTGGTTGGATGACAAATCTTCCAATGGATCTGCCAGTATTTGGGATTAAATCTCACTTTTTCATGTGGCTCCGTTACTGGAGTATCCTTAGGCTCATAGACTGTCCCCCTTTCACAATGGCGTTCTAGCAACTGGTAACCTCTTCAACGGTATAAGGAAATGGTAGTGGTACCTATCTATCTCTACCAAACTTCCTTTTATTGTCCTTCTTCAGTTGTTTGGCCCCCTCTCCTTCATCGGCGTATCCCACTCGTGGGGACTGGCCACGTCCTATAATGGGTTGCATTGGCTGCCTGAATATTATAGTCACCACGACCAGGTTTGGCCAGACAACCAACGAGATGTTTCGTATTGCTTTAAAAAATGTTGTACAAGCTCCTTCATGAGTTCCATTTATGAGGTGACGGATGTACTCCGAGAGTAAACCTTTAATACAAATCTGAAGAAGTTTGGACTCCTTAACGTCCTCCCTCACATCGAGGGAACTTTCTCTGAATCTTCGGACATACGCCACCATCTCCTCTCTTGGAAGTTGCTTCTCCCTGCCCAATTGTGTCAACGTAAATTCATCTTCTGCCAGAAAGAACTTATGGACAAAAAGAACGTGCATCTCCTCTCATGTTGAGACACTCTTCGGTGCTAAGTGAGAGTACTAGGTATATGCCTTATTGGTGAGTGATTTAGAAAACTCCCTCAACCTTAACTTCTTATTGTTTCAATAAGCTCCCAAATGCTCAATGAGCATCTTGATGTGCTCCTTCGAGTTTCCTCCCTTTCCTGTGTATTTCTCAAAGATAGGAAGGATGTAATCCTTCGGGTAAGGTTCCTCGTTGTACGCCTCAGGATAGGGAGTACGAAAATCATCGTATACTGATGCTACCTTGCTGACTGACTACGAGGAAGATGCTATCATCTTTAGCATTTCTTTCTTCATCTCCTTCCTCATTTCTTCAAAGGCAGATGTAAAGGTTTTCTCAACCATTAGAGCAATGGGCTGAGGGACCATAGGTGAAATGCATACCACACCTAGGGTACCCACCGTTGGGATAAGGGTGGGCACAGTGCTTATGGGGGCAGGTCCCGTTGGAGCTGCGCTCTATGGGGAAATCGTAGTCGTCATTGGGGTTATGAAAAAGGTGGGGTCTAGTCCCCCACCAAAAGCCATTGCAGCTACAGGAGTCTGCAAGAACTCAAAGAATTTGCCCATGAGAAGGTCCATCCGCGTCTGTCCCATCACGGCGCTAGTAGAAGCTTGTGTGACTACTGGGATTCCTGTTGTCGTTTGAACTTGGAGAACCTCTACCCGAGGAACCCCATCCCTAGAAGCCTCAATCTCCCACGCTGCTTGTTCTTCATTTCTATGAATATAATCAAAGTTAAGGGTACGATTAATGTTATCTTGCGCCATACTTCTAGAAGAATGGCTCCCCAGTAGAGTCACCAAATGTAAGAGGGTAGTCCCCTTGAAGCCTGGGAGAATAGTAATACCAGTAGAGGCAAAACCCCTATAGGTATGGTGATAAACGATAACCCAAATACTCTTAACAAAGACAAATGAACACACAAGATTGTATGTAATAAACACTCGTATTAAACTCACAAATATCTCGTGTATAACTCAAATGATAATAAAGGAAACTTATAAGTAACTCATTTAAAGGGAGAGATAAGTAAGCACCCTAGATACACCTTGGCAGGTAGCCAACATAACAACAACCTCTGATATCTCTTTGGTTAGCTATTAAAAGCCTCACAATAAATGATAATCCTGGGTGAGTAAACTCTCTAGTTTGCAATAACTTCTCTCTGATATATTTTCTCTCTAGCAACGAACTCTATAGAAAGAACTCTCCCATATCAGAAGTGATTGAGGCCAATAAATAGCCCCACACCTTTCCCGAGATGTCTCAATCCTCTAAATGACACTCCAGTGGTCGTAATAACCATCAAACTTTGGAATTATTGGCTACACGTAGTTGCTTCTTTCTGATGTCATATTCTTGCTGCTGCAAATTCAAAGGATTGTTGCCTCTTAAGTGCGAATCAGGCCCCGTGAGGGTTCTCTGATACCAGATGTTAGGATCACTAAGGTTCTGTTTATGCAAGTGTATTTGGGAGAATGTGCTTATTCATTAACAAGCATGGCTTTTAAATAGCCTTACAAACTAGAATAACAGAAAAGATAAGTTCCACGTTTAACAGACTCTAATAGAGTGGGATACTCCTAAGGAACAGGTCAAAATAAAGCTAAAGTCCCTGAATAATAAGAATTATTCAACTTAACTAAAAACACCATCAAAGCCAACTAACTAGAAAATAGGAACTACTCTAAACAGTCATAAAAAATCTAACTTTGTGAAAAATACCACTATAAAAAATACATGACAACAACAACAACAACAACAACAACAACAACAACAATAACAACAACAACAACAATAATAACAATAACAATAATAATAATAATAATAATAATAATAATAATAATAATAATAATAATAATAATAATAATACAATAGCACAAATATTAAAGTTTCGCCACATCTCTCAAAATATACCTTTTCATGTTATGTTGTATCGCATTTTATTTTGGACGGGTTAGTGTTTGGTAAAAAAAATATACGATTTCATGTCGTTTTGTCTTCACGTTAGTTAAAAAAATATGATTCGTGCCGCATTTTAATGGGTCGTTTTTGTGTTTGGTAAAATAAATTAAGTTTTGTGTCGTGTCGTGTCGTGTCATGTTATGTTTTAATTAGATTGTGTCCGTGTTAGGGTAAAGTTATGGTTTCATTCTGTGACGTGATTTATTTGAGTCGTGTTCATCTTAGAAAAAAAACTGTGTTGTGTTGTGTTTTAACGTATATATTTTGTGCATTGTGACTCATTAGTTTTCATCTTACTTAGTTAGGGTACAATTTTGGCAAAAGCCGCTAGTTAACCCCTTCACAATGAAAATGATATTTTTCCCTTGAATACACTAATATTAGTGTATTTATATATTATTGTAAATAAAATCTGACAAGACCTGATCATATTTGTTACCCAAACACTAATACAACACAATTAAAACATGACACGAGCCGTTTTTTCATACAAAAAATAAATACAATCCAATTAAAATGTGATGCGAAAGAATAATATATTTTTACTGCACACAAACATGACCCAATTAGAATGCAACATGACATGAAATTATATTTTTTACTTAACAGGAACACGACCAAAATAAACGCAACACAAAACGACATGAAATTTATATTTTAAAATATGTAGTGAAACTTTTATATTTGTGTTTATTTGTTATCACTATTATTATTATTATTATTACGTGATGAAACCTTAATACTTAAATGTTAAATTTAAAACGTATTTTATAGTGTTGCTTTAGAAAAAATTAAGTCATGTGTGTTATAATAATTTTTAATATTAGTTTAGATAAAGCTAAATGTTTGCTGTTAGTTTTTATTTTATGTTTTAGTATACTATCAAATGAATTATTTTCAGTTATATTACAAGCATTGCGTTTTTTAGGTTGGTGAAGGAAGAAAGATGAGCGGAACTGAGGAATAAAAGAATAATGACATGCTTACCAAAACATGCTTACCGAGCCAATACCGAAAATCGATCTCGACAATTAATCTCTTTGTACAATGTTATGCCTTCTTTTTACATTCTCAAAGTTTAAAACATGAAGTTTAAACATATGATTTTGGTAATGGCACAAAAAAACTCATGATTTTGGTCAATGATAATGTCTTAAATATATTAATTTATTTTAGATTGATATTTCATGATTTATTTAAAAGTTGAGTAAAATTTATATTAAATTAATATTAATTAAGAAGATGGCCTCCAAAAAATATTTGACTTAAGATTGTTATTGTTATTTTTATTAAGTATTTAGTTATAGTAGTAGATATACAATATTTTTAGTCCACTCTTTTCTTGTATTTTTGGAATTGAAATAATCTAATACACAAATGTGTCAAGATTAAATAAAATTCTTTTAACTCTTTGGTAAAAAACTTTTTAAATTTCAATAGTTGAAATACACACACACAAATATCATACCGGTTGGTGTGATGTCCTGTATAATTAATAAAAATTTAATTAGAATTGGATGACGAAGAAACAAGCTAACTGGAAAATCTTGGGTCCCTTAGTTCCAGGACCATGCACACACCCAAGTCCACTATAACCAATGTTTAAGTCCAAATTATAAATTACAATGTGTAAATGAAATAGATCCGCCAATACAAATAGTACTTCAAGGCTAACTCTACACAATCCCATAACTACTGAATTTGACTAAACAGCCAAGGTAGTGACAACTTAGGAAACACACTCAGAACTCCACACTCAAAATCAGAGTACCAGTGAAGATGAACACAACAAAATAATTATATATGATTTTGTTTAATCAAGTCAGCAAAGATTATAACTACTAAGTCCTGGGATACACAAGAATCCTTCTCTAGTAGATAAAATTTACAGAAGTGAATAAACAAAAAAAGTATTTCAGTTTGGTGTAAACTCAAGATGAGAATAATAAGCAGAATATTACAGAGCTTTACACATCAACTAAAAGAAAGAACCAAAATCCAGTTTAAGATATTTAGAAAAATTAAACATAGATAAGGTTCAAATAATCAGATCCATTAGCATGCAACCAAGTTTGCATATGTAATCAACATATAATTAGTAAATCTGATTTAAATAGCCTAGTTATCCAAAATAGGGTTTTTAAAGAATTGTTTTGTTAAAACTACATGATTTGGGATAGAAATTAAGATGCAGGTCCCAATCTTCCACAAAACTAGTTATATACAACAAATTGACCAAAAACAGTTTAAAACTTAAAATCACATGAGTTTGGCTTGAAACAAACAAAATCCGTTTAAAATTTGACTAACCACTTTATAAGAAAGTTTAGGTCTGTTTAGATCTAAGGCTTGAAGAGATTTAAGGCATGCAACCCCAAATAACCACAAATTCTACAAATTAGTATGGATAAAAAACAATTGAAATTTGAAACATGCAACCAGAAAAATATAGTCAGTAACTATAAATATATATATATATATATATATATATATATATATATATATATATATTAAAGAGGGTAAGGGATGTATACCCCACTGTTGATCAAGCAAGGAAAAAATGCCAAGGCAGAGAACAAAAACTCCACACGAGGTATAGTTACAATCAACTCAGCAACCCACAAGATCAAGCTTCAAACCGAAGCTCAAAATGTTTGAAAAAAAACCACCAAAACAAAAACTCCAAAACTTCAAACCAAAAAAGCCCAACGACCTTTCAACCCTTACACTCAAAAGTAAACACTAAAAAAACTCACAATGTTTTTATAATAAAGAAGGTGTTTAAGGTATTTAGGTATAGAGGTTTAAAGATGAAAACTCTAAAAAATGACCTCCCGAAGGGCGTTGATTAGGCATAAATTCTTTCAATTTATCCCCTTAATTTAGAGGCTTTTATCACCTCGTACAATGTAAACTGAGTTGATTTATCTCATATCTTTGCTACTGACATTTCCTATATGTGCATCGAGTTTCGTGTATTCTTATTTCATTTTCCAGGTATTTTATACAAGTGAAGAGAAGAGGAAACTCAAAATCGAGAAACTAACAAGGAAAGAAAATAAGGAAAGTCAAGGGGCAAACAAATAATTTTACACCCAAAATTCAGACACAAAAGCCTAGAAGAAGTTGAAGTCCATGAGCCAATGAGAGCATAGGAAGAAACAACATCTAAATCCGAGATCTGAGTGAAAAGTTATTAAGGTTCAAAGTTGAGAAGAAATCATGAAAAACCACAAAGAAAGAAGAAAAAGACTTAGAAAAAATTTCAGCCTCAGTTTTCGCAGCAATGCAGGAAAAGCGAACCGGTTCACCCCAGCCAAGAACAAAAAACTGAATCGGTTCGGCGTGACGCAGTCAAATTTTTTTTTATGTTAAAATTAGAGTTGTACTTAGCTCAAACTCTTGTAAATCCATAGGGTATTTTTTCCAAAATATTACCAGACTTTAGGGAGTTCACTTTTTGTAAGTTTTAGAGAGCTTTTGAATCCAAGAACCCTAGGGGATTATTTTCTTCAACAATTGCTCAAGTTTTAGGCCTTAATTCAATATTTTTCTTCATTCCAAGTAATATTTTCTTCATGCTTTCAATTGCTTTCATATTTGTGTTTGATGATTCATAAAATTTAGGTTACAATTCTTCTTTACAAGTTTCGTCCCATTTTTCATCCAATTATGAATTCATGTGATATAGATTTCTTGTTCAATCATAGTTTAATCATGTCTAGCTAGATTTCTAAGGGTTGGGGTGCATGAACCCAACCCGATGTAGTTTGCACGTATAAAAAATTAGTCTTCGAATTAAATAATGATTGAATCATGTTGTGTAGTGATCACAACCGTCGTAAGTCTTTTAACCTCATTTGCCCTAGGTAAGCGGGGTGTTTAAGAGTGTAATGCGCGTGTTTATTATTTCGACACCGCTTTATTCTTGCTCTTAATTATGTATGATGCATTAAGTTTTTGGCACCGTTGCCGGGGAATTAGGTAGAGTTTTAGGTTATGTCGATTTAATCTATAATTTGACTCTAATTCTTTAATATATATATATATATATATATATATAATCTCTCTCAAAGTCCTTTTGTGCAAAATCCTGAACAAACTCCTCAAAATACTCTAACAAGAATCTACAAAAATCCCATCATTGAGTATAATCCCGATAGTCCCCATACCCCTCGCGTCCCGTAGTTTTGGGTTCCACCTCCTACACCGCCTAATTCCATCACGAGTCAAACTTTGAGTCACACTTCTAGGGCACCAAGTGAGGACTTCGAGTCTATTGGAGAGAGCGCGATGTCTGACCAAGCTAGTTTCGGTAAGGGGGAGGGAGATTTACCGTATCGTCCCTTAAAAGAACTCTTATTTCCCGAAGGAATTGTCACCCTTGGGTGCATTCTACCTCCATACAATGCAGGACAATTTCACTTTCGTAATGGGATGATACAGATTCTTCCCACGTTTCACAACATAGATTCAGAGAAACCATACTTCCACATCTGGGAGTTCGACGAGGCGTTCGACACATTTAGTGACAAGCTTTCATGCAAGACGTCGTTCGCCCAAAACTTATTCCTTTTTCTTAAAGGATAAAGCTAAGACTCGGCTTTGGTCTTTACCACCGAACTCCATTATATTATGGAAGGATATGCAATCCCATTTTCTCTCGAAATTCTTTCCCTAATATAAAACCAACTCCATCAAGGCTCAAATTCAAGTCTTTCGATAACAAGATAATGAGTCATTTGATCGGTGTTGGGAACGCTTCCAAGAGTTAGTTAACGCTTGCTCACATCATGGATTTGAGAAGAATCACCTTATCTCTTTCTTTCATCAAGGGTTAACTATAACTTCTAAACAACTTATTGAAACCATGTGTGAAAGACCGTTTTGGGAGTTAGATGCGAGTGATGTTGATGCTCATCTTAAGTATGTCGTCGAGACTACGCAAGCATGGGACACATCCGATACCAATTCCCAAAACTGACTTCGACAAGCATCCACCGCCCCTTATGCATCTGGTCTGTACTAATTGGATAAAGACACCTTGTTAGACTATCGACTAAACCAATTTGGGAAGAGTGTGAGAGACATACTCGAGGCACGACTAAGAGAAGCAACCGACTCTATCCAAACCCCCAGAGAGAAGGTGTGTGCTATTTATGAGGTGGGACATTCGACAAAGGAATGCCCGACGATACTCGCCTACAAGGTCATGCTTCAAGAGCAAGTGAATGCGGTAGGAGATTTTAAGGGTAACTTTAATTCCCCGCTTGGGAACTCTTACAACCCTTCGTGGAAAAGCCATCCTGGTTTTAGCTATGGGCAACAACAAGCTGCATTGAATCCTACTTGAGATGTTGCCCCACCTCCACCTCCTCCCCAATTTCAACAAGCGCCACCGATGCCAACACATATGCAAGTACCACCCCCCCACACCGTATGTCACCCCACCGTGGAGAACTCTCAAGGATAATTTAAATCAATTCATCCCATCTCAAAATGAAACCAATGTTAAGTTTGAGCGCATGTTCGCTGAGATGAATACGAGTATCTCTAGGTTGCAAGCATCCTTAAGTATCCAAGAAAAGGGAAAGCTTTCGGCCCAAGGCCAAAGACCTCCCCAAGGTCAACCTAGTGTTATCTATACATCCAACGCAAATCAAAAGCAATGTAGTGCAATTACCACTCTACATAGTGGAAGCGTTGTTGACTTGTCACCTCCTCCACGTTATGAGCAAAATGAAAAGGAGATTTCACCCGGCACGAAAGAGGTCGAAGATGTCTCCTTGAAAAAGAGTGGTAATGATGACACAGGCGGGCCGAAAGTGGTTGTGAAGCCTCCTAGTGCAGCCCCGTACCCTCAACGGTTGGTCCCTCACTCCAAAGAGACCTCTCGGGACGATGTCCTATACGTTCTTAAGCAAGTAAAGATCAATTTACCTTTTCTCGAGACCATAAGGCAAATTTCCACGTACGCTAAGTTCCTTAAGGACTTACTCACGGTGAAATGTAGGCTAAAGGTAAAGAAAAATGTGTTCATAGCACAGAATGTCAGTTCGGTATTGTTGAGTGACCTTTCGCTAAAATATAAAGATCCGGGTGCACCCACCATTTCATGAATCATAGGGAAGAACCGAATCTAGAGAGCGCTAATAGATATAGGGGTGAGTGTTAACATTCTTCCCTATTTCATCTATAATCAACTAGACTTGGGGGCCCTTAAGCCCACAAATATGACTCTCCAACTCACGGATCGCTCCGTGAAGATGCCTCAGGGAATTTTTGAGACTTCCTGGTGGATTTTGTCATTTGTGATGAGGAGCCACCATTCTCCCTAGTAATCATGTACCCTTCATCCTTGGCCGCCCATTTTTAGGTATGGCTAATGCACTTATTAATACTCGGAAAAGGCAAATGCAACTAAACATGACCCTCGAGACAAATATCTTTAACAACATCAAGAACGAGAGTGATGAGAGCGGACCTCGAGATATGGATCTTATAGAGGAGACAGTACACAAGCATGAGAGGACTCCCAAGCGAGAGCCGTTAGGGTTAGGCCTTGTTGCATCAAGTGACAACAATAATTCTAACGTTAAGCAAGAGGTGGGGGAGGTGTGTTTAGTGACCGCGGGGTGAGAGCGAGAGTGAGAGCGTAGGCAAGAATGGAGGAGGGCAGTTATAGGAGAGTGAGAGAAATTTTTCAGAAATTAATCATGAGAGAGAGTTAGGCGATATGAGTCTAGAGGACTTTGAGAAAGAATTCGGGCCGATGGATGAGAACCTTAATGTCGAAGTCCAGTCTTTATTGGACTTATTTAGTCACATAGAAGAAAGTGAATGGAAAGATAATGTAGATAAATTCCTTCTTTGTGACCATCCACCCATACTACTTGAGTCCTCTAATGCGATTGAGGAAAATACTCAAGTATCGTCCGATTTAGATCCCGACCCATGCACTCCTGAAACTAAAAGAAATCGAGATGTCCCCTCTAAGTCGGTGCACGTAGGAAAAGATTTGATTAGGCATCACGAGGATCCCTTACCAGTGAGTCATCCCGAGACCCATGGTCTCTCCCTTATCTATGATACTGGGCCTAACTTGTTCTGACTATTTACTTATGACAGGAAGACAGGGGGAGACTAGGAGAGCAACAAACCCCGTATAAGGGGTCCGGTAAGTTTGTGGAGAGATGAGAGGTCGTCGCACCCCCAACGCGTATGGGATGATTTTTGTTGTATTTTTGAGTCATGTGTTAGTGTCATTTAGTGTCTTTTTATTTTAAATATTTGCTTGTTTTATTTCTCACATTTGTTTCTTGGTCTTCTTTAGATTTTAGTCCTTTTGATTGAGGACAATGTAAAAGTTCTAAGTTAGGGGGGTTGGTGACAAGTGCATCTTTCTAAAATCTTACAAAATTTTAAAATGCCAAACAAAAAAAAAAGAAAAATTCCAAAATTCCCAAAAAAATTGAAAATTTTGAAAAGACAAAAATATTTTTCATCAAAATAAATAAAAATTGAAATTTAACTTTTTAAAAAATATCACTAAAATTTTGTTTGAAGTCTCAAATTTGTAAAATCAATTGCACAAAGCTGTAATTGACAAAAGATGGAAATTGAGCAAAAATTGATGACTTTACAAATAAGTGTGGAGATTAATCAACCCGGTGTGATTTTGAGCCTTTTATTTTTTTCGAGTAATTAAAATCAATACGAGTTAATGGTTAACTCAAAGTTATT
This sequence comes from Sambucus nigra, assembly GCA_949130495.1. Lineage (NCBI taxonomy): Eukaryota > Viridiplantae > Streptophyta > Magnoliopsida > Dipsacales > Adoxaceae > Sambucus > Sambucus nigra. The sequence continues at coordinate 38,014,970 of OX422216.1, forward strand.
TTTAGCGTTAAAATAAGTCGTTGATGATCTCTAATTTATTATTTTGATCGGTTACAGAAAACGAGTGAGACGTTGTCTTGAAATACGCACTCAAATATCTCTAAACTAAATTAATCTTGAGACGCATATGATAAAATAATGAGTAATTCGGACAATGAAGTAGGCCATCGTTTGTTACCCAAAAATATTAGCCTTAAAAAGTTGTTAAATTTTTTCCCTTTGCAACCCAATTTGAGCCTGATAAAGTTTTTCCTTTTCGTTTGGTAACCCGAAAAACCCAAACAACCCGAAATTGTGAAAAATAAAAAAGTCAGAATTTAAGTCCAATTTGTGCGATAAAAAGGGCCAAGAAAAATAAAGTAACGCTCAACAAAAATACCAAGAAAAAAATAGAAAAAGAAGAAAAAATTGAGCAATAGCCTGAAACAGCACTAATGGACATCATAAGAAGATTTTCCAATTCCGAACTTCTCGACCATTTCCAATGATCACCCAATACACCTTATAACCTGAGAAAGTCATAACCGAGTCCGAAATGCAAAATTAATTACCGCGTGGAGAGCCTAATACACGAAAAGATAATAAGAGAGATTAAATGGTGTGCATTAGAGATGATGTTTCCTGTTTCCCAATGACCGTAATCCGATGATGAGATTGTTTCACCATAAAATTTTCGTCTTATAAATTGTGTGCGTGAGTTTGTGACCATTACATTTACTCTTAAAAATCATGCATACCGATAGAAATAGCCACATTTCGAGTGATTCTTTTATGAGATCATTCCGTGAGCATTTGAATCAAAGCGAATTTTTAGAAAGTAACGTAATGATCAATCGGTGGAAATTTGCGGTTAAATTTCTGGCTTCGCACACCCACACACGACAAGTTAAGACTAGTGAATATAAATTTGTAGTGACTATTTTTAGAAAAGTTAAATTGTACATTTTTAGGTATTTTGAATTTTCTTGAGTCAAAAACGAATTTTTTGGGTATATTCACTGCAAACCCTCACGAGACACCACTCGTCCTACTAGGGTAACCTAGGGGTTTAAAGGCTTGTTGCATACGCTAAATGGAATCGTTTGTGCGTGAAAGAGGTATTCTATCCTAATAAAGTGTTTGATAAGAGTTTGACCATGCTTTGATTCTTTTAAATTGCTCAGGAAGATCAAAGTTCTAAGTTAGGGGGGTTTGATTAGGCATAAATTCTTCCGATTTATCCGCTTAATTTAGAGGCTTTTATCACCTCGTACAATGTAAACTGAGTTGATTTATCTCATATCTTTGCTACTGACATTTTCTATATAGTGCATCGAGTTTCTTGTATTCTTCTTTTATTTTGCAGGTATTTTATACAAGTGAGGAGAAGAGGAAACTCAAAACCGAGAAACCAAGAAGGAAAAAAAAAGAAGGAAAGTCAAGGGGAAAACAAATAATTTTACACCCTGAATTCAGACACGAAAGCCAAGAAGAAGTTGAAGTCCCTAAGCCAATGAGAGCATAGGAAGAAAGGACATCCAAATCCGAGATCCAAGTGAAAAGTTATGAAGGTTCAAAGTTGAGAAGAAATCATGAAAAACCACAAAGAAAGAAGAAATAAACTTAGAAAAAATTTCAGCCTCAGTTTTCGCAGCAATGCTGGAAAAGCGAACCGATTCACCCCAGCCAAGAATAAAAAACCGAATCGATTCGGCGTGACGCAATCAAATTTTTTTTATGTTAAAATTAGAGTTGTACTTAGCTCAAACTCTTGTAAATTATTTTTTCCAAATTATTACCAGACTTTAGGGAGTTCACTTTTTGTAAGTTTTAGAGAGCTTTTGAATCCAAGAACCCTAGGGGATTACTTTCTTCAACAATTGCTCCAGTTTTAGGCATTAATTAAAGATTTTCTTCATTCCAAGTAATATTTTCTTCATGCTTTCATATTTGTGTTTGAAGATTCATAGAATTTAGGTTACAATTCTTCTTTACAAATTTTATCCCATTTTTCACGTAATTATGAATTCATGCAATATAGATTTCTTGTTCAAGCATAGTTTAATCATGTTTAGATAGATTTCTAAGGTTGGGGTGCATGAACCCAACCCGATATAGTTTGCACATATAAAAAATTAGTCTTCGAATTAAAAAATAATTGAATAGTGTTGTGTAGTGATCACAACCGTCGTAAGTCATTTAACCTCATTTGCCCTAGGTAACCGAGGTGTTTAAGAGTGCAACACGCGTGTTTATTATTTTGACACCGCTTTATTCTTTCTCTAGATTATGTATGATGCGGGCTAGTACCCTCATATATGTAATGCTTGAGATTAATAAATAATGGGTTTATTCAATTATTTAATTCATGATTAGTTTTATATTCGTTGAACATACAAGGGTTTGGGGGATTGTATTCCAGCCTACTCTCTCATTCATATTACTTAGTTGGTAATTAATTTAGTCTTGCATGCATAGTTTAATTAAGTAGTTTACTTAATTTCATTTACTTAGTTAGTAGATATAAAACTCCAAATCATTACCTTTTCCTTTTTCTTTTCAGAGTCAGTGTAGGGTTAACCGTCTTACCAATCGTCGTCACGAGCGATCATCCTATTCCCTGAGGATTCGACCCCGACTTACCAGGATTATTACTTGATCGACCGGTTTGCACTTGAACCGTAATTAGTACGCACTAGATACACATTTGTAGTCGCATCAGGCGTTGAGCCATCCCCGAGCAAAAGCAAGGTCTTCTGCCTCCTTCAACCTCGCTGGAACATCAGTCCAGCCTTGGTTATAGCCATCTGCTCAGGATTCTCGAGGTCCCATTCGGAACAGGTGCTTCAGCCTTATGACATCTCTCTCAAACCCTTTGAGCTCAGTAACCTCTCTTTTCAAAGCTTGATTTTCAGCTTGAACTATCCTAACAGGTGATGAAGAAGACCTTTCTGGTACCAAAGAGGACCCTGATGGGACGTTCCCCTTCAGCCTAGCAACTTCCCTCTTCAGGGCATCATTTTCTTTTTGGATCAGTTCACCCACTTTTCTCACATCGTCTCTCGCTGATTGTTGGGCCCTGAGACCATTCATCTCATCTTTCACTAAAGCGACAACATCATCCATAACTTAAAGGTCATCCTTTAACTTGGCGACCAACTCGGATTGATCATGATATTGTTTGCTCCTCATCCTCATAGATTTTACAGAGTTTAACAAATGTTTTGCGAGCCTTCACACTGATGTTTGGCCTGAGGATCTTCCCCAATCGGGAGTCAGGAGGAATGTAATCATCTAAGTCAATGGACTACAATCAATAAAACAGGTAATAGATTTAACAAACTTTAGTCACAGGGAGTAGCCAAAATGCCAACATAAGCGAAAAATATTTTTTCATTCATAATAGTGGGGAAATGGCTTGTACAAATCTTGAGGGAATTATAACACATTTCCAACAAAAAAGGACAAAGATCCTACAACTACAACGGCTCCACCTGCTCAGAAGACGATGACTCTTTTCCTTTCTTATCACCTTTTACAACTTGGTCATCATTAACCACGATCGGGCTAGGATGCTTCTCAGCATGATCAATAGGATTGTCGACCAAAGGCTCCTAGACATCCATAGGATTAGGGCTCGATACGTGTTGTTTGAACATATCAGATTTTGTAAGGATCTCGGCAGCTCCTAAGGCCTGGTCCCAGCCCTTCTTGAAGTCCAACTGCCTAGCATAGCCTATTTTATGCTCGACGTCGTCATAAGATTCTTCCCAACCTTCATTATACACGCTATTCCTAGCGGCCTTGGCCTCTCCTTCCAGATTCTCGACCTTTTCTATCAGGTCCTTGTTCTCCTCAGCAATCTTCAGTTTGTCGAAGATTACTAAATTATAAGCAACTTGGATATCGACCAACTCCTTTGCCGACTTCTCCTGGAGGACGGCCAAAGCTTTTTCCTTCTCCATGTCAAAGGCAGCCTTGGAGCTAGCTAAAGTCTAGTCGGACTTTTTCAGAGCCGCTTCAAGCTCAGTATTTTTTTGTCGATTGGTCTGCTCGACCATGCATTAGTGTAGTAAAATCAGAAATGAACTGCAAAACAAAGGAGAAGCACGGATTAATCTACAGAAGTTGAAAAAAAATCAAAGTAGAGCAGAGAGAAAAGGGGGCAAACCAAAGCAAGCCCTTGAGCGGACTTGAGGGCTAAGTGGTCAGGCCCCATCCTCATCGATCGCTCGTGATCTGCAGCGAGCACCGTCGCATCCAAAAATTTGGGGGTAATCAGGGGGTGCCAACAGCACTCGCCCTTCATCATTCAGAATAAGAGAAGGCACAAAAGGGGCCCTTAAGGACCATGTCTTCTTTCCCTCCTCTTATCTCTTACTCTTTCTTTCTTTCTCTCTCTCCCCCCCCCTTTTCCTATTCCTCATTTTTATTCTTCTCACCTCACCCTCTTTCGCTTTTTTCTCCCAGATTGGAACCACTATCCATTGGAGAGTCCCCCTCAGTCCTCTTCAAGGACTTCGTCCGATCAGAGATTAGGTCATGATCATCATCTGGTATAATGAAGCATCTTCTTTTGGGTGGAGCCATACCCTATTCCTTGCTGTCTTCCTCTTCACTTTCTCCTTCAGATTCCTCTTCTTCATCTTATTCTCCTTCCGATTCCTCTCATTCCCCGCTTTCTCCTTCTTTTTCTTCTTATTCTTCTAACCAAATGGGCTCGGATGAACCACCAACCTCCTCTTTTGAAAGTTCCAAATTATGGATCCTATCTGCCGACCGAGCAATAAAGATGCTAGTGGTGTTCTTATATTCTAGCAAATAGGATGCCGAGCGAGGATGCTCGTCGTCAGAAAGTTTATCCCTAACCTTCCAAGCCTTTAAGAGATCAGCAACCCTGAGCTCGCTAGGAGCAAGTTCTTGGTTCTTATCACGAGCTGTAAAACAAATAGAAAAAATGAAATAAAAAAAGCAGACAGAGGAACAACAGGTAAAAAGCTCAGTAAGAGATAGCGTCAGCAACCTATATAATCCTCCCCAAAGGTAAAGATCTGAGGTCCCTTGTACCTTACGCCTTCAAGATGGGTAGGATATTTCCAATTCCTAGCAATAAAACCTTAGACTCTTTAATCCTTATAGGAATCGGGTAGGTTCGCAATCAAGACCCTATCATCACTTCTCCTCTTCAAGTATAAGATGCCTTCACTGGTATGCGACCGGACATAACAGTAGAAGATTTTAGAAAGTCCTAAGTTAGTCCCATGCAATACAATTATCCTATGGACCCCATTTACGATTTTCCAAACATTTAGGGAACACTGAGCAGGGACAACATCAAAATACTTAAAGAACCTCAGAAAAAAGGATTGGGAGGAAATGCCAAACCCCCCCGTGTGATTATGAGAGTATGAATCCAATGTCCATCTTCTATAGAATGAACATCTCTAGAGATGGGAGCACATTCAATTTTTACCCAATCGAGAATACCGTAACATTTCCTAAATTCTGCTATAATTTTACCAGCTAACAGATCCATGGAAAAAGAAAAAGACTTTAGACAAGAGGAGAAAGTCAGAAGAACTTACAAGTAAGAATGACTCGCGAAAGCCCTGGATTTGAAGTAAAGAACAAGAAGAGAAGCTTAAAGATGAAGTTCGCACACAAAAATGCCCAGAAACAGTGAACTGACCATTGATTAGCACACGAACGAAGTTTGAAATATCTTAAATGATGAGTTATGATTTCCTAAGAAGATCTCGACGTTTTATTTCCCTTCTCAGGATAAGCGTACCCTCAACGATCCTCTTTAATTACAAACATGACATGCCGATTTTTATACTCCTCCAAGCCTTGGACCTTGGACATATTTAAAATCTATTGGCCGAACTTATCAGTCCAAAGATTTTAGGGGCAATTATGGGGGCATATTAAAAGCCCAATCACTTAGCCGACCAACCCAGTACACAAGATAGACTGTACGACCCAACTTTTGGATAATTATTATTTAAACGTGCATTTAACATATGCATAAATACATGGAGATAGGCACAAATCAGTTACCAATAATCTCGGGGAGATATTCAGGGATACTTACGTACTATCTATCAAGCTGGTCGAGTTACTTGGGGATTTCAATCACTTATTTCTCACTTTTATAAATTGTAAACCCTGACCTGGGGAAAAGGCATGTAATCTCGAGCATTGAGAGACACAATAATAATACAGTAACCTCTCCGTAGACGTAGGCAAGTTGCTGAACCACGTATATCGTTGTTATGTGTGATTTTACATTTTGTTCTTTGTGATTGTTTCGTAGATCTTTACTATGATAATAACTGTGATCACAATAATAATTTTTTTAAAAAGTGATTTATTTACGAAACAATAAACGACATTATTTGAAACAGGACGTTATTGAAAAAAATGTTATGAAAAAACTAATTTGTAAGAAAGTTTTAAAAAAATTGTTTTTTTAATGGACATTATTTTTATTGAAATAAAAAGGACTTTTTAAAAAAAAGTTGGATCTAACTTTTTTTTAAAAAGGTATTTTTTATAAGACATTTTTATATAAGTAACAAAATTAAGCAAGTTGGCTATTTCTTGTTGTATGAAATCAGGTATTTTAGTTATTGTATAACTAGATGATTCTTATATAAGTAAAAATGGTATAATATTGTAAGAAAGTTGCAAGTATAGAAAAAAATAATAATAAATGTCTCTTATATAAGTAAAAATAGTTGGATCTGTTTTTATCCTATTTGTAAAAATGGTATAATATTAGTAAGAAAGTAAAAAAAATGATTTGTAAGAATATTATAAAAAAATTGTTTTGTAAAATAGGGTCAAAAGTGTCATTTTATATCTCTAAATGAGATAGGAAACGTTTGTCTATTTCTTCCTAATATTTTCCGTTCATTTTGGCAGCCAGTGAGTAATAGAAGAAACAATGACACCTAACCAAGGATAAACGAGAACAAACGTATCGCAAATCATAAGTAACCCCCCCAAAAAATTATGTCATTTTACTTTTATTTGTATTGTGTTCGTGTTAAATAAACAAAATAAAATTTCGTGTTGTGTAATGTCAAATTATAAATAACTTATTCATTAAACTTTATTATAGATTGTTTATATTCCCTTATTATCCAAGTTGTCAAATGTGAAGTGAAGGTATAGAGCCTACGGTGTTGTTTGTTTTTACCTCTTAAGTCTGAATCTGAACCATTCACACTTAAGAGGTACCAAAAAGTGTTTGTTTTTTTAAATGATTAAGAGTCTAACGGCTATATTTGGCTCTTAATGATTAAGAGGCAGAGTTACATATGAAATCTGAATCATACTAAATAAATCCATTCAGAGGTACATTCAGACATAAAAACAAACATATTTTTCAGATTCAGATTTCAGACTTCAGATTCCGTCTTCAGATTTCAAATTACAACTTCAGATTCAGATGAAAAAACAAACGCAACCTAAAAGTTGGAGTTAAGTGGTTAAAATGCCATCAGGTGGTCCTAATGTGGTTCCAAGAGGCTGGTTAAATAGAATCTCTACTTGTTAGTGGTTCGTTTCCTAATTTAGCTTGTAAATATTGAGCATTATATTTGCAATTGCAACGGAACTCACATTGGTTTTACCTAATAAAGAATAGTTTTTATTCCTTATTTCTCTGCACAACAAGCAATAAAATCAATGAACGTGAAATATAGGTCTGGCGCTCAAAATCAATGACAGGTCTTCTACTGAATAGATACATAATGGTATATCACACGGAATTTAATGCCATTATGTTTGCATTTTATACATTACTAGCATCCACACCCCGCGATGTGGCTTTAACGAAATTGTTCAAATACACACTAAAATACCAAATAGTGTTTTTGAAATCATAAAAAAAATTATTACATGTAGAAATTTGTCAAACATAACCCTAAATGATAAAACAAAAATTATAATTTGCTTCAAATCCAAAAGACTAAAAAAAATAAGTTTGTTACGATTTTCTTCAAATACAATGATATCCTTAAAACCTTTTCCTTACACACTTATGTGTAAAAATTAAATTTACAATAAATAGAAACATAGAATCATTAATTAGAAAAAATTAAAAATTAAATAGCTAAATTAACCATTTCTATGGGTTTGATGACCAACATCTCGAACAATTAGAAAAATAAAGTCACACGGTGTAAGATGTATCAGGGTAATAAGGTATGGTAGTGCAAATTTGAGTGTTAACTACCATAGGAGTCTCCAAATATAACATAACCTATGAGTTTTTTTATACGTTTTGAACATACCCATTATGATGCTCTAGCAACAAATGATATAATAGGGTGAATTGTGAATTCAAAAATGAGAGGAATGTGATGAACTTCAATTATTTTTTAGATAAATAAAAATAATAATTGAGTATTCATGCCTAAATTAAGTGGGTTTGATGGTTGAATATCAAAATTGAATAAGTTAAAAGGAATTGTTAGAAAGTGGCATAAAATTAGATCTGTCCTAAAGGAATTAGAACAATTTCATTGAGCAAAGAAAGACTTACAATCATTAATGAAAATAGAAGTTGACAAATTATATGAAAAGGACTTGAAATCTCCAACAACGCACAAAGAGAGTACCTTGGAGTAAAGGTTCAATTGAAAGAGCTCATATATTGGTGGTTTTTCATAGGATTCATTTTTTCTTCGTATGTTAGGCTTGCTCGGGATAAGGGTTTTATTGAAAAGAGAGATGAGAGGGACGAGTCATTTGAAGAGTCATGAATTCGTAAAGGTATATTAGAATGTGAAAAGTTTTGAATTAAAGTATTCCAAATATGTAATTATGTGGAATACAAAAAGATTTAACGAATTAACTTAATTTGAGTCATTAACATTGTATACACGCCTTCTTGTGAAAGCGACAAATGTCAACACCTGGTTCTTCTATCAACTTTAGTTATATACTATAATAAGGTGAATTCAAGCATTTAATTTTCAATCTCTATTTTGTTTTTCTTTTTCATAAAAAAGATTAATAATACCCACTCCGTTTAAAATTAAAAATCATCGTACAAATGACTTTCAAACTTTTTGACAAAAGTAGACTATGTAATCAACGGTTGAAACTAAATCGTATTCACACGTCATGAAATTTGGTACATTGATTTGCGAAATGCAATTATTGAAACATCCCACAAAGAAAAGCTCGAGTCTTAATAATGAAGGGATTGTCACAAATATTTTAATTTGGGTATACCTCTCATAAAAGGATATTTAAATCCAACACATATAAATACAAACATAACAATACACAAATATCACAATGTCCAATGCAATCCAATTACAGCCACCCCAATACAAATCCAATAGCAGCAGAAATATTCCAATATCTAATATAAACATGCCAAGCACCTAATATAAACACGCTAACTCTTCCACCAACTTAATAATCCCCCGAAGTGCATCGTAAATCTGTGATATAAAACAAAGAAATATAGTATGTTATGAATTAGTTTTGAAAGCCATAAATAAGTATTAAACTGAAGTTTTAATGTAATTCGCCAACTAGGGATCAAAGCTCAACTCTATGTACTTATGGGTTTCTATCATCGAACATTAGGAATAAGTGCGTCAATGTACAAATCAATTAGGTAGTTGACCTTCGATACTTGGCGGCACTAGAATCAAACTGCGAACAATTTTGAAAACCATCGCTGCCTCCTTTTATTCACTCCAGCTATAGAGGGTACGATTAATGACAACTTCAATTGGTAATTCTTTAATAGCTTAAACACTTAGAAAGCCCTTGGATCTTCATTTTTTGTGGTTCATAAAATCGAACATTCCAATATACTAAAGGTCTTAAACCCATAACTTCCAAGGTTCTTTACGCCAATAAATTTAGCGGTCTATAACACCACGATTACGCAAAATTAAAGCCTCAATTTTGGCACTTCGATCTTCTAAAAAATATGGGCTTCAAGGGTGATAACAGGAACTTGACTAGACATTTTGAAGGTCCCAAAATTCCCTATTTCGAAGATCTATCAACCTCAGAATTCTAAATGATTTCCACGCTCGACCACTTTCAACCTATGTTTAAAGGTATTGTTGTACTTATGCATTAACGCTTCACAACTATGGGTTATCATCTCAAGGAGTAAAATGGGTCTCGTGCAAGGAGGACTAATTCACTAAGATGCAGCTGGTGTATCAAAATCATGGGGGAATGAGACCAAAAGGATCATACCTTTGCTGCACAAACTAACAAGGTGTTGTGAACACACGACAAATTAAAGACGTCACCCAATTGATGAAACTAGCCTTTGAAGTAACTTTACATTGAAAGAGATCACCTTCGAATGCATACGTATCATGAACTAGAGCCTATATGACAAACCCTTAAAGCATAGGCCCGAGTTAGGCCAATAATTCATAAAAACGAAAAAAAAATTGAAAATGAAAAGTTTTGATATAGCACCTTATTCTGGTGCTCTAAGGCAACAGAAGCATCCTCGATTTGACAGGGATTAATTTAGAGTTCCACAACCCAAGCTATTAGCGAAAGAAAACTTTCCTAGAATGTCAAAAATGCACTTTTTGAGACCTAAACGATGTCGGATCGCCATAAACGGCTGAGGCCATGGCAAAGCGATGGAAATGGTGACTCCCCCCCCCAATTTCCAATCGAACTAGATTGGCCCCACTTGAATCAGACTCCGTCGTCATGAACAATTCCACCATCTACATGAACTCTTGGCTATAGTCAAACTGCTGCAATACTTTGCTAAACTTTATCTGCCCAAATTTTTGGGGAACATGGCTCCGAGATCATTTGACTCAAGCCAATTAGTCTCTTAAATTCAGGAATACCAATGAACTACCCAGTTCCTTTCAGCCACAATAGAGATTCATCATTCACGTGGGCTGTTCAAGATGAAGAAACTGGTTGAATTCAAACCATCTCCTTGGCCCGTTCCACTGAAGCCAGTCTGCTACCATGGCTTCGAAGGTCACTTAACACACTTAAAATGCGTTCATCCGACCACCCACATAAAAGTTCAAACCACGGACTCCCAACAACTTGCGGCTGCGAATTTGGGTATTTTTTACTACCTTTGGAAAGTTTGATTTCCAGATGGAATACCAATTCCTTGGACCTCCCATGTTCTGATTCAAAGGAAAATTATTTGAAACCCCCGAGCATATGTCCCAAGGACAAGTCGTTAGCAATCTTGAGCTCCAAATCTGGAAGCCTTTCATGAACCTCCAGCACCCCGAGTCTATATATGAAGGCAAGACGCTGGGACTCCCTTGTGTAGACTCCAAGGCCAAATTATTAGCACATATGGGCTGCGAATATGGATGTTCTACACGAATATCCAACCCCCTGAGTCTACAACTTCGAAGTTCCTCCAGATTAACAAATTCATGGCTTTGTATGGATTCAACACCATCGTCCTGAAGCCCTTTAGTTTTGGCACTTTGAAGGCATATCCATCTCTCGAATTTTGAATGAAATCTGGACACGTCAACCTCCAAGCCTATTGTCATGACTGAGTTATTAATAGCTTTATCCAAGCTGTTCATTTTCGGCACCAAATGATTGATGCAGTTTTACAACTCAAGATAACTTGCCAATAATTGGCACACTCTTTAAATGGGAAGGACTCTTTTTACCGTTTTGATAATTTTGAGCCTTCCTACAGATGACACCATAAAATATTGCTAGATTTTACCTTGAATAGGAGCAACCCGTTTTGTCATTTCGATAATCAAAGCCTCCTCAGCGGAGTTGCAAAAAAATGTTTGCTCATTTTCGGGTTTCATAAGCGTGCCTCAATTAAGAGGACTTTTTGTTATGACAAAACTAAAGAAGAAGAATTCTCCATTTGTGCGATGGCAAGTTCCCTCACCCAAGCTATGGTTGGTCTCGAGTTCGAGACATGTGAGCAGCCTCTCCACATACGGGGGTAAGGTCATCCGACATCCGCTTCTCCCAGACCCTACAATTAAGCGGGAGCCTTGTGCACTGGGTACGACCTTTTTTTTAAAGAAGAAGAATTGTTTTAATATAAATCTGCATTAAATTGAAAGATCAACGCATGGATTGAGTCGACTTTGATAAAATACTGAAATTACAGATAAACATAAACGAAATGATAAACAATGAAAGACATGATTTATGTGATCTATTTGAGATGCCCTTGACTGTTGTCCCAAGTGCCGTATTTATAGACTCACATGAACCTCTTTCCTTGTCCTCCAAGTCCCCACTACTTGGTAACTTCCAATAACTCCCCACAATCTCTCCACCACAACTGCCCACTCTTTCATTCTTACTAAAAACATGAGAAATGTGGGATAATTACCAATACTGGAATCTTCTATCAATTACCACCTATTTTTACACCAATAATTCGGGAAATTAAAATCGAAAAATATATGGTGTAAGAACTTGTCAGTGATCGAAAATCGATCCTATATTTTCCTATAGGTATTTATTATCAAGATTCAGAGACCGAACAAACAAAAGAACTATAGAGAGCAAACACTCATATCCAAATGTTCCAAGGATTCCAATATGCCTAGGCCTTGAATCTCAGTTAGCTTGTAGCACCTCCCGATCTTTAATTTTTTTTAATTCTTGTATGTTTGACAGATCCGGTAATCTTTCTATGGATCTGCAACCATTCATATCCACAAGTTCTAAGGATTATAACTTGTCTAGGTCTGGAACCTCGATTAACTTGCTGCACCCATTGTTATCGAATTTTTTAACTTTCTTAAGTTTGACAAATCCGGTAATCTTACTAGGGAACCACAACCTGATGCAACCAAGTATCTTAATGATTTTAACTGTTCAATCCCATCAAGCCTATGCAGACCTCGATAGGATTGTACATCTAAACTCTATAAAATTGCAAATGAGGTTAAGTGAGGAGCCCCTCTTAAGTAATAGCAATGTGAAAGATTTAGAACTTTCAACTTTTTTTCCATTTGTAAAACAAGAAAATAAAAGTCAATTTCCAAGGGCAATATGATGTGACAATAGAAATAAAAGTAGAGAGATTCTACGAGACCTGAATTTTACTCCAACCCTCCCAGTCATCCGTGATTTAGCTATACGATGGATCGAGAATAACAAGATTCTTTAGATGACAATTGGTTGGCGTAAATTTCCCCGGGCATCTCCGCCACTGAAGCCATCTTAAATATGAAAGAATATGCCTAAAATCCCCATCAAGGTCTGCGTTATCAACTCTAAGAAACCTGAGATTTTGTAGTTTCCAAAAGGCTTCTCCTACAAGATAGTGTTCTGGTCTCAAGTCCAGACATAGGGCTACAACCTTTTTTGTTACCTGCCAATAAAAACCTTAAAATAAAGAAGATTTATGGAGTCTAAAGAAAAGATTGACGAATAAAGAAGATTTATTTTCACCTTCTTTTTTTAAAAGAAATTTTTAGAAATTATTTCAACTTAATGGAAGTCTCTTCATAATCGGGGACACCTCTCTCTATATCCTCTTTCAATATATTTTTTTGGATATAATAAAAAAAATCAAGACAGTACCTAACCCCCCTGTCCCCAAAAAAATGAAAGAAAGAGAACCTAGGTTAAGGCTTAGGGACTTTCTCTCTCAAATAATTTTCTTGTGGGAAGAGAATACTTCTTTATTTTGACCTTAACAATGCAACTTGTATGATACCAATGTGGTTATCCACATGAGCAGTCACATCAGTTTGTTAAACCATCTTGTAAAAGGGATTTTTTTTGTTTGTAAATCATTTTATTTTTTGATTACATGGATGAGGAAATAAGAAAGATGCCAAGGGGGCTAAAATTGGTGATGCAGTAGATCTTACCATATGTCTCTCCAATAGGTCCAAGGCTTCCTCGTGATGCCACAACCTACTCTGTTCCCTGGGCTCAGAGAAATTCTCTTCACGGATAATTTTCCTACCAAGGTCTCTTAGATGATCATGCATCCTTAGCCTATTATCATCTCCAACCTTTAACAGAGACATAAGAACAAGGACATTAATCCCATATGTAGGATAAAATTCGCAGTCATTCCACATGTAAAAAGGATTTAATTATTCCTCTCCAATGAATAGACATGCAATATCGAGGAATATATGTTTTTGCTAATAATCTAATGCTTCCAAACTAATTCTCAACGTTTCTAGGACTTTTCATGAGGTATTTTTTTAGCTTCCTCAATTTCTCTTCCCATAAATCTTTGTCCTCCTTACCAAATAATAATGACCCTATAGTCACAAGAACCAAAGGCAGCCCTGCAGAAGTGGACATAACTTCCTTGGAGAGGTCACGATAATCTTACAGAGGAAAGTCCCTCATAAAGGCATACTTGCTAAATAGTTGAAGAGAATGATTAAGGTTCATTAACTGTGGTTCGTAACTTCCATAAACTTCAAGTGCATCTAGAACCTCTTTGTTTCTTGTTGTAACTACGATCCTACTTCCTGCACCAAACCAATTACACTGTCTTGCAAGCTTATCAAATTGAAACTTTTCATCCATATTGTCAAGAACAACGAATACTTTCTTTCTGCTAACCACATATTTGATTCTATTGATTCCTTCATCAACATCAACAATTTTTCCGAATTCCCCTTTTAGGATCTTAGACAAAAGTTGATTTTGCAAATTAATAAGACCATTGTGATTTGACTTTTCTCGAACATCTTCAAGGAAGCAACAATGTTCAAACTGCGCACGAAGTTGGTTGTAGATGACCTTGGCAATAGTTATCTTGCCAATACCACCCATTCCATGGATTCCAACAATCCATACATCATTGGAGTTGACATTTAGTAATCCTTCCATTTCTTCTACATGATGATCCATTTCAACCAAGTTGTCTAGTACATACGTGTAATTATTCTTTAACTCTAATAAAACCTTTTCAACAACTTTCTTTACCAGTTCTCCTTCACGTCTACAAGATATATAACAAATATAACTAATATAAAGTGGAAAAAGGTGGCTTGTATGAAAAACAAACATTAAGGGAGAAATATTGACTTTTTTTTATTTCTTGAAGAATCGAGTTAGAGAATGAACATAGAGAATTAAAGTTGTTTGGCAATACATTCTACAGAACCTAAACAAACAATAATAAAAAATATTTAAAAAAAAGCCAAGTCAAAAACTTAACAATGTTCCAAACACACCCAATACATATCGTGTTGAAACACACCATGTACAACACCTATAGTCACTATATATGAGATACAACTACCTGCATATGTCCTATCTTGTTCGAAAATTAAACGCAGTAATTTTCGTCGAATAATATAATTGTAAATTGGACACTGGTAATATCTATCAATAATATTTCCAGGACCTTGAATTTTAATAGTCAAGAAAAATATTGAATGCAAAATTAAATGGACAGTATAAGTGTAGAAAATCATACACAAATACACAACACAAGTATTTACGTGGTTGACCAATTTTTCTACTTCCACAGCTCACATCCACTTTGCCATAATAATTGTTGTTAATAAAACACACATTGTATATCATTCGCACTCTAAAATTCTAGCTTACACTAACAACACCTCTATAATAAAATATACACTATGTATTTTTTCTCTCTACTTTTTCTTGTTACAAGTAAGAGAATTGGTGATTTTTACCTTCTGCAATGGGATGTATTTATAGTAGCAGATGAAGAAGAATTGGGTTGAGGCTGGAGTGATTTGCGAAGAGATTGAGGAAGAAAATGACAAAGGCTATCAAAAGACAACAAAATCCAGCGAAATAGAAAGTTGGGGGGCCTCCACTTTTGTCTCCACTATCTCCACTTTCTAACAATCTCTCACTTGGAGATTGTGGGTCAATTTCTTCACCAATACATTTATTTGTGAACTGTGTGTGAGACTTTTTTGCCTTCTAATCTAAAAGACCCACCGAAGTTAAGCACAACTCTAGTTTATCTATAGTCACTGACTTTGTTAACATGTCAGCAAGATTCTTACTTCCCTAGATCTTCTCAAGTGTTAAAACCCCATCTTTCAAAAGTGATCTGACGAAGTAATAACGAAGTTCGATGTGCTTGGTCCTTGAATGAAATACTTAATTCTTTGCCAGATGTATAGCACTTTGACTGTCACTGTGAAAAACATTATTTACCAGTCAGAATCCTAACTCTGCCAACAATCCTTGTGACCAGATCATCTCCTTACTGGCTTCTGTCACAGCTATGTCTTCTGCCTCTGTGGTTGATAATGCGACTATCTTCTATAGCTGAGAAACCCAACTAACTGCAGTAGTACCTACTGTGAAAACATAACCGGTAGTGCTCTTTCTGTGATTTACCTCTCCAGTAAACTCTATAACTACATATCCCTGCAATCTTGTCTCACCTTGTTTGAAGCATAGACATCTATCGGCAGTACCTCATAAATACTTGAGTATCCACTTAATTGCTTCCCAGTGTTGCTTTTCGAGATTGGTTATGAATCTGCTCACTCTTTCACTGCATGAGCAATATATGGTCTCGTGCAGACCATGACATATATCAAACTTTCGATGGTTGTGACATATGAAACCTTGGTTATGAATTCTTCTCATCCTCTGTATCGGGTGACTGGTCTTTGGATAGTAAAAAATGACTAGCCAATGGTGTGCTAACAGCTTTAGCATCACCCATGTTGAACCTCCGCAAGACACGACTGATGTACTCTACCTGAGATATTTGTAAAGTACCTTTTTGCTTTTCTCTGTTGATCCTCATCCCAAGAATCTGCTTCGCTACCCCCAAGTCCTTCATGTCGAACTCACTCGACAATTGTTTCTTCAAATTTCTAATTTCATCCATATATGATGCTGCTACTAACATGTTATCAACATATAGTAGTAAAATGATGTAACTAAACTGAAATCTCTTGAAGTAGCAACAGTGGTCAACATTGCACTTGGTGTAGACATTTCTCTGCATAAATCCATCAAACTTTTTTAACCACTGTCTTGGGGCCTCTGCTTTAAGCCGTATAAGATTTTCTTCAATTTGCACACTAATTTCTCCTTTCATGTACTGAGAAACCCTTCGATTGCTACATATATATTTCCTCCTCTAGGTCATCCTGGAGGAAAGCAATTTGGAGATCACTGCTTAAAATGCAAATCCTCTATTGCAATAATGCCTAAAACTGGTCGAATGGTAGTCAATTTCACAACCGGTGAGAAAATTTCGATGAAGTCAATTCCTTCCTTCAGCTGGAATCCTTTGGCCACTAGCCTTGCATTATATCTCTTGGAACCATCATATTCTTCCTTGACTCGATACACCCATTTGTTGTGTAGAGCCTTCTTTCCCACGGGCAACTCAGCTAGCTCTCATGTCTGGTTCGTCATAAGGGACTTCATCTCATCTTCCATTGCAAGCTCCCACTTACTCGCATTCCCTACCTGACATGCTTCTTCATAGCATTCAGGTTCTCTACCATCAGTAACAAATAGTTAATATACTTCCTATTTAATACATAAGCACGGGAGGATCTCCTTATTGTTGGAGTTGGAGTTAGAGTTAGACTCTAGGGTGCTCTATCACGTGTACTCTTCCCTAGTGTGGATTCCTCTCTCTGAGAAATTTCCATTCTACTTTTCTTTGGAGTATCTTCCAAATCAACGTACATGAAATCATCCTTTTTTGAACCACTAGCATGTGTTGCGTCTCTATCCTTATACATTACCCTTTCATTGAATATGATATCTCGACTTCTAATTATCTTCTTTGTATGGTCATCCCAGAAGCGATAGCCAAATTCATCTTAGCCATATCCAATGAATGTGCATTTTAGTGAGTTAGGGCCAAGCTTACCCCTAGCATGATCATTAATATGCACATATGTAACACAACTCAAAACTTTTAGGGGTGAAAGTTTTTTCCTCTTTACCGCTCCATACCTCTTCTAGTCTTCTGTGCTCTAACTACACTGATGGTCCTCTGTTGATTAAGTAGGCTGTTGTGTTGAGTGTCTCTACACAGAACTGCTTGGGTAGACTTACATGTATACGCATGCTTCTAGCTCTCTCAATCAATGTTTGGTTCATTCGCTCTGCTACGTCATTCTATTGCGGTGTCCTTGGTAAGTCCTCTCTAGTCTGATGCAATTTTCATAACACTACTTCTGAAATCCGATGTCTCTGTACTTGCCACCGTTGTCGGATCTCAACTTCTTTATCTTTAGTCCTATCTCATTTTCCAGTATGGCCTTCCACATCTTGAACAGCTCGTACACTTCAAAATTATTTCTCAAGAAGTAAATCCATACCTTTCTGGAGTGATCATCAATAAAAGTCACAAAGTAAGACTTTTCACCAATGGATGAGACTAGAGCTGGGCCCCAAACATTCGTGTGAACAAGCTAAAGTTTTTCTTGCTTCAGAGTTCTTTCACTCTTCTGGAAACTGACCCGCTTTTTTTTTTCGAAGATGCAGCTCTCGCATAAGTCAATATCAATTGACTATAGTGTTAGTAGTTTACCCTGAGAGTGCATAACCTTAAGCTCCTTTTCACTCATGTGGCCAAGTCTCTGGTGCCACAAATTTGAGTCTGCCTTGCTAACTACAATTATAATTGACCCACAAGCATCTATGGTCATTGCACCTCTGGAAATATTTTAGGTATTACCATTGAAGGTTGTGACATAACCTTCATTTGCCAACTTGCCTACTAGGATCAAATTTTTACTGAGGTCTGGGATGTGTCTGACATCCTGCAGTTTCCACACATACCCATTTAATTTGATATTGGTTTCACCTTTTCCAATACGATGCACGACTGGTCATCACCAAGATACACCTTGCTAAGGTTACCCCAGTAAATAGCTATTAAACAATGCTTTGTTTGAGGTAGCATGGAATGATGCTCCTAGTGCACAATTCATTTCTTCTTAAACAACGTTTGCTACAGTCTTATCTTTCGTGTCTCCAAAATTAATGTAGCTCGAATTTCATCATTAAAATTGATTTCAATCGATTCTAATTGACCAATCACTTCGTTGAACGTATTTAGATGTTCTCTAAATTATCCACCTTCCGTCATTTTCAGATTAAATATTTTTTTAATTAAATGGACTTTATTTGCTGCAGAGGCATGCTCATACATGCTGGAGAGGGAAGCCACGAGAGACGTCATTGTCTTCTCATTTTTTATATTGAACTATACCGACTTTGAGAGTGATAGACTAACAGTGCCGAGAGACTTCCGATCAAGCATCTGCCTTTTGGCTTCTTCCATATCCGCGGAATTTTGTTCTACTGGTAAGTATAGATCCTTCTGGTAGAGATAGTCCTCCATTTGCATCTTCCAAAATTCAAAATTTGTACCATCAAATTTTGTGAAGGTAGAATTTCCCCTTTCTAATGCCATTGCTCCCGCTCAACCAAATATATTGAATAAAAAAACCACGCACAGTAATTTTTTCAAACAACTTATGTGAACTCACGGTTGTCAAACCAAGAGTTCTGATACCAATTGTTAAGAAATTAAATGCAATAATTTAATTTCGCCGAATAATATAATCGAAAATTAGACGCTGCTAATATCTGTCAATAATATTTCCTGGACCTTGGGTTTTAACGAGTCAAGAAAAATATAGAATGCAAAATTAAATGGACAATTCAAGTGTAGAAAATCACACACAAATACAAAACACAAGTATTTATGTGGTTCACCAATTTGGCTACATCCACAACTCACACCCACTTTGCTATAATAATTGTTATTAACAAAACACACTGTGTATCTCACTCGCACTCTGAAAATACTCACTTGTATGGATTACACTAACAACATCTCTGAAAAATCCACACTATGTATTTTTTCTCTCTACTCTTGCTTATTACAAGTAAGAGAATTAGTGATTTTTACCTTCTACAATGGGGTGTATTTATGATAGCAGATTAAGAATAATTGGGTTGAGGCTAGAGTGATTTGCGGAGCGATTGAAGGAGAAAATGACAAAGGCTGTCAAAAGACAACCAACGCCAGCGAAAGTTGGGGGGCCTCCACTTTCTAAGAAACTAAAATAAACTTAATATACATGTGTTTGGGTGTAATATATATGCTAAGAATATGGTAAATGATCCAAATAATAGTTTCAAGCGAAACGCGAACCGCGAACCGAAATAGCATACCAACTGAGCCCACCCTCAACGTACTGCGTACCCAGTACAATGGCGTACCACGTGCCCATACCCTTATCATGCACCAAAGCGTTCCATATTTTATGTAATATTGAATTGAATCCTCGTGGCATCACTTGTTTAGAGAGAGGGGGAGCAAAAGCACATTCTGTTGTTAGCATTGAGCATTAGGGTTGAGATAGTGCATGGATTGGCTTCTGGACAGACTGTAAGCAAATGAACTGGTTATAATTTGTTAGTCAATGGCATCACCGCCGAGCAAATTGAGCAGGAACTTCTAAGGCTCCTCGTCAACGGTAAAGAAAACAAAGTTACCTTTGAAGGGTTTCCTTATTACCTGAGTGAGCAAACACGGGCATTATTGACAGAAGCAACACACATTCATCTCAAGCACTTACACGTTTTTAAGCACACATGAAATGTTTTGCATGCAAGCAGGACTATATTGTTCTCAGGGCCTGCTGAACTTTACCAACAAATGCTTGAAAAGGCTCTTTCAAATTACTTTGAAGAAAAGTTGCTATTAACGGACTTTTTTTTAAAGATGGAAAGCAAGTATGGCAGCTCTAAGAAAGAAGTTTCTTTCAAGAGGTCCATCTCAGATATGGTGTGGGAGCAAATGTCCAGTCTATTTGGTTCCTTCTCAATTGTTATACAGAGCGACTATACTTGAGGAACATTATTTAGGCAAAGCAGTGGCCTCGATATTAAATCAAGGAGTATTGAAGGTGTTAATAATCCTCCTATATTTCGTCTTTCTTCTTTTTTTTCGTTAAAATGAAGACAAATAAAAAAGACTTTTAGGAATTTAGAAGCATCGTATAATGTCCCCTGCTTCTATGGATATAGCTGGCCCGAGTTCCAAGTCTTCCAAGTCCTACTTCTCTCAAGCATGCATCATCAGTTGGTCTTTTGATAAAAAAGTTTTCCTACTTTCACTTTAAACATTTTCATTTCATTATTTGAAACCGGTTGCATCATTTTGTACGTCAGGGATGTTGAGAGGCTTCTTCTCCAATCCCCAATGATGTACAAATTGTTCAATAAAATATTGAAGAAACTATCTGGATCTTGTTGATTCTTGGTTCCCGGATGTTGGACTAAGATAATTATTGTGGGGAAGTTGATGAGAGGCTCACTTGGTGTTAATTCTCTTGGGGAACTTGCACAATCATGACCGATGATATTACTTCTTGTTTAAAGATGGATTGTTTCGTTGGTAAAGGTAGATTCACTTTTGCAAAGAATGGTGAAGACCCTTCTCGTTTAACAAAGCTGGTATTGCTCGTTCAAGGGAATAAGTAAAGACTTGAAAGATGATGGACAATAAAGAATGTATGAGGGTGTAATTGCTAGCCCGAAATGCAATTGAAACGGAAAGATAGCCACCCGCAAAGCCTGTTGGTTTGGGTCGATCTTCACCCAAAAAAAGATTGAATTAAATTTTAGGATATAGTCATAGAAGGTCTATATCTAAGGGATAGGAGCAGTGTGATACATGTGGAGGTAATGAGTAGTTTCTTGCTGGAACAAGGATATTGGAGGCTTGTGATGCACCTCATGAAGGTAACTGAAAATTCTGCTGGTCTTTGGGCATATTCTCACAATTTCTAAAGGTATCACTCTTTCTTAACATGAGTGGATTTCAGATTCTTGTTTGCATCTTGAAGAGATGTTCTGAATCGTTCCAAACCTTGATCGTAGTTCTTTGTGATGCAACGAACGTGGATGGGCTCGCTGAATTTCAAATGGAAATAAAATTATTGTAATTTTATTATTTATATATTATTTAATTAGTAGCTATTAATTGGGCTTTATTTTAGGTAATAGAATATGATTAAGTTTACCTATTTGATTTATTTCGTTATTTTGGTGTCTTGTTGAACACGACATAGAATTATTACAAATAAGACTTTGGCCATCCATTGTAATCAATCTTTATTGACTTTAATGAATATTTGATTATTTAGAGGTTAAAAATCTTTTTCTTACGTGTTTTCCGCTGCTTGCTCACATCAATTTAACATTGCCTAATGGCATATCATTGGAGGCACGGGAACGGGGATAATCAAAATGTTTAATTTGGTGGAGTTTGCTTTGGGTGTCATTGCTTATGCACCAAATTTGTAATCTGATTTCCTTGACCAAAACATGGTTGAGATTTCTCCAATCGTAGATAAAAGTCACTGGAAGGTCTACAAGGAATTATTGAGTGGAATATAAAGTGGTTGGTTATTCCGTCTGGTGGACAATGCTAATGGTAAATAACACTCTTGAGTTCGATTGATTTGGAAACAGAATGCACTTGATTTCAAGCTTCAAGACGTGTTTCATTGATGATGTTATAAAAACATGGGTACGCATTTTCGATCAAACGAGGGTGAGAGAAAAGTTCCTTCTTGAGAAGGGGTATAATCGAGGTCCCTTTCACAGTCACTTATTAAGTGACTTGTTACAGTTACATGTATGGCCATGCTGAATCAAGGCGAGGATGGCATCTGTACTTGATTCAGGTGGGGTATTATGAAGGCTAATGGACTGGTTGTGGATTTTCAATCAAGAATCCTAGTAGAGAGGCTTGGAGTTTTGGAGTTTCTCGTCAAAGTGGAGATTTGTGGGTTATTTGACTCTCTCTTCGTCTATTGCTTTTTTTTGTCCGCATCACTGGCACCATCACCGATGCTAGAGAAAAAGGTTTTTAGTCGGAAAAATAGAGTTTTCACTCGAAAAAATAAAAGTTTTATAGAAATAGTAAATTTATTTGTTTCAATTTTTTCGTCAAAAAATATGGAATATTGGTATTGTTTGATAGATCTTGAAAAGTAGATTCCAAATATATAAATTTTGTGAATTTTGAAATTATAGATTTAAAGTTATGAACTTTTAAAGATTTAATGATTTTTTTTTGTATTTAACTATCAAAGTCAAATATATTTTGTGAGTATGTTGATCTTTTAAAAAGATACAAGTCCAATTACATTATAGACAAAAGTGATTTTAGGGGCTTACCTTTTTTTCAAAATTTGAATGACAAAAAACAAGCATCCATCACCTATAAGACGAAAATATTTACATAACAAAAATGCTATCGGAACCGAAATTTGATGCCTAGTGGCCCAACTTTAAGCGATTTGATGATAATTCTCCATGACCTTTGGCGCTTACTAGAAGTCGGGTTAGGGATAGTGGCCCCACTTTAAGTGAGACCCAAAAATAAATATTTTATGGAGTATTATCATCACTCAAAATATGAAAAAACAAAAACGATCTAAGGGTGGGGTAGCATAGCAGGAGTGAAAGAATTAATTACTCATCAGTTTCTTTCTTCAATTCCAAGCCTTTCAATTCTCCAGCCTTTCTGAGAGCGTCCCTCCATCCCTCTATAGTGTTTTCGTCGGAACTCTTGGTGTGTTGGCGAAATGCGTCTTTGTAAGTCCCCTCTTGATTTCGTACATGAGAGGGCTCTATGTCGTAGAAAATGGGAAAAATCTTTTGGCCCTCCGTGTTGTGACACTCCACCATCTGGGCGAGCTCGCGGAGGCACCATTTACTAAAAGCGTAGTTTTCAGAAAAGATTGGGATTGATATTTTTGACTCCTTAATTGCTTTAAGAAGCTCTGGGCCGATCTCTTGACTAAATTATATAAGACGAGAGAGCCCAGAAATATAAGGGTAATTGTCGCAAGACAATGCAACCAAAAACATCCCTCGTCCTCGCAATACATTTCCTTCCACACAAGCACCATCCAGCCCTCTACTATGACTGAGTATGTGAAGAAAATGATGAGCATTCCGTCAGTCTCTCGCTTTAAACAAAAGGTATACCTACTTTGAAGAGTTGTAATACTTCAGTCGCTTCTTATTTAAATTGGTTATGTTGACATTCATATTTGTTTGGCTATTCATATTTGTCATTTACCAATTTTATAAGAGTATCTATGTACAAATACAAATTTATCAGAATTTTTTCACTTTTATAAAAAAAAATTATTTTAGTATATAATAAAAAAAAATTGTCATCCGTTTTAAAATTCATTTTTTTGCTAAAATTTATTTTTTCATTATTATTTTGTTATAAAGTGTTTCTTTGAAAAAATGATTTTAAACTCTTTTCGTTATAAGCTATTAAAAACTCTTTTTTTTGTGAGTATGTTTGTTTTTTAAACTATTTGTTTATTATAAATTGTTTTATTTTGTTAAAAACTAATTTTGTATAAACTATTTTTGTAGTTATACACTGTTTTTATTTTGTTAAAAATGGTTTTTTTAAACTGAATTTATTCTGTTAAAACTATTTTTCTCGTTATAATATTTTTTGGGATAAAAATTATTTATTTTTATGGATCAAACATTTTTATCACTACAAGAAAAATTACTTTCCACGACATATGCTTTACGACACTTTACAAAAATGTGTCGTGAGAAATAATTAAAGATGACATAATCGTTAATAGTGTCATAAATAATTTGATTATAGTAAATACCATGAAATATAAAATAAATATGTCAAGATTTTTTTAAAAACAACACTTTATGAAGTGTCGTCATTTTTTAGACGACTTTTTTTAAGAGCGGTGTCGTGCGGAAAATTTAATTTAGCGCCACTTTTGGTGCTAGATTTTTATTGCTATACCAAAAAAAACTAATTTGGATACCTACCGGCTACATCCGTAAGTTGCAACAACTCATAACTCTGCGCACAATCTGAAACCTACAGTCGTATCTCGATTGGCGGTGTGCCTATCTCTCTCAGTGGTATCAGGTAATCTCTCTCTTTCTCACAAAAGCTTCAAGTATGGACACCAGCAAACCAGGGCAGTCCCTTTTCGAAAACACGTTAATACGAAAACCCTTTGCTAGAGTTTCCACTATAACCTGCTGTTGTTGATAGGGAAAATATATTTTCAAAAAAAAAGATTCATACTTTGATAAATTAAATTTATGGAAGATGAACTAATTGGGCGTATGGAAATTATTTAGTATGTGTCATAGGTAACGAATCTTGGTAACTTCCAGTTGTGATGTTGTAACATCTTGGTGAAGCTTTTTCGCCTTTTTTTTTTCAGTTTCCGAATATACTTTAATGCATCTACCACTATTGATGTTTTGTTCACCTATGAAATATTAAAAGAAAAAAAAATTGAATTGCTACATATTTTTTTCTTTGTAAGCTTCAACATATATTGATTCATTAACTAAGTACTACAAACAATTTCAATATCAAAAGTAGACTCAAAATAACTAAAACTTGGTAGTTTTGTATTCACATGTCCGATTTCTTTCGGGGGTGTGCGATTTGAATTCTTTTAGGGTTGCTTTGGACTTAATTGTTATTTGTCTAATCATTGGTGTTGATTATTCGGGATGGATAATTTGATTTCTTTGTTGCTTTGGACTAAATTGTTATTGGTTAATTGTTGTTGTTGATTATTTGGAATCAAATAAACAAATGTAGTAACACAAATTGTTTTTAACATATACACGCAAGATGTTCGGTAAAATGTCGTAATAAAAATTATCACTATTTTTGTTCCCCTTTCATTTCTTAAGACTTCCTAACATGGTAACTCTCTACCCACTCCAGCATCCTTTCCATTTAGAACTCAAAACTGATTAAACATACTAATATCTACAGTGTTTTGAAATTATAATGTTATGGTTATTTCTCAAACTTACGATATTTATTGTCAAATAAAGAGAAGGCGTAATGTTCTTTTTTGGTTTTGGGGTATTTTTTGTAGGTTGAAGTGCTTTTTGGTTGTTTATTTTGATGGTATCAAGACATTGGATCTTTTGGATGGTTTGAAATGCAAATGAAATAAAAGTATATCTTGCTTATTATTGTGTATATAGTTATTGCTAGCTTTCTAGTGTGCATATAGATTTGAAACAAAATAAAACATAACAAACTTGTTTGCTAATATATAAGGCATACTTGATTGGAAAAAGGTTCATAATCTATTTAGAATTGAAATTGTGTATAAGTTTTTTGTTTTGTTTAAAAAAGTAGATACTATTAAGTTATTTATCCATCAAATAAATTGGATTGAAATCAAATTCATAATCTATTTATTTATTATTTTTATTTTGGTCAAGTTTTGGCCTATGACTTTGTTACTTTTTTGCTACAGACATGTAATCTTGCACGAAATGATATTTTGATGCCATATTTTTAGGTTTAAAAATTTATTGGCTCTTAGCTCCTGAAAATTGAATTTTGTGGATCCTAAACAACTTTTTCACTCTTTGACATTGGATATGGAGTGTGGAATCGTAAATTTGAAGGTTGCCTACCAACTCTTCTGACCTAAACGTGTCTAAAATTCCCATAGAATTAAGGTCCGTGACTTTAGGGATAAAATGGGATGGAAGAGATCTTAAAAAAAAATTAACTACCCTTGTCGCAGGAATTCTCTCAATCAAATTAAAACTAGAATTGACTATATCAGATAAACGTGCATAAAACTCATCAAAAGTCTTAGTTTCCAGCATAGTAATGGTCTCAAACTATGTGGTGAGATTTTGTAGTTTAAAAGCTTTCATAGTGTTGGTACCCTCATGAGTGAATTGGAGGATATCCCACGCTTCCTCAGATGTGGTACACGCCATAATACAACGAAACTCGTCGAGTGTGACTCCACAAAAAATGGCAATTAAGCCTAGGGATTTGAAGTTGATCCTTATAAAATCATCTTATGTCCAAGAAGTGACAAGTTTAAGACTTATGACAACGTCATTAATCACAATGGGTGGTGTCCACCCTCTTTCGCAAACAAGCCAGACACGCTCGTCAATCGATTTCAGTGCCGATTTTATTCGAGATTTTCAATATGTATAATTAGACTCATAAAAAATAGGAACCCTATTATACAAATTAACCATATAACCCCAAAATAAAGATCACACAATAAATTAGTGTAATTTGCTTTGATTACAATTTGAAAATGCAGAGTTATATGGATTCACATGTATCACAGGTCACAAACACACACAAAGATCCAATTTTTAGCCAAGTTTTATCTTGATTAGAATTAGGTGAACATGCAAGATAAAGTCCAAGCTAAATGTGACAAATCAAATTAAATAAAAAGAGAATTGAGGAAAAATCCCTTGAGGGAAAAACCTTTTGTGCAAGAACTATATTCTGAATGCTCTAAGTGACGAACTTTATGACTATTATGCCAATTATAAAACTGCGAAAGATGTTTGGGACGCACTTTTAAAAAAATATGACACGGAGGAGGCGGGTGCTAAAAAATATGCCGTCAGCCGTTATTTGAAATTTCAAATGACGGATGACAAATCTGTTGTTGCTCAAACCCATGATTTGCAAATGATTTCCCATGAAATTATTTCCGAGGGCATGGCTTTAGATGAGCAATTTCAGGTGGCTGTAATTATTGAAAAATTGCCTCCACTGTTCAAAGAGTTTAAAAATATCTTGAGGCATAAGTCTAAAGAATTCTCACTAGAGTCATTAATTACTAAATTGAGAATTGAGGAGGAATCCCGAAAACAGGACTATAAAGATGAAATTATTGTTGTGTCTAACAACAAAAATCAGAAAAAGAACCACACTCCAGTTGTTTTAAAGGCAAACGGAAAAAATATGAAAAATCAGAAAAAGAGCCACAACCAGAATTTTAAAAATCAGACTCAGACTCAGAATAAGTATAAGAACCCTGGAAATGGACAGTCTAGCAACTCGGGACAGTTTCTCTGTTTCAAGTGTGGCAAGCCTGGCCATATGGCTCGCAAATCTGTTATGACCGTAGTCTATTTAAGACTTATTCTGAGACTGCAGATAAGAAGGTGTTGTTGGGTGATTCTCACTCCACCGAGGTTGCTGGTACTGGAAATGTGGAATTGAAGTTCACATCGGGAAAGACTGTTATCCTCAAAGATGTTCTTCACACTCCCGAGATAAGAAAAAATTTGGTTTCGGGTTATCTTCTCAACAAAACTGGCTTTACTCAAACTATTGGTGCTGATTTATTTACTTTGACCAAAAATGGAATTTTTGTAGGCAAGGGTTATGCCACTGATGGGATGTTTAAATTGAATGTTGATGCAATGAATAAAATTTCTCCTTCTGCTTATATTGCTTGTTCATTTAATATTTGGCATGCTAGGCTTTGTCATGTTAATAAACGACTTGTTAAAAATATGAGCACTTTAGGATTAATTCCCGAATTATCATTAAATGATTTTGAAAAATGTGAATGGTGTAGTCAAGCAAAAATCACTAAGACACCACATAAATCTGTTTTTAGAGAATCTGAACCACTTGATTTAATTCATTCGGATATTTGTGAATTGGATGGTGTCACAACTAGAAATGGCAAACGTTATTTTAATGAAAAATAAAAGTGAAGCGTTTGACATGTTTAAAATTTTCCTAAATGAAATTGAAAATCAATTTAATCGGAAAATAAAAAGGTTACGTAGTGATAGAGGCACCGAATATGATTCTGGACTATTTATTGAATTTTATAAAACCCACGGTATTATTCACGAAAAAACTGCCCCTTATTCGCCCGAAATGAACGGTAAAGCCGAAAGAAAAAATAGGACATTAACTGAATTAGTTGTGGCTATTTTATTAAATTCCGGGGCTGCCTCACATTGGTGGGGTGAAATTATTTTGACTGTGTGTCACGTGCTTAATAGAATTCCTAAGACTAAAATGAAAATATCTCCTTATGAATTTTGGAAAAATATTAAGCCTAACGTGTCATACTTTAGAACGTGGGGGTGCTTAGCCTATGTACGTATACCCGACCCTAAAAGGTCTAAATTGGCGAGTAGAGCATATGAGTGCGTTTTTATAGGCTATGCTATTAATAGCAAAGCATACCGATTTTATGACTTGAAAAATCAAGTAATTATTGAATAAAATGACGCCGATTTTTATGAAGATAAATTTCCTTTTAAATTGAGGAATAGTGGGGGCGAGTCATCCACTAATATTTCTTTAAATAAAAATAAAGAAAATAATGAATCCATTTTAGAAATTCGAAAAAGTAAAAGGGCTCGTGTAGAAAAAGATTTCGGTCCCGACTTTTATGCTTACACCTTAGAGGAGGATCCTAACACCATTCAAGAAGCCTTATCTTCTTTAGATGCCGATTTATGGCAAGAGGCTATTAATGATGAAATGGATTCTTTGGAAACATATAAAACTTGGCATTTAGTGGACCTTCCTCCTAGATGTAAAACAATTGGGTGTAAATGGATTCTTAAAAAAAAATTAAAACCTGATGGCACTGTTGAAAAATATAAGGCACGTCTTGTTGCTAAATGTTTTAGACAAAGAGAAAATGTAGACTTTTTTGACACATTTTCACCCGTGACTAGAATAACGTCTATACGTGTACTATTTGCTATAGCTGCCTTAAATGATTTAATTGTACACCAAATGGATGTTAAAACTGCATTTTTAAATGGAGAATTAGAAGAAGAGATTTATATGGATCAACCTGAAGGTTTTATTATACACGGTCAAGAAAATAAAGTATGTAAATTAGATAAATCTCTTTATGGACTCAAACAGGCACCTAAACAATGGCATGATAAATTTGATAGCTTAGTCATCTCTAATGGGTTTAAAATTAATGAAAGTGACAAATGCATTTATTATAAATATGTTGAGAACATTTGCACTATCATATGTCTTTATGTTGATGACTTGCTTATATTTGGTTCCAATATTCATGCCGTAGAAAATGTTAAATCATTATTATGTGCCAATTTTGATATGAAGGATTTGGGTGAAGCTAGTGTAATATTAAGAATTAATATTACTAGGTCAGAAAAGGGACTTTCTTTGGATCAATCTCATTACATTGAGAAAGTTCTAAAGAAATATAATTACTTTGACTGTAAACCTGCTAGTACTCCATTTGACCCTAGTGTAAAGTTATTTAAGAACACTGGCGACAGTGTAAACCAAAATGCTTATGCAAGCATTATTGGTAGCTTACGTTATGCTACAGATTGCACTAGACCTGACATAGCTTATGCTGTGGGAGTACTATGTAGATTTACTAGTAGACCTAGTATGGAGCATTGGCATGCTATTGAGAGGGTCATGCGGTACCTTAAAAGGACGATGAACCTCAGATTACACTATAATAAGCATCCCGCTGTCCTTGAAGGATTTAGTGATGCAGATTGGAACACCCTATCTGATGATTCTAAGGCTACTAGTGGATATATATTTAGCATCGCTGGTGGTGCAGTTTCTTGGAAATCTAAGAAACAAACTATTTTGGCTCAATCCACTATGGAGTCTGAGATGATAGCGCTAGCTGCTGCTAGTGAAGAGGCAGGTTGGTTAAGAAACCTCCTGTCAGATATCCCATTATGGGAAAGACCGATTCCAGCCGTTTTGATTCATTGTGATAGTACCGCGGCTATTGCAAAAGTTGAGAACCGTTATTATAACGGTAAGAAACGACAAATACGTCGTAAGCACAGTACTGTTAGAGAATTTATCTCTACGGGTGCTGTGAGGGTGGATCATATACGGTCTGAACATAACTTAGCTGATCCTTTGACGAAAGGACTAGCTAGGGAGAAGGTGTGGAACACCACGAAAGGGATGGGACTAAAGCCCTTGGATAAATGAGTCATCTGTGATGGTAACCCAACACATAGACTGGAGATCCCAAGAAATATGTTCAAAGGGTAATAACAAGTCACAAGTGATATGGGTTGAATCATGCGATTATTAATTAATATAGAACGGGGTTTTACTCCGAGTCCATCCCTATGGAGCATGATATCCTGAAGCAAGTCAAGGATGAGTTATTATAACTCTTAATGAGATCTATAGCTCTATATTGAGTGGGGTACTTAGCTACAGGAGTATTCTTGATAAACTCACCTATGTGAATGTGGAAGTGTGGCCGCTTCCTATGGATATTTTGGGCAAATTCCTAAAGCGTTCACTATACTGGGATAG
Source organism: Sambucus nigra (assembly GCA_949130495.1). Classification (NCBI taxonomy): domain Eukaryota; kingdom Viridiplantae; phylum Streptophyta; class Magnoliopsida; order Dipsacales; family Adoxaceae; genus Sambucus; species Sambucus nigra. The sequence goes on from OX422216.1 coordinate 38,046,090, forward strand.
AAGCACATGGCCGTAACGTGCTAGCTATTAGAATTACATCCAAGTAGGGTTGTGTGTGGGATGTTGTCAGAGATAGAGTTCAAAACTACGGTTACTCTAGTATATTCTGAATCATCTTTACTACGTAAAGGTTCAAGTCGAAAGACACCTTTGCTTATGCACAATTCTATGAATTATTGCTCGATAAAAATGTTTTCAAATTTTGCAAGTGGGGGATTGTTGGAAAACAGCTGTAATAACAGCTGTTGGTTACAAAAGTTGAAATAGCAGGATTCTTTTTTGTCCCACATCGGTGGGTTGAAAGAAATGTGTTGTGTATATTCACAATTTTTTGGGAACAAAGGTTCAGCCCTTTGGGCATTCAAGTTTTTGTGGGTATGTGGGGCAGACCCAATGGGCCAAGTCACACACGCGCGCGCGCGCCGCCGCCGCCGTCGCCGTCCGTCCGGCTCGGCCCGTGCCCGTGTCCGGGTCCGGGTCCTGGGTCTTGGGCTTGGGCTCATTAAGAATTAATTTTTTGGACAAATAAATTAACATTTTTGGGCTTTAAAAATGTAATAACCCGCCCTTTTGAAGATGATTAAATCCCATAATTAAGTATAATTTGGAATTTGGAGAATTTCTCGAAATAGTAATTTTTGGGATTTTCAAGGATTGAATGATTTTTGATGGGTATTGTAATTATTTTGGGACCATATAGGTCAAAATATTTTATTTATATGTCGCCGTGGAGTATAGCGACAAAAGAGGTGAGATTTTGAGTAGAACACCGCATTTAATTATTTTGGATTAGAATAGTGATTTGCGGTCAAGTACCTCGGATGGAAATTTCGACTGCGCCATGAGTCTCGGAATGTCCGAGATAGTCAGAAAAGAGTGTCCGATTGTCAAAATTAAGTTCCGGGTAATTTTGGAGTTAAATAGGCTCGTAATTGGGTAAACGAGTCGTTTTGGGGTTTAAAGGGATTAAACCCCTTTTCTTCTTATTTAAAGAGGGAGAAAAAGAGAAAGAAAAGAGAAGAGAAGGAAAGAAAGAGAGAGAAGAGAGAGAGAAGGAGGAGAAAAGGGAGGAACTCCGGCCAAACTCCGCGGGATTCAGCTCGAGGTCGTCGGATTTCATCCTCCAGGCAAGTGTTTACTTGCTTTATTTCATTTTGTGCAATTATCTCATATCACATTTGGTATAAACATGATTTTAGGGTTAGAACCCTTAAAATAAAATTGGTAAAAGTTGGATATGAGTTTACAAATTGATGAAATGTAAACTCTTAATGATTTCTAGCATTAAAATCATGTTAATGGGGTATAAAATGGAATTGAAATGGGAGAAATACCAAAAACTAGGTTTTAAGGATTTAGGGTTCAAATCCAAGAGATATGGGTTAATACCCCAAATTAATTGTTGTGTTGGTTGTAAAACCTAGATTAGATGTTTATTGAGTTGTTGGATGAGCTTAGAAACAACAAAAATGGAGAATAATGGATGTTTGGAAAATTTTTGAAGATGATGAATAGTGTCCTGCGTGTTAACCGAATCGATTCGGCCTCATGCGAATCGATTCGGCTCTTGGTCAAAAAATGAAATTTGTAGCTCTCTTCGACGCGGTCGCGTGGGCGCCGACCGCATATTTTTCTGATTTTTTTTGGATTTATAGTGATTTTTCTACGAAAAGCTGTCCGAGATTGAAATCATTAGTTGTAACTTATTGGAGATAAATATTAGGGGTTCTCAAAAAGGATTTTTAGGACCTCTAAATAATTTGAGGAGATACTAAAACTTTGGGTTTTTTGGAATAAATCCGAGTTATAATTTAAATGGTGAGTTGATTAAATTTTGGGTATTGGGTTATATATAAAACCCTAAGCAGATTTGGGAATTTCGGATCAGCCGAATCGATTCGGGCAAGCCAAATCGATTCGGTAAGAGACAGTTTAAAAGTAATACCATTTCGAATCGATTCAGATAAGGCGAATAGATTCGGTGGCCAACGAATCGATTCGGGCAGGCCGAATCGATTCGGTCCTGGCAAAATTTTAAGGTTTTCTCCTTTTAAAGTTAGGGAGATTTAAACTATGGGTTTGGAGATTATTATTGGTCGAAGTAAGGAAATACTTTGGATTTAGAATCATGCTAATATGAATGCATGATTACGATTCCTGGAGGGAATCTTTGGGATATTTGGTCATCGCTAGATGCTATAGGCCACTATGGCCGTATAAATATATTCTAGGAAGAATATATAGGATATGTATATACTGTGTGTTTTAGGTATATATATATGATGATGGAAATGATTTTGAAAATATATAAATGAATATTTTCAAAATGGAAAGAGAAATGTTTTTCATAATTAATAAAATATGGATTACACACCTCTCTAAATCGCTATCATAAGGGAAGTTGCGTTCGTATGGTGAAGCCCCCTGGCTAATGATGCAGGGTGGATATAGTCCTATAGGCCATGTGAGCGTTTGTTGTATTATTTTCTGCGCTGGTTAGGAGATTCCGGGTGTGGTCTTGACTATCCCGCAGGCACATGGTCGCTTCCCGACGTCTTTCGATATAGGATCCCAGGTTGTCTTGGAGGCCCTGGAAGATGATAGTCATTTAGGGGCGCGCACAGTGGAGAAATCCGGACAGGCGGTCTTAGAATGCGTTTATATTAAAGCAGTTCATAATAATGGATTTGCTTTAATTACATTTCCTGGATATAGGAAGGGAAATGGGTTATATATAAATTGGCTTCGGTAACACTTCCCGGATGGAAGAAGGGATGTGGAAGCATATGTTATGATCAAAGCATTTTTATGATAATGAAAATGTCTTTGAATACATTTCCTGAGTATAAAAAGGGAAATGGGATAATTGATAAAGGAAAAGCTTTTTATGTTAATAAAATTGGCTTTCTAAAAGTATATGGTTTGTTAAAGCAATTCATGATAATGAATTGGCTTTTATAAATACATTTCCTGGATATGAGAAGGGAAATGGAAGTTTTTGAAATGAAAAGGATAAGTATTTATAAATACTTTATATATCAAGTAATCCTCAGTCCGAGAGATATTTATATTATCCGGAAGTATATTGTAGATGTATGTATATGTACAAATTGGGTGCCGAGGGTCTAATGAATCCTGACGATCGACCGTGCCGCATAGTAGTGTATCGGGGGGGTTCCTTGTTTGGATTTCGCTTCGCGAGACACCCCACGCACGAATATGGCACTGTGTTGAGACTGGGGAGAAGTTTAATCCTTAGTACTCTTATATTATTAAATGTTTATGGTATATATATTATATATCTTTCTGTACTGAGGGACTGGCGGATCTAGAAGATCGACCTTGCTGCATAGTAGTGTATCGGAGGGGTTCCTTGTTTGGATTTCGCTTCGCGAGACACCCCACGCACGAACATGGCATAGCGTCGAGATTTAAGTGAAGTTAGCCCTTAGTACATCTGTTTGACTATCTAGGTTAGATAGTGGTTGGGTATTAGATTAGTTTAGCAGGGTAGCTTGGCTAGGAGGTTTAAGGGATGCGCTAGGAGTGCACTGTTAGAGGAGAGGTGAGGGGTATCTCACGAGAGTGCGATACCAATTTAAATATGAGATAAAACTATTTTTCTAAAAATAAAGCATTTATGCACTTGCAAAATATTTTCTAAACATTCGGGCTCTGACCCGTTTGTCTACTCTCCTTTCTTTCTCTATACTGTGTATATATATAGGTGTCCAGACACAGGGACGCCTGGATGAAAAATCTTTCGAGTCAGACGTCTGCTGCAGCAGCTGTGGATGCTTGCAGGTTATCGGTAGACGTTTCTTTCCTTGTACTCTAGATAGGAGATATTGTATAAACACTCGAGCCAATGGCTCAATTGGATTTATTTATTCTTTCAGTACAGCATTCGATATGGTTGTATTTTTGGACCGAGTGTTCGGTTATTTTAGTTCCTTTCATTTCCATTTCAGTTCATTACGCATTTAATTGTGAATGTTTTAATTTGTGCGCTAAAAAGAGTAGTTAGATAAAAGTTTTTAACGGCCACCTAATAGGATATTAGTAATTAAATGGATTTTCGACAGTTATGTTAAGGATGATCCATTTGTGACTCCTGTTGTAATTTAATATTGGAGTGATCGCCCGGTATCTTATTAGGCGGGTTGTTACAGATAGGCTATGAACCACTATAGGCTATGAACCACATAATGTTAATATACTTATGGAAATACTGTGCTATGGAGAAGCACTAAAGTGGTTCCTTCGCCACAAATGGGTGGGTGAGGTTGGACTTAGAGAATTGATTTGAGGACAATAGTCAGGCCTTAATGAAAAGGCAAGTTTTGAGGAGCTACATTTTGGGTATTATATTTGTGACACTTTCTTCAGAAAGTGGGCACTTTGATTAGTAGGTTTCCTTCTGTATGGGCGGAAGGATAAGATAGTAGGAATGCGTTCGTAGGCTAGCCTAGTAGGATTTAGGACGTCCCGCTTCTGTGCCTTGGGTCGTTATATCTCGATGACCGACTACGCGAGGGAGTAGTGTAACGGGAGGGTTCCTTGTTTGGATTTCGCCTTGGCGAGACGTCCCACGCATGAAACCAAGCACTTGTCGGGAGTTGAGAGAGGCCTTGGGCACTAGGGACATACTTAGGACTATATTAGTTTCGAATAGGTAGGGTAACGCATAGATCGTAGCATTTTTAGGATATAGGTTCACTAGTATTAGCAGCGCCGAGGTTAGGAATATTGAAATGCGCGGGTTCGGAGGACCCATAGGTGAGTATTACACCGAGGAAAGGAGACCCTTATTGGGAGAGAGTGTTACGTGTCAGACGTTCGTACTGTTTGTGCAGATATGCACAAGTTAGAAAGGTGTATGGGCACCTTGTTAAGAGGGTTTTGTATACCGCGTAGTATATAAGGATGAAATGCATGCCGATAGGCATTATAGATGATGAGTATTAAGTGATGTATTAGAGTCACTTTATGATTGCGGTAACCGCATAGTGTATGGTTAGGAACCATTAGGTTAGTATCTTTCCCTTGAGGTTTTAGGATTTTAGTAATCCTAGTTAGAGGGTGTAAGTTGTATCCGAATTTCGAGGATGAAATTCTGTTGTAAGGGGGGGAGTATGTAATAACCCGCCCTTTTGAAGATGATTAAATCCCATAATTAAGTATAATTTGGAATTTGGAGAATTTCTCGAAATAGTAATTTTTGGGATTTTCAAGGATTGAATGATTTTTGATGGGTATTGTAATTATTTTGGGACCATATAGGTCGAAATATTTTATTTATATGTCGCCGTGGAGTATAGCGACAAAAGAGGTGAGATTTTGAGTAGAACACCGCATTTAATTATTTTGGATTAGAATAGTGATTTGCGGTCAAGTACCTTGGATGGAAATTTCGACTGCGCCATGAGTCTCAGAATGTCCGAGATAGTCAGAAAAGAGTGTCCGATTGTCAAAATTAAGTTCCGGGTAATTTTGGAGTTAAATAGGCTCGTAATTGGGTAAACGAGTCGTTTTGGGGTTTAAAGGGATTAAACCCCTTTTCTTCTTATTTAAAGAGGGAGAAAAAGAGAAAGAAAAGAGAAGAGAAGGAAAGAAAGAGAGAGAAGAGAGAGAGAAGGAGGAGAAAAGGGAGGAACTCCGGCCAAACTCCGCGGGATTCAGCTCGAGGTCGTCGGATTTCATCCTCCAGGCAAGTGTTTACTTGCTTTATTTCATTTTGTGCAATTATCTCATATCACATTTGGTATAAACATGATTTTAGGGTTAGAACCCTTAAAATAAAATTGGTAAAAGTTGGATATGAGTTTACAAATTGATGAAATGTAAACTCTTAATGATTTCTAGCATTAAAATCATGTTAATGGAGTATAAAATGGAATTGAAATGGGAGAAATACCAAAATCTAGGTTTTAAGGATTTAGGGTTCAAATCCAAGAGATATGGGTTAATACCCCAAATTAATTGTTGTGTTGGTTGTAAAACCTAGATTAGATGTTTATTGAGTTGTTGGATGAGCTTAGAAACAACAAAAATGGAGAATAATGGATGTTTGGAAAATTTTTGAAGATGATGAATAGTGTCCTGCGTGTTAACCGAATCGATTCGGCCTCATGCGAATCGATTCGGCTCTTGGTCAAAAAATGAAATTTGTAGCTCTCTTCGACGCGGTCGCGTGGGCGCCGATCGCATATTTTTCTGATTTTTTTTGGATTTATAGTGATTTTTCTACGAAAAGCTGTCCGAGATTGAAATCATTAGTTGTAACTTATTGGAGATAAATATTAGGGGTTCTCAAAAAGGATTTTTAGGACCTCTAAAGAATTTGAGGAGATACTAAAACTTTGGGTTTATTGGAATAAATCCGAGTTATAATTTAAATGGTGAGTTGATTAAATTTTGGGTATTGGGTTATATATAAAACCCTAAGCAGATTTGGGAATTTCGGATCAGCCGAATCGATTCGGGCAAGCCAAATCGATTCGGTAAGAGACAGTTTAAAAGTAATACCATTTCGAATCGATTCAGACAAGGCGAATAGATTCGGTGGCCAACGAATCGATTCGGGCAGGCCGAATCGATTCGGTCCTGGCAAAATTTTAAGGTTTTCTCCTTTTAAAGTTAGGGAGATTTAAACTATGGGTTTGGAGATTATTATTGGTCGAAGTAAGGAAATACTTTGGATTTAGAATCATGCTAATATGAATGCATGATTACGATTCCTGGAGGGAATCTTTGGGATATTTGGTCATCGCTAGATGCTATAGGCCACTATGGCCGTATAAATATATTCTAGGAAGAATATATAGGATATGTATATACTGTGTGTTTTAGGTATATATATATGATGATGGAAATGATTTTGAAAATATATAAATGAATATTTTCAAAATGGAAAGAGAAATGTTTTTCATAATTAATAAAATATGGATTACACACCTCTCTAAATCGCTATCATAAGGGAAGTTGCGTTCGTATGGTGAAGCCCCCTGGCTAATGATGCAGGGTGGATATAGTCCTATAGGCCATGTGAGCGTTTGTTGTATTATTTTCTGCGCTGGTTAGGAGATTCCGGGTGTGGTCTTGACTATCCCGCAGGCACATGGTCGCTTCCCGACGTCTTTCGATATAGGATCCCAGGTTGTCTTGGAGGCCCTGGAAGATGATAGTCATTTAGGGGCGCGCACAGTGGAGAAATCCGGACGGGCGGTCTTAGAACGCGTTTATATTAAAGCAGTTCATAATAATGGATTTGCTTTAATTACATTTCCTGGATATAGGAAGGGAAATGGGTTATATATAAATTGGCTTCGGTAACACTTCCCGGATGGAAGAAGGGATGTGGAAGCATATGTTATGATCAAAGCATTTTTATGATAATGAAAATGTCTTTGAATACATTTCCTGAGTATAAAAAGGGAAATGGGATAATTGATAAAGGAAAAGCTTTTTATGTTAATAAAATTGGCTTTCTAAAAGTATATGGTTTGTTAAAGCAATTCATGATAATGAATTGGCTTTTATAAATACATTTCCTGGATATGAGAAGGGAAATGGAAGTTTTTGAAATGAAAAGGATAAGTATTTATAAATACTTTATATATCAAGTAATCCTCAGTCCGGGAGATATTTATATTATCCGGAAGTATATTGTAGATGTATGTATATGTACAAATTGGGTGCCGAGGGTCTAATGAATCCTGACGATCGACCGTGCCGCATAGTAGTGTATCGGGGGGGTTCCTTGTTTGGATTTCGCTTCGCGAGACACCCCACGCACGAATATGGCACTGTGTTGAGACTGGGGAGAAGTTTAATCCTTAGTACTCTTATATTATTAAATGTTTATGGTATATATATTATATATCTTTCTGTACTGAGGGACTGGCGGATCTAGAAGATCGACCTTGCTGCATAGTAGTGTATCGGAGGGGTTCCTTGTTTGGATTTCGCTTCGCGAGACACCCCACGCACGAACATGGCATAGCGTCGAGATTTAAGTGAAGTTAGCCCTTAGTACATCTGTTTGACTATCTAGGTTAGATAGTGGTTGGGTATTAGATTAGTTTAGCAGGGTAGCTTGACTAGGAGGTTTAAGGGATGCGCTAGGAGTGCACTGTTAGAGGAGAGGTGAGGGGTATCTCACGAGAGTGCGATACCAATTTAAATATGAGATAAAACTATTTTTCTAAAAATAAAGCATTTATGCACTTGCAAAATATTTTCTAAACATTCGGGCTCTGACCCGTTTGTCTACTCTACTTTCTTTCTCTATACTGTGTATACATATAGGTGTCCAGACACAGGGACGCCTGGATGAAAAATCTTTCGAGTCAGACGTCTGCTGCAGCAGCTGTGGATGCTTGCAGGTTATCGGTAGACGTTTCTTTCCTTGTACTCTAGATAGGAGATATTGTATAAACACTCGAGCCAATGGCTCAATTGGATTTATTTATTCTTTCAGTACAGCATTCGATATGGTTGTATTTTTGGACCGAGTGTTCGGTTATTTTAGTTCCTTTCATTTCCATTTCAGTTCATTACGCATTTAATTGTGAATGTTTTAATTTGTGCGCTAAAAAGAGTAGTTAGATAAAAGTTTTTAACGTCCACCTAATAGGATATTAGTAATTAAATGGATTTTCGACAGTGATGTTAAGGATGATCCATTTGTGACTCCTGTTGTAATTTAATATTGGAGTGATCGCCCGGTATCTTATTAGGCAGGTTGTTACAGATAGGCTATGAACCACTATAGGCTATGAACCACATAATGTTAATATACTTATGGAAATACTGTGCTATGGAGAAGCACTAAAGTGGTTCCTTCGCCACAAATGGGTGGGTGAGGTTGGACTTAGAGAATTGATTTGAGGACAATAGTCAGGCCTTAATGAAAAGGCAAGTTTTGAGGAGCTACATTTTGGGTATTATATTTGTGACACTTTCTTCAGAAAGTGGGCACTTTGATTAGTAGGTTTCCTTCTGTATGGGCGGAAGGATAAGATAGTAGGAATGCGTTCGTAGGCTAGCCTAGTAGGATTTAGGACGTCCCGCTTCTGTGCCTTGGGTCGTTATATCTCGATGACCGACTACGCGAGGGAGTAGTGTAACGGGAGGGTTCCTTGTTTGGATTTCGCCTTGGCGAGACGTCCCACGCATGAAACCAAGCACTTGTCGGGAGTTGAGAGAGGCCTTGGGCACTAGGGACATACTTAGGACTATATTAGTTTCGAATAGGTAGGGTAACGCATAGATCGTAGCATTTTTAGGATATAGGTTCACTAGTATTAGCAGCGCCGAGGTTAGGAATATTGAAATGCGCGGGTTCGGAGGACCCATAGGTGAGTATTACACCGAGGAAAGGAGACCCTTATTGGGAGAGAGTGTTACGTGTCAGACGTTCGTACTGTTTGTGCAGATATGCACAAGTTAGAAAGGTGTATGGGCACCTTGTTAAGAGGGTTTTGTATACCGCGTAGTATATAAGGATGAAATGCATGCCGATAGGCATTATAGATGATGAGTATTAAGTGATGTATTAGAGTCACTTTATGATTGCGGTAACCGCATAGTGTATGGTTAGGAACCATTAGGTTAGTATCTTTCCCTTGTGCTGTCAATCCGTAATTTAATTTTGGAGGCTGTTTTATCCTGGGGGTGACGGAGCTGTACACTGTCGGCACAATTGGAGGCAGAGCCGCGAAACACCTTAAAGAGAGCGACCTAGTCCGCGACTCAGTCGTGTTCTTGACTGTCCAGTTCCGCTTTTCTTATATTATTCTGCCCCAGATTTATTAGCTCCAAAAATTGGGTAATTTCGTTCCTGTTTTTAATTCTGCATTTAATTATTTAAATTTCTGCTACAACAGTCCACTCCTGCTCCCCCTCTTGACTAAATTATATAAGACGAGAGAGCCCAGAAATATAAGGGAAATTATCGCAAGACAATGCAAACCAAAAACATCCCTCGTCCTCGCAATACATTTCCTTCCACACAAGCACCATCCAGCCCTCTACTATGACTGAGTATTAGAAGAAAATGATGAGCATTCCGTCGGTCTCTCGCTTTAAACAAAAGGTATACCTACTTTGAAGAGTAGTAATACTTCAGTCGTTTCTTATTTAAATTGGTTATGTTGACATTCATATTTGTTTGGCTATTCATATTTGTCATTTACCAATTTTATAGGAGTATCTATGTACAACTACAAATTTATCAGAATTTTTTCACTTTTATAAAAAAAAAATTATTTTAGTATATAATAAAAAAAAAATTGCCATCCGTTTTAAAATTCATTTTTTTGCTAAAATTTATTTTTTCATTATTATTTTGTTATAAAGTGTTTCTTTGAAAAAATGATTTTAAACTCTTTTCGTTATAAGCTATTAAAAACTCTTTTTTTTGTGAGTATGTTTGTTTTTAAACTATTTTCTTATTATAAATTGTTTTATTTTGTTAAAAACTAATTTTGTATAAACTATTTTTGTAGTTATACACTGTTTTTATTTTGTTAAAAATGGTTTTTTTAAACTGAATTTATTCTGTTAAAACTATTTTTCTCGTTATAATATTTTTTGGGATAAAAATTATTTATTTTTATGGATCAAACATTTTTATCACTACAAGAAAAATTACTTTCCACGACATATGCTTTACGACACTTTACAAAAATGTGTCGTGGGAAATAATTAAAGATGACATAATCGTTAATAGTGTCATAAATAATTTGATTATAGTAAATACCATGAAATATAAAATAAATATGTCAAGATTTTTTTAAAAACAACACTTTATGAAGTGTCGTTATTTTTTAGACGACTTTTTTTAAGAGCGGTGTCGTGCGGAAAATTTAATTTAGCGCCACTTTTGGTGCTAGATTTTTATTACTATACCAAAAAAAACTAATTTGGATACCTACCGGCTACATCCGTAAGTTGCAACAACTCATAACTCTGCGCACAATCTGAAACCTACAGTCGTATCTCGATTGGCGGTGTGCCTATCTCTCTCAGTGGTATCAGGTAATCTCTCTCTTTCTCACAAAAGCTTCAAGTATGGACACCAGCAAACCAGGGCAGTCCCTTTTAGGAAACACGTTAATACGAAAACCCTTTGCTAGAGTTTCCACTATAACCTGCTGTTGTTGATAGGGGAAATATATTTTCAAAAAAAAGATTCATACTTTGATAAATTAAATTTATGGAAGATGAACTAATTGGGCGTATGGAAATTATTTAATATGTGTCATAGGTAACGAATCTTGGTAACTTCTGGTTGTGATGTTGTAACATCTTGGTGAAGCCTTTCCGCCTTTTTTTTCAGTTTCCGAATATACTTTAATGCATCTACCACTATTGATGTTTTGTTCACTTATGAAATATTAAAAGAAAAAAAAATGAATTGCTACATATTTTTTTCTTTGTAAGCTTCGACATATATTGATTCATTAACTAAGTACTACAAACAATTTCAATATCAAAAGTAAACTCAAAATAACTAAAACTTGGTAGTTTTGTATTCACATGTCCGATATCTTTCGGGGGTGTGCGATTTGAATTCTTTTAGGGTTGCTTTGGACTTAATTGTTATTTGTCTAATCGTTGGTGTTGTTTAGTCGGGATGGATAATTTGATTTCTTTGTTGCTTTGGACTAAATTGTTATTGGTTAATTGTTGTTGTTGATTATTTGGAATCAAATAAACAAATGTAATAACACAAATTATTTTTAACATATACACGCAAGATGTTCGGTAAAATGCCGTAATAAAAATTATCACTATTTTTGTTCCCCTATCATTTCTTAAGACTTCCTAATCTGGTAACTCTCTACCCACTCCAGCATCCTTTCCATTTAGAACTCAAAACTGATTAAACATACTAATATCTACAGTATTTTGAAATTATAATGTTATGGTTATTTCTCAAACTTACAATATTTTTTGTCAAATAAAGAGAAGGCGTAATGTTCTTTTTTGGTTTTTGGGTATTTTTTGTAGGTTGAAGTGCTTTTTGGTTGTTTATTTAGATGGTATCAAGACATTGGATCTTTCGGATGGTTTGAAATGCAAATGAAATAAAAGTATATCTTGCTTATTATTGTGTATATAGTTATTGCTAGCTTTCTAGTGTGCATATAGAATTGAAACAAAATAAAACATAACAAACTTGTTTGCTAATATATAAGGCATACTTGATTGGAAAAATGTTCATAATCTATTTAGAATTGAAATTGTGTATAAGTTTTTTGGGTCTTGGGTTTTGGGTCTGTTATACGACAACCCTCGGGTCTTGGGTTTTGGGTCTGTTGCTTATTTTTGGAAATAGGATTTTTAGATAATCGTTTTGAGTTAGGCGTCTAGATTAGATGTGAGGAAATTATTTTTTTGGTGACGAGATTATTTTTGGAGATTGTTGGCCTGATTTTTGAGAGTTAGGTATTCGGCGAATTTCGAGGGCGAAATTCCATTATTAGTGGGGAAGTGTAACAACCCGCGTAATTTTTGGGGTATTTTCAAAATAAAGAGAAAAAATAAATTTTGACATAAAATTATTTTTATTGCTCAAATATGTTGGTTATTATTTTTAAAGGCGAGAATTTCAAACGATTTCGAAATCGCAATTAAAATGGAGTTTTAATTGAATTTTTATTATATAGAAGAGTCTTCAAAATATAAAACTCTCTAAGAGTCCTCGGAACTTAAAACTCTCTAGTAAAAATAATATTTTTAGAAATTTGGCCGTCCGATCAAGCTGAATTTTTGTCAGCAGTCCTGTCTCACCGTTCGCTACAACATACTAAAAACTCATCCAATTCCAATGGTCCGATCGTCCGGAATAAAATTTTTAGTGTTTGTATCTCATTAGAACTCTTTTCTTAATCAAACACTTAATAATTTATATATCAACAAATTCGTGGCTTGGCTTTTCAAATCACTTTTTCTCAAACTTTTCAACCAGTAGACCTCTCCAAAATTACTCCCTTTTATCTACAAACCATAGCCCCAAACCTATTCAAGATTCCAACCTTAGATTAGAAGGCTTATTTGGTGTTTTCTCGAGTTTGGGTTACAACGAGATTTGATTATTTTCGCGAGAGGGACGTGATGGTGTGATTAGATTTTGAGGCTGAATTATGCGATGATTCATTTGATGATTTTAAGGTATGGGGTTTTACACAATATGCTCCTGAAATCTCGCGAGTGTTTATTCCGTTGAATTCTTATTAATTGAACTCATATTTTGAATTGTTAAATTCTTGGAAATCTGGAAAAAATAATTGTTGGAATTATTTTCATTCATGAGGTATTATTCATGTTGTTTTGAGCACGCTGTCATGAGATTTTAATATGGCACTGATGTTGGGCACCCGCCAAGACTCCTTTTCCGGCTACTTGATAAAGTATGGCGCGGTATGGTGAGGCCTGGTGACTCCGGTTAATGTGTTGTTGAGAAATTTATTGATAAAATGCTATTGAGATTTGCATGATTTTATTTGAGTATTCGTAGTCGTATTGTTGCGCTTTGTTCTTCGCTAACATCTTTGTTGAGCATATTCCTGTCGTATTGTGTACTTCCCCATCTTTTTCTTAGTTGGCAGGTGAGCACGGATTTGAGTGCTATGGACCAATTGGGATGATTTTAGCGAGGATTATTTGGGAAGAATTTTTAATACAAGAGATGAGAAGACTTGTATTTATTTTGATGTATAGAGCATTTGGAGATTTATTTTATTTTCGAGATAGTTAGATTGTTGTAATTATTTCGAGAGATTTGTTGTATTAATTTGAAGATGAGAATAGTGGTTTCTTGTTTTATTGTGGGATTCAGATGCTCTATACCTTGTTATTTGTGTATTAGTTTAGTTTTATCGACAGTGGCGCTCAGTTCGCTCTCCCCGGGCGGGCGGGGAGTTACAATACTATTAAGTTATTTATCCATCAAATAAATTGGATTGAAATCAAATTCATAATCTATTTATTTATTATTTTTATTTTGGTCAAGTTTTGGCATATGACTTTGTTACTTTTTTGCTACAGACATGTAATCTTGCACGAAATGATATTTTGATGCCATATTTTTAGGTTTGAAAATTTATTGGCTCTTAGCTCCTGAAAATTGAATTTTGTGGATCCTAAACAACTTTTTCACTCTTTGACATTGGATATGGAGTGTGGAATCGTAAATTTGAAGGTTGCCTACCAGCTCTTCTGACCTAAACGTATCTAAAATTCCCATAAAATTAAGGTCCGTGACTTTAGGGATAAAATGGGATGGAAGAGATCTCAAAAAAAAAATTAACTACCCTTGCCGCAGGAATTCTCTCAATCAAATTAAAACTAGAATTGACTATATCAGATAAACGTACATAAAACTCATCAAAAGTCTTAGTTTCCAGCATAGTAATGGTCTCAAACTGTGTGGTGAGATTTTGTAGCTTAAAAGCTTTCATAGTGTTGGTACCCTCATGAGTGAATTGGAGGATATCCCACGCTTCCTCAGATGTGGTACACGCCATAATACAACGAAACTCGTCGAGTGTGACTCCACAAAAAATGGCAATTAATCCTAGGGATTTGATGTTGATCCTTATAAAATCATCTTATGTCCAAGAAGTGACAAGTTTAAGACTTATGACAACGTTATTAATCATAGTGGGTGGTGTCCACCCTCTTTCACAAACAAGCCAGACACGCTCGTCAATCGATTTCAGTGCCGATTTTATTCGAGATTTTCAATATGTATAATTAAACCCATAAAAAATAGGAACCCTATTATACAAATTAACCATATAACCCCAAAATAAAGATCACACAATAAATTAGTGTAATCTGCTTTGATTACAATTTGAAAATGCAGGGTTATATGGATTCACATGTATCATAGGTCACAAACACACTCAAAGATCCAATTTTTAGCCAAGTTTTATCTTGATTAGAATTAGGTGAACATGCAAGATAATGTCCAAGCTAAATGTGACAAATCAAATCAAACAAAAAGAGAATTGAGGAAAAATCCCTTGCGGGAAAAACCTTTTGATTCAGCGTTGTTTAAGAATTTGATAAACTCAAATGACTTCCTGATTACTTATAAATCCCCTAAGTATAATGCACAGGGTCTTCAAATCTTCAACACAAAGTGATGCAGTCCAGCACCACCCACAGGAAGCAGTTCATTCCTTGGTATTCACCGATCAGCCTCGGGGTGAGGAATTCTTTATTCTTCAGTGGTAGAGATCAAATATGTACAAAGATCAGTAGTAGAGAAGTACTCTATAAGGGTTTGATTATGTATGTGTATCTAGGTTTGACTAAACTCAACAAATCATCCTTGGGTATGTGATTTGGAAAACCAAAAATATTTATGAAAAACTAAACTTGTGAGACTTTTGGTTCTGAGCAAATCAATTCACAAAATTCCAATTTATAAAAAACAAGATTTTCGAGGTGACGAGATCGTTCGAACGAAAAGCTATAGTTCATTCAAACGAAAGGCTTACTTTATTCTAACTAAACTCAGGTTCGTTCAAACAAACAAGCATTTTCGTTCCAACGAGATTCCAATGGGTGCCCTTTTGTTGACTGAGAATGCTCGCTTGATGTTCATTTAATATTTGTTTTAATGAGGTTCCAAAGGTCGTTCCAACGAGGTAAAACTTCGTTCCAATGAAAATCACTTTTCATTCGAACGAGTTTTAAAACTTGTTCTAACGAAATCAGAAGAAAAAAAAATCATTTTGAAAAATCATTTTTATAAAAATACCTTGAGTAAAAATAAACACATACCATAATAAAATTATATAAGTTTTAGTCAAAGACCTTATATCATATACCTCCAATTAATGTTGTGACGGTTTGACTGGATTGAACTTCGGAATGTTGCTCGGTCACTAACATGTCCTCAAAGATCGTGGAAGCATATGCGGATGTGGATTGTTCGGTTTGTAATAGGATGCGGTAAAAAAACTAAACTATGAGCAATTATAAAATATTTCTCTTACAAATCATTAATCTCCTGAGCATTTACATTACCTAAGACATCACAATTAATTTAATTGCAATTAGACGTTGGCCATATGGTGCTCACATAGCTCATAAGAAACTCTTTGAAATGATAAATTAACACTCCAACGAGAACATGTCGAATCGGTCTTAGGAAGGCTTTGTCAAGGTTGGTGATTTTTAATGAGTCTTTATACCGACCACTTACCTGGACGCTAACTTGGATATTAAATAGATATCCTCAGTTGGTCATTTTTTTATTTACCCTTGATAAGAATATGATATCTTTAATTAGTTAATATTAACTGGGGACCCTTGTTGTTTTTCGGTTAATCTCTTGAAACTAGAAATTAAAATTTGACTTCCCGTTCGCTTAATTTTAAATAACAAATTAGTTGTATGAAATTGCTTGCTTTAGTTGATTTGCATGTGCGTCATTCTTAATGAGAGAATTTTGATTGAACCGATTCTTTGGGTATGCGTGGTTAGTTTCGAGGTTCGACTGACCGTTTCGTAAGTATAGAATTGTGTGAGGATCATATACCCTTCATAGGAGGTGTGTCGATATTTTCTAAGATGGGAGAAGAAGTAGTTAGGACCCTTAAGGACCACCCTTATCTTAATAAGGCGAGTCAACCATCTTACATTAGGCTTCCCACGACCAATGCCAACCATTTTGAAGCATAGATCCATTTAGATGCTATTTGTCTTTACAGGTACCAAAAATGGGGATTTGTACTTGAATGTGAGAGAGTTTGAGTAAATTTGTAGAATCATGAAGTACCAATAATTTTCTGATGAGATTGCCAAGCTTAAACTGTTATTGTTTTGCCTTAAAGAGAAGGGTAAATGTTGGCTAAACTCTCTTGTGCCCAATTCCATCACCAATTGGGACCAACTTAGCACGGAGTTTTTATAAAAATTCTTCCCCAACCACAAGACTGCATTCATCCGTTAGAATCTTAATAGTTTTAGCCAGAAGGAGGGATAATCATTGTGGATGTATTTAGAGAGATTCAATGACATGTTAATGCAATGTCAACATCATGGGTTTGATCAGAGGAGATTGATAAAAAAAAATTATGACGTCTTAGATTTCAATTCTAGGGCAATATTGGTGTCATTGTGTAATGGTGACTTCCTAAGAAGAGGGTAATGATACGTGGAATTTCTTAGAAGTTATGGCAAAGAAGTCTAAATGCTGGGACCCTAATCGAGAGTCTAAGCAACCTATTTCTACTAAAAGTGACCTTCCATAGGTAGACCAACACTTTGATGTGAATGCTAAAATGGCCATCTTAGCCAGAAGGTTAGAATCCCTATAGATGAGTAAAGAAGGGAAACAATTCGTTCAATAAGTTAGCACCCTTTCTTATGTCCTTGTGATAGTTTTAACCATGTTATTGAATTCTTACCCAATATTCCTTCTCATAAATCATTAGTTACCAAGAAAATAAATGTCGTTTTCCTAATAGAAAGAAGTATGGCCCATTTTTGAACACTTACAATCCATGGGGAAAAGGCCACCCAAATTTCTCATGGTTAAAGGGTCACTACCAATGAGGTCAATTTGGGAATCCCCCTCCTCCCAATTTCTCTAATAATCTTTTGTTCATTCATGTCAATCTCAACATAAGATTTAGTCACTTGAGGATACCATCAATATTTTTGTGCAAAACATTCTCTAATTCCAGGAGACAACCCAATAGATCCTCAATGCCAACACACAATCCATTGCTAAGTTAGAAATGCATGTGAGTCAACTTTCTAATTTCTTGAGTGGGAGACAAAATGCTAAATTTCCATATCAATCTGAGTGCAACGGTAAAGGGGCATTGCAAACGGTCTAATATGATATTCACGAGAGTTATAGTCAAGCCCAAGACCAAGCCTAGGAGGATGTGAATCCATCACCGCACTTAGGTCGGGAAATAAGGTTGATAACAAGGACCAAATGCCTAGCTTCGAAGAAGAAATTTAAGGAGGTGAGCAAGAGCAAGTTCAAAATTGTATCGCGGACCAATCAAATTGTCAAAATAAAGTAGATTCATCTGAGTCTCCATCTTCTTCTAGTGAACCGCCCATAAGGTCATTTGTACCCAAGGCTCCATTTCCTACGAGATTGGTGCCTAAAAAGAAAAACGAACAAATGGACAAAATTTTGGAGGTGTTTAAGCAAGTGAAAATTAATTCCCACTTACAAAAAAAATCAAGGCAAGACCAAAAAAGTTGTAGAATGAAAATAATTCGTTTAATAATATTGGAATATTTGTGAATATTTTGGAAATAACAAGAGATGTTTAAATCGGTATCTGTTCCAACTATGAATATTATTAAACGACTCAAATAAATTAACACCATTTTATCGTAGTAATATATGAAAGTGCGGAAGACATCCTTTGCAGAAGTGTTAATTACAAATATTTCAATTAACATATTTTAGTACAGTTTCAAATTCTTTCAGGCCAATATCAAACTTAATCACTTAAATTCCAATTTGTAGTGAAAATAAATTTGGGCTAAAATCCTATGTGTGAAGTCCAATTTTATCTTGATTGTATTCAAATTAATTTGGCATGTAAGATAAAATCAAAACAGCAAACCAGCACACACAAGATGCCAAATTTTATATAGGAAAAATCACGGGAAAAGCCACTTTGACGGCCTAGCCTAACATATCCCCTATGATTAAAAGAAGGTTTTACAAAGACTCACATAATTGACTTACTCACTTACTCGATGTCACAAGCTTGATGCAACCTTGATCTTCCACGTCGATCTTAACACATCACAATGTAGCCTTCACAACGTCTCGGACTCCTATGATCTACCATAAATAGGAAACTCGCATCGCTGCAACGAGACCACACTACAATTCTCATCGCAACAAGAACCAATGTGCGAAACTGACTTTAACCAAATGTTTATTCTTCTGATTGATTTTGAAGACTCTTTAGATGGTTTTTGTACCAAAATTCGAACAATAAGCAATAAGAGACATATTTTGACACTTTAAAGCACAATTTTTTTCTTCTTTATTATTTGAGATAAAAATTTCTTAGAAAATATTTTATGGATCTTAAGCACTCATAAGCCCTAGAGTTTGCTTATTTTTCACAATTAGAGTGTTGTACTGTTGAACTTGGCATGGGGATTACATGTTGTGGATTAGCATCTTGAATTGGGCATTGGGGGGGGGGGGGTATCTAGCATAACGGAGGAGTTTATGGCATTAAGAAGGAGTTCTAATTGTTGTATTCATGCTGCTTTGGATCATTTAAGTTAAGAAACAAATAGTGAGTCTTGTCGAGTAAAGTCAAGTAAGTCTTTTTTGTCCTTTGTAAACTCTTCACATATTCATATTGGAATTTTAGATGTTATGGCCGTCAAAGTGATTTTCCTCCTTTAATGTTTCCACTGTTGTCGCCAGTTCTATCAGCATTTTTATCGTCTTCGTAATCCTCTCTCTCTCCCTCTCTCTCTCTCTCTCTCTCTTTCTCTCTCTCTCTCTCTCTCTCTCTTTCTCTCTCTCTCTCTCTCTCTCTCTCTCTCTCTCTCTCTCTCTCTATATATATATATATATATATATATATATATATATATATATATATATATATATACTCTAATTTTTAAAATGTTCATCACAAAAATAAATTCTCTTTATTTTTTGTTTTTATTTTTTTTATCAAAAAATATAATATCTCCATTACTAATATTTTTCGAATGTGAAAAACTGTATGGGGGTAGGCCAGAAAGTTCATATTTGTAGTTGGTTGCATTAGTTTGGTTACTAGATTTTCTTTCTTTATTTATTTTTAAAGGAAACACATCAAACTAGCCCTTTTTGTTTGAACTACATTGTACACTTTTGGAGGTCAGTGTATTTGAAACCATCTTTTTCTTAACAAAATTAGTATGAGTTATTCATTGAATGGATTTAAAAATTGAGGAATAATGGGATACGGACAACAATAAAAAAAACTGAAAAGATGTAGAGGAAAAAATTAGAAGAGGTCCTCTAAAAGTAGAAGTCATTATATTGAATAACGAATGGACCTGCAACCAGGGGAATGTTTCCTCATAAACAATCCCAGGTTTCTTTAGGAAATCTTATTCCACAAGCCGTACTTTATATTTAGAGATTTCATTTCTCTCATTTCGTATTGTTGCAAACACCCATTTGCAACCTACAGGGATGATATATACAATTGTATGCAAGATTAATAAAGTTTTATGGGTTGTATCTTCAAGTTTTCTCCACGACAGGCAACTTGTAATACCCCGTAATTTTAATAACTTTTAAAATGAGATAAATTAAAAGTTAATGGGGATTAATTGGAATTAATTTTGAAAAATCAATTGGGATTAATCCGGATTTAATATTACTAGAGATTAAAGTAATATATGATTCTGAATATTACTTAGTTATATATAAGTAATATATAAATATGATGTTATTTATATTATCATGAGTTACTAATACGGCAATAATGGAAACTAAGTCGGGACGCGGTTACGGGACGTGTCGGGCTAATTTAAATGAATAAAAAGGAAAGATTATTTTATATCAACATTATGGTCATTTCGAGTGCGCCGTTACGTTCAGAAGGGCCAAAATAGTCAGAAAAGTCTACCCGGGTATTGGATTTGGGTCTCGGGTCAATTAGGAGATGAAAGGACACCCCGAAGGGGCATTTTAGTCATTTTTCTTGGGAGATGAATAATAACTTCGTATTTGTCTTTTAGCTAACCTTTAAGACTTATTATTTAAGTGAGTCTAGACTCAACGTAAGATTCATTTCATCTAAAAATCAAGTGAGAAAGTTTTAGAGAAAAAGAAAAGTCTTAGAGAGAAAGTGAAAGGGTAACTTGAGGAGAGGAAGAGTTGTTTGGAAATGAGGAGTCACCTAGGGCAAACCAAGGGGATAACCACCATCTCTACACCTTGCACCACCACCATAGTCGTCGAAAAAAGGAGGAGGATTTGCCAAACACTTCACCAAAGGTTCATACCTACTTATAAGGCAAGTGATTCTTGCTCCATTTCAGTGATTAGAATACCCATGTTAGAAATAGGATTTTCTTTTAGATTTATCAACTTATGAATTTGGGATTTAAAAGGATTGATAAATTAGATTAATGGATAGACAAATTTATGTAGTTGGAGATTGACATATGTAGAGATTATGAACATGAAAATGGATAGGTTTTTACATG
Source organism: Sambucus nigra (assembly GCA_949130495.1). Taxonomy (NCBI): domain Eukaryota; kingdom Viridiplantae; phylum Streptophyta; class Magnoliopsida; order Dipsacales; family Adoxaceae; genus Sambucus; species Sambucus nigra. The sequence goes on from OX422216.1 coordinate 38,067,327, forward strand.
TAGATGATTTGTATATTTATTAAAACTATGAAAATGATAATAGGAGTTTCATATAGAAAATCCTACCCGTGTTGAATATGAAATTTGATGATTTAGATATGAAATGATAATTTTAAATTATGAGTTTTTAGGTTGGATAAAAAAATGGAGAATTTAGATTATTGAAATCTTGAGGTTTTTACGGTTTTGATGACAATCCCTTACGAACATGTGAATTTGACGTTTCTTATGTAGAAATCACCCATGAATATGTTAAAATAATTTTAGAATGATAATTCGGATTTCTGGATTCTGTTAGGATAGAAACCAGTAAGGTTTGAGTGTTAAAATTTGAGGGAAAACACAGAAAATTGGGATTGAAGATGAACAGGAAAAACGTTAACTTCGTTTGAACGAGACTTGACTTCGTTCGAACGAGATCCCATCTATTTTTAATAAGATTTCCAGAATTCTGTTTTAGGCCAGAAATGTTTGAAATTTTTTATTTTAGCCCAAAGTAGGTTCTGAATAATTTTGGTACATTAATAGAGTGAGAAACTTGGAATTATTGTTGGAAAATTATATTATAGTGAGGATTAAAATTTTGTGAGAGATATCTACATAATTATTATGAGATTTAGAGGAAAATAGTCATTGTGACAAGTACGGGTAATATTGAGGACATATATACAGGTACTTGAGTTGGATGAAAGATTATGGGAGAAATAACTACATAATATATACGATGATGATCGTGATTACAAGTACGGGTAGTATTCAAGAAATACGACGGGTACTTGGGATAGGATAAATTCCTAATATGATATATGTATTGTAAGTACCTTATTTTTTATAGGTAGATGATAATGGATTTTGATTGATGATTTATGTGTATGACATACCTAGCTTACATGCTATCGGGGGGAGGTTTACGCGTGAGGGCAGTCAGATCCTGATGAATCTAATGGGATTTTTGGCTTGTCGCCGAAGAACATAGAATTTAGGGATTGAGCACCACTTTTGTAAATAGGGGTGTGACCGGTCATTTGGGTGCGTACGTATGTCGTAGCCCAAAGGATTATGACTATGCTCGCCTTCAATGCTTGTGTTTGATATTTGTGGTTCGAGGAATCTTTACCGAACCTATAGTCCCCTATACAGTGACGAGAGCAGAGTAATGCATGCACCGAAGTTGTGCCTCGGGGTGCCCTATTATATATATAATAAGTGAATATATATACTTGTGATAATATCTTTTATGTGAATAAGCTAGAATTGAAAGATAACGAAATCTGAAATTAATTAAGTACGATAATACTTAATTAAATTAAATGATTAAAAGGGATTGTCCATGTTGAATCTAAATGGATATACATATACTATTATTACATGTATTACGAGGGAAATACGTGGGAATGAATTGGGCTATGGTTAGTGGATACACTAGGATGAACTAGTTAGCATGGGAATTGTAACTCGGATGATTTAGAGGTACGTTAGGTGTGCACTCTAGATGAGAGGTGAGAATCTAAAGAGAGAGTCCGATAATCTAACATGTATATAATAATTACTGAATATAGCATTTATTCACTTGCTATTTTATAAACTATTTTTACATCGGGCTCTGACCCGTTTCCTTGTATATTCTCTTCTCTCTCTTGTATCTCCTATATCAGGTGTCCAGCCATAGGGATGCCAACCATAGAGGATTATGACGGGTGACGAGATATGGACGCTATAGAGTTTTGAGCTTTGTTTAAACGCCTTCACATTCATTGATTCATACTCTGTAGTTGATCTTTCATTTAGGGCATGTCGCCCCAGAGGATTTTAGTTATTTCCTTTCTATCTGAGTCAGGATTTTATTCTTATGTCATTGTGATACATTTGTTATCATCGGGATTATTGTATTGAGATATTTACTGAAAAGTTTTATTCCAATTGCATTTAAAATTCTATTGTGATGTCTATTCAGTTATTATTCATAGTTGTGGAATGGATTATGTGAAAATGTGCATTATGGAAAGATGGAATTTTATTAAATTAAAATTGGGAAGCTTTAACACCAGCTTAATTTAGTATTAGGTGATAAAAAAAAATATTTTTCAACTGTGATGCTAAGAATGAACCAACAATAAATTCTATTTAATTGGATATAGGACTGATCACCCGATATTTAATTGAGCGGGGTGTTACACTTTGTATAAGAACATCAGGTTCTAGAGTCTTTTAGGATCTAAACGGTTTACTCTGCTTTTAGCTAAGCGTTCTTTGATGTAAAACCATATTACTAGGACTGTTATATCCTTCATTGAATTTATATGCTCTTTAGCTATTCTGTGATATTGAATACTGATGGTATATTCTCTCTCGTTCAGATGCCTCCTCGACGTGCACCTCAGCCCGCCCCATCTCAAGGTACAATGAATGCTACAAAAGTTACTGTCATTGTTGCTCAGGCAGTCAATGCAGCTTTAGCTGTTGTTCAATAAGCTCCAGTACAGGTGCCGGCTGTGCCACCCACATCAGGGCCAGTGTTTCCTTCTGCTTGGGAACGTGTTAGGGATGCCTTTCAGAAGGCGCATCCACCATAGTTTCAGGGAGGTTCTGATGTTGTGACTCCTAGCCAATGGAAGAAGGATATCTAGAGGCACTTGAGAATGTTTGAATGCACGGAGGTTCAACGTCAGATACTAGATACGTTTAAGCTAGTCAGGGCAGCTCTGCAATGGTGGGAATATATTACCACCGCTCAGGAGAGAGATATTATGACTATCTAGGACTTCTGGGTGCGGTTTGACAACAAGTATTTCCCTTCCACCGTTCAGACTGAGATGAGGCGGAAACTACTTGTCTTGAAACAAGAGGGGAAGACAGTGGTAGAATATGAGGAGGGATTTACTCGACTGACTAACTTGGTGCCAGCCGAGGTACCCACTAAAGAAAGGAGAATTCAGATGTTCACTAATGGACTAAACTATAAGATTCGCCAGCACTTATTGGGCAATCTGTCCCTACATACTTACGCAGATGTTCTTAATGCTGCTATGCTTCATTTCCAGGATAACCGCTTACATGCTCAGGGTGTCAAGCGGGGGATTGAGTCGAGCCAGCAGGTCAAGACTAATGGAGGCAGTTCTAGCGGGACACAGCCAGGTCAGAGTAAGCAGTGACAGGGTGAGCAGGGTTCCCAGCCAGGGGACTATGCTAAACGTTTATGATCCAGAGGATTTCAATTTGGGCAGGGAGGCAACAGGCAGGGCCAAGGGAGAGGTGGTAACGGCAAGCAGGGCTGGGGACAGCAGGGACACAACGGGGGAAAGTTCACTGGCAGATGTTTTGTGTGTGGTAAGCCTGGCCACAAAAGACAGGATTCTCCTGATAAGGGCAAGATTCCTCAGAAGGGAGCATGACATGAGCCACATAGATCAGTATTTCTACCACCCTCCCTCCCAGCACTAGTTTAGGTGTCAGCATTACCTCCCATTCCAGCAGCTCCAGCACAGCAGGAACAGTTTGGGCGTATGTATAACTTCCATCAGGCAACATTTCAGCAGCCACCGCCTGCGATTAAGGGTATGTTTTCTATCTATGGGGATATAGGTCGCATTCTGTTTGACATATGGGCCTCACATTCATTTGTATCTACTATATTTACAGGGGCCATATGGTTACTAGACTTGGCCAATAACACCGTTACTTATGTAGACTCACCGATGGGTAGTGGTATGCTTATTTTCTTTATATGTCGTCATGTGAATATAGAGATTGGGAGTATGATTTTATTGGCGGATTTACTTGTTTTGGACATGTCCGAGTATGATGTGATTATCGGCATGGATTGGCTTGTTGCATATAGAGCCATGATTGATTGTTATAGTCGGTGTATTATTTTTGCTATTCCGGGACATGAGATGTTCCTTGTGGTGATGCCTCGTTCTGAGGGAGGGTCGTCTACTCATTTGTATTATATAGAGGAGGAGACCTTTACGGGAGTAGAAATATACCTTGATTCGATACCGGTAGTTTGTGATTTTACGGATGTATTCCAGGAGATACCGAGATTACCTCCCAGTAGGGAGATTGAGTTTATGATTGATTTAGCACTGGGCATTTGGCCTATTGCTCGTGCGCCTCACCGTATTGCTCCAGTAGAGATGAGGGATCTTAGGGATCAAATAGAAAAGATTTTGGGGCAAGGGTTCATCCGCAGGAGTACATCGCCTTGGGGTGCCCCGATGTTATTTATAAAGAAGCGAGACGGTTCTTTAAGGTTATGCGTAGATTATCAGGATCTTAATAAAGTCACGATACAGAACAAGTATCCTTTGCCTAGAATCGATGACTTGTTTCATCAACTGAGAGGAGCAGCCTACTTCTCAAAGATAGACTTAAGGTTCGGTTATCATCAGCTGCATATCAGGGAGCAGGATGTTTCAAAGACTGCATTCTTGACTAGATATGGATCATATGAGTTTCGGGTCATGCCGTTTGGGTTGACTAATGCGTCTACTGTATTCATGGACTTGATGAATAGGGTGTTCAGAGAGTTCTTAGATCGATTTGTCATTGTTTTCATAGATGACATCCTGATTTATTCTCAGACTGAGGAGGAGCATGCCGAGCATTTGGGGTAGGTCCTACAGACCCTATGTGAGCATCAGTTGTATGCGAAATATGATAAGTGTGGGTTCTGGATTTAGGAAGTTCAGCTTTTGGGGCATGTTATTTCTGAAATGGGGATATCAGTGGCTCCTAGGAAGGTATCAGTGGTGAGGGAGCGGGGACAGCTCACGACACTTATATAAGTGCGCAGTTTCTTGGGATTGGTCGGTTATTACAGACATTTTATCCGGGGTTTCTCAAAGATTACGGGTCCATTGATGAATCTAACCCGTAAAGGCATACCATTTGTCTGGAACATCGCATGTCAGTTAGAATTCGACAATCTGAAAGATAAGTTCACTTCGGCACCAGTATTATCATTGCCTAAGCTCAGAGTGGAGTACTTGGTTTACACTGATGCATCCTTATAGGGGATTGGTTGAGTACTACAGCAGGAAGAGAATGCCATAGCTTATGCCTCGAGAAAGCTTAAACCTCATGAGAAGAATTACCCCACCCATGACTTGGAGCTTGCGACAGTCGTGTTTGCTCTTCGGATATGGAGACACTATTTATTAGGGGAGAAGTTTTGCCTATTCACGGATCACAAGTCACTTCAGTATTTATTTACTCAGCGGGAGATGAACATGTGCCAGCGCAGGTGGCTTGAGTTCGTGAAAGATTATCAGTTTGAGATACATTACCACCCGAGAAAGGCTAACATGGTAGAAGACGCGTTGAGCCGAAGGCCGGTAGGTGAGTTAGCCGCGGTGTGGAAGGCAAAATGGAAGGAACTGGGACATCAAGATGAAGTTGCCCGATCATTTATGTCAGTTATGACTGTTACACCTCAGACTGTTACAAGGGTGGTTCAGGTTCAGGCAGCCGATCCGTTTTGTCGGGAGAAAATTTAACAGCTTTTAGCCGGGGGAGCAGAGTCTTACTCCGTGAGTTCAGATGGGGGCTTGCACTTCAATGGTAGATTGATTATTCTAGAAGGTGTGGATTTAAGGCATGCTATGATGATAGAGTCGCACGGATTCGAATTTGTGGTACATACCGGTGGGGATAAGATGTACCAAGATATGCGACGACAGTATTGGTGGAGCGGGATGAAAAGAGACACTGCTGAGTTTGTCTCTAAGTGTACAACTTGTCAGTTAGTGAAAGTGGATCATCAAAAGCCTGCTGGGTTGCTTCAGCTATTAGAGATACTGATGTGGAAATGGGAGAGCATCTCTACGGATTTCATTACAGGGTTACCTACTTCTCAGAGGGGTCACGATTCCATATGGGTGATTATGGATCGGTTGACTAAGGTAGCTCACTTTTTGCCCGTTTGGACTGATTACACTACGGGACAGTATGCCCATTTATTTATTGTCGAGATAGTGAAGTTGCATGGGGTGCCCCTAAATATAGTGTCCAACAGAGACAAGATTTTTGGGTCACGCTTCTGGGAGAGCTTTCGGGAAGCTATGGGTACCGAGTTGCGGTTGAGTACGACTTATCACCCAAAGATGGATGGGCAGACAGAATGTACAAACCAGATGTTAGAAGACATGCTACGTATGTGTATCCTGGACTTTGGGGGAGGTTGTGAGCAGTACCTTTCGCTATTGGAGTTTGCATATAATAACTCCTATCAATTCACCATCGGTATGGATCCATTTGAGGCATTGTATGGTAGACCTTGTCGTTCTCCTATGTGTTGGCTAGAGGTGGGGGACAACAAGCTACTGGGGCCAGAGGTGATTCAAGATACGTCTTCCAGGATTGATACGATTCGTAGTCATATTCGGGTAGCCCAGGATAGACATAAAAGCTACGCCGATGCGAAGCGGTTCTTCCATGAATTCAGTGTGGGGGACCAAGTGTTATTGCGGGTATCGCCTATGAAGGGGATTATGTGATTTGGAAAGAAAGGGAAATTTTCACCCAGATATGTAGGACCATTTCCTATCATTGAGAGCGTTGGATCGATTGCTTATAGATTGGGGATGCTGGGCACTTGCATAGGATACATGATGTGTTCCACATTTCTTCGCTGAGGCGATATCTTCAGGATGAGTTGGCTCACACTCATGTCGCATTATAGGAGATCGACTTGCAACCAAATAGTTTTTTCGAGGAGAGACCGGTAACGATCTTGGATCATAGCGAAAGACGATTGAGATCAAAAGTAGTTTCGTTGGTGCGTGTTCAGTGGGAGCACTATAATATTGAGGAGTCTACTTGGGAGCGCGAGGATGAGATGCGCGACAAATACCCGGAGTTATTTTTACTAGGTATGCTTTTATTTTCCGAATTTCAGGACGAAATTCCGTTATTAGGGGGGAGTATGTAATACCCCGTAATTTTAATAACTTTTAAAATGAGATAAATTAAAAGTTAATGGGGATTAATTGGAATTAATTATGAAAAATTAATTGGGATTAATTCGAATTTAATATTACTAGAGATTAAAGTAATATATGATTCTGAATATTACTTAGTGATATATAAGTAATATATGAATATGATGTTATTTATATTGTCGTGAGTTATTAATATGACAATAATGGAAACTATGTCGGGACGCGGTTATGGGATGTGTTGGACTAATTAAAATGAATAAAAAGGAAAGATTATTTTATATCAACCTTATGGACGTTTCGAGTGTGCTGTTGCGTCCGGAAGGGTCGAAATAGTCAGAAAAGTCTACTCGGGTGTTGGATTTGGGTCTCGGGTCAATTAGGAGATGAAAGGACACCCCGAAGGGGCATTTTAGTCATTTTGCTTAGAAGATGAATAGTAACTTCGTTTTTGTCTCTTAGCTAACCTTTAAGACTTATTATTTAAGTGAGTCTAGACTCTACGTAAGATTCATTTCATCCAAAAATCAAGTGAGAAAGTTTGAGAGAAAAAGAAAAGTCTTAGAGAGAAAGTGAAAGGGTAACTTGAGGAGAGGAAGAGTTGCTTGGAAAGTAGGAGTCACCTAGGGCAAACCAAGGGGACAACCACCATCTCTACACCTTTCACCACCATCATAGTCGCCGGAAAAAGGAGGAGGATTTGCCAAACACTTCACCAAAGGTTCAAACCAACTTATAAGGCAAGTGATTCTTGCTCTATTTCAGTGATTAGAATACCCATGTTAGAGATAGGATTTTCTTTTCGATTTATCAACTTATGAATTTAGGATTTAAAAGGATTGATAAATCAGATTAATGGATAGACAAATTTTTGTAGTTGGAGATTGATATATGTAGAGGTTATGAACATGAAAACGGATAGGTTTTTACATGTAGATGATTTGTATGTTTATTAAATCTATGAAAATGATAATAGGAATTTCATGTAGAAAATCCTACCCATGTTGAATATGAAATTTGATGATTTAGATATGAAAAAATAATTATAAATTATGAGTTTTTTGGTTGGATAGAAAAAATGGAGAATTTAGATTATTGAAATCTTGAGGTTTTTATGGGTTTGATGATAATCCTTTACGAACATGTGAATTTGATGTTTCTTATATAGAAATCACCCATGAATATGTTAAAATAATGTTAGAATGATAATTCAGATTTTTGGATTCTGTTAGGTTAGAAACAAGTAAGGTTTGGGTGTTATAATTTTGAGGAAAAATGCAGAAAACTGGGATTGAAGACGAATAGGAAAAACGTTAACTTCGTTCGAACCAGAGTCAATCTCCTTCTAATGAGATCCCATCTCGTTCTAACGAGATTTGAACTTCAAACGAGATTTCAAGAATTATGTCCTAGCCCAGAAATGTTTGAAATTTTTTATTTTAGCCCAAAGTAGGTTCTGAATAATTTTGGTACATTAATAGAGCGAGAAACTTGGGAATAATGTTGGCAAATTATATTATATTGAGGATTAAAATTTTGTGAGAGATATCTACATAATTATTATCCGATTTAGAGGAGAATAATCATTGTGACAAGTACGGGTAATATTGAGGACATATATATGGGTACTTGAGTTGGATAAAAGATTATGGGAGAAATAAATACATAATATATACGATGATAATCGTGATTACAAGTACGGGTAGTATTCGAGAAATACGACGGGTACTTGGGATATGATAAATTCCTAATATGATATAGGTAGTGTAAGTACCAAATTTTATATAGATGGATGATAATGCCTTTTGATTGATGATTTATGTGTATGACATACCTAACTTACGAGCTATCGGGGGGAGGTTTATGCGTGTGGGCGGTCAGATCCTGATGAATCTAATGGGATTTTTGACTTGTCGCTCGAGAACATAGAACTTAGGGATTGAGCAACACTTTTATAAATAGGGGTGTAACCGATCATTTGGGTGCGTAGGTATGTGCGTAGCCCAAAGGCTAAGGACTATGTTCGCCTCCAATGCTTGTTTTTGATATTTGTGGTTCGAGGAATCTTTACTGTACCTATAGTCCCCTATACAGTGACGAGATGTACCGGGACATGATTGCAGAGTAATGCATGCACCGCAGCTGTGCCTCGAGGTGCCGTATAGTATATATATAATAAGTGAATATATATATACTTGTGATAATATCTTCTATGTGAATAAGGTAGAATTGAAAGATAACGAAATCGAAAGTTAATTAAGTATGATAATACTTAATTACATTAAATAATTTAAGGGATTATCCATGTTGAATCTAAATGGATATACATATACTATTATTACATGTATTAATAAAGAAATACGTTGGAATGAATTAGGATATGGTTAGTGGATACACTCGGATAAACTAGTTAGCATGGGAATTGTAACTAGGATGATTTAGAGGTACGTTAGGTGTGCACTCTAGATGAGAGGTGAGAATCTCAAGAGAGAGTCTGATAATCTAACATGTATATAATAATTGCTGAATATAGCATTTATTCACTTGCTGTTTTATAAACTAGTTTTACATCGGGCACTGACCCTTTTCCTTGCATATTCTCTTCTCTCTCTTGCATCTCCTATATCAGGTGTTTAGCCAAAGGGACGCCAACCATAGAGGATTATGACGGGTGACAAACTATGGATGCTATGGAGTTTTGTGCTTTGTTTAGATGCCTTCTCATTCATTGATTCATACTCTGTAGTTGATCTTTCATTTAAGGCATGTCTCCCTAGAGGATTTTAGTTATTTTCTTTCTATCTGAGTCAGGATTTTATTCTTATGTCAGTGTGATACATTTGTTGTCATCGGGGTTATTGTATTGAGATATTTTACTGGAAAGTTTTATTCCAGTTGCATTTAAAATTCTATTGTGATGTATATTCAGTTGTTATTCATAGTTGTGGAATGGATTATGTGAAAATGTGCATTATGGTAAGATAGAATTTTATTAAATTAAAATTGGGAAGTTTTACACCAGCTTAATTGAGTATTAGATGATATATATATATATATAAAAAAAATCGACAGTGATGCTAAGAATGAACCAACTGTAAGTTATGTTTAATTGGGTATAGGACTGATCACCCGATATTTAATTGAGCGAGGTGTTACACAACTATGGCTGCTAATTCTTTAGCAAAATGTAACACCTTATAATTTTGAGTAATTTATTTTAGCGGTTAAATTGCATGTGTGACGTAATTTAATATAAATGGAAAATATTGTGAATTTAGCAAATATTAATTTGTGAGAATATGATTAATATATATATATATGGTAAATTTACAAGCGTGTTTAGGTAAATTTAATTAAGTCAATTGTAGTGCGTCGTATGTGAGTAGAAACAACGGGAATTGATGGTGTCGCAATCGGGGCATTTGTGCGGGCTATTTTTGGAATAAGATAGGATAATTATATTTAGTGACTCGAATGGTTATTTTGAGTGCACGGTTGATCCTAAATAGATCAAAATAGTCAGAATTATATACCCGGGGGTAGTAATTTGGTTTCAGGGGTTTTTAGACTAGTCTGAGCTCACGTAGGGGTATGTAGGTCATTTTAATGTGGGTAATAACCTAATTTCGGGATTTGTGAATTAAAATATAAGGGTTAGAGATATGAGGAAGCCATAACATTTATTCTAAACCCTAAGAGAGAAGGGAGAGAGGAGGAAGAAGAGAAATCAAAGGAGAAAGCTAAAAGAGGCTAATTTGGGAGGAGATTCAAGGATTCTAACATCAAATCAACACACACAGGAGATAGATCAGACCCTACAAACAATCCAAGGCAAGTAATTAACTTGATTTAAATCAAATTGAGGTGTATTCATGTTCATATTATGGTAGGTGTAGAACAAAAGAAATTTTGGGAATAGTTCTCACATGTAAATGGGGTTTTTTGAGGAAATTGATATCATGTGTAGTTTAGATGATCAATTGATGAAGTAAAACCATTTATGATTTCTGAAATTAGATTCTATTTCGAAATTTGTGTTTTAAGATACATAAATATGGAATCTTGTTGGGTTCTTTGTTGAAGAACATGAATCTTGAATAACCTAGGGTTTAATTGAGGAACATAAGATGACAATCTGCCAGAATTTTTGACGTTATTTTAAACTTGTGCCATTTAAATTGTATTTAGAATTTGATTGGGTGCCATATATTTCTGGAAAGGTCTAGGTCTTATCTTTCCAATGATATTTGAATGAGATCATTTGGAGTTCAGTAAAGGGAGAAATCCCAATTTTACTACAAGGTGTTTAATCTGCCAACATATCAATCTACCATAATTTTTTACAGTAATTTAAACGTATAAAATTTTAATTGTACTTAGAATTATATTGCATTTCATATACATATGTAAATTTATAGGACTTATCTTTCCAATGAGATTTGAATGAGGTCATTTGGAATTCTATAGAGGGAGAAATTTCAATTTTACTACAGGGTGTTTAATTTGCCAGCATATCAATCTGTCAGATTTTTTTATGTAAATTCAAACGTATGCCATTTTAATTTTACTTAGAATTATATTGCGTTCCATAGATTTCTGGAAAGGTCTTGGTCTTATCTTTTCAATGAGCTTTGAATTAAGTCATTTGGAGTTCTATAGCATGAGAAATCGCAATTTTACTACAGGGTGTTTTTAATCTGCCAAAAAATTTACGACCCGATTCGGTTGCTTAAAAAATGGAAATTTTGTTAGTTTAGGTGTAAAACTTGAAATAAATTATTGGAACCATAATTTGAGTAGTTTGGGATTATATATCAATCGATGAAAGATGATTTTTGAAGAAATTTGGGGTTTGGTTATTAGGTAAATTCAGAGGAGTTCCAAATGAAATTTATAAGCCCTAAAGGTCAGAAAGAGCTTAGTGGAGTGATTTAAAGAGATTTTATTGCCCAGGGGTGAGTAGGTAATTAAATTCAAATTAGAAATCATTAGAGATTTAATTGATGATAAAGTTTAAATATCGAATTGATGAGTTAAATTTGGGAATAAATTAACGAGATGGTTGGGTTAAGTCCGTGTGTTTTATCGAAGTGATGTTACTTGATAAACTTGAATGATTATACGACGGGCTGGATGGGTAAGTCTGGAAATTTTAGCAGGGTGATGCTATTGTATTTTAATTAAAGGATGAGAATTTAATTAATCAAAAGTCATGGGATAGAATCGAGATTTGTAGGCTAGTGCTTTGAGCGATAGGCATGGGTTTGCTGGGTTGTGATTTAATTTATATATACGAGTATAGAGATAGTATATATACGAATGTGAATAATATCTGTGTGTATGATATTTATATGAAACATACCTATCCTATCCGTTATGCTATCAGTGAGGTTACGCACTGTGGGAAGTCACTCTGGAGAATCCCAACAGAGGTTGTACTGTTCCCGAGGGTCGTAGGTTATGTGCACGCTCGTGTGTTGTAGGTTTGGAGTACCGTGGAATAATGTGGTATGGTTATGACCATGGACTTAAGCCTGTGACCGCCTCCAATGTTCGTTTATGATTTTTAGGTCCGGTGGTGAGATTCTGGTTCGGTTGCCCAGAATGTGGTGGACATTCCTAGAGCACGATAGCATGCTAGTAAGCTCGCTTTCAGAATGTGGAGGACATTCGAGAATGCGGTTACATATATTATGAGCAATATATATATGTGTAAGTATACTTGTGTGACATTTCTATATAACGTATATAATAGTGTAGTAAATTATATGCAGGCCTATACGTTAATGATGAACGTGGTTAAATAACTAGGGTAAAGTTATAAATTGATTAATGATTTAATAAGCTAATGAGAGACATATCTAATTAAGAAATGAAAGTTAGATCATACTCGAGTCAGGGTAATATGCTAAGGAGATTTTGCAATGAGCCTAGTTAGACAGGGTAGTGTAACTAGGTGGGTTATGCGCTAGGTGTGCATAATAGTTGAAAGGTGAGGGGTAATCTCATGAGAGTGCGACACCGGCCTAAATATGCAACATTTAACTGCATATTAATTTACTGCATCTTAATTACTTGCTAAATGTTTTTAAAAGGTTTTAGGCTCTGACCCGTTTCAAATCTAATTTCAAAACTTTTAGGTGTCCATCCACAGGGACGCCAAGGATGATTGTTCTTTCCAGGTATACGTAGCTGCTGTTAATGTGGAAGCTTGCAGGATTCTTGAGTAGACAATTTCATTCTTGATATTCTAAATTATGTTCTCTATTCTAGCACTGTTGGGCATATTGACCCTTTTATTTAGACTTATATTTTCAGATTTTTAGTTGGTTGGATTTATTGTATTGGATTCTTACTCGATGGTTTATTCAGGAACCTTAATTGTTTATCTCAGTTTTAGACTTTATCTGGTGTTTCTTTTATATTGTCACTGCGTATGGATTTATTGTGTATTAGTTAATCTTGTTATATGTTAGTGAAAGACAAAAATTGACACTGCTTGTTAAAGTAATTAGGTGGTTAGTAATTAATTATGTTTCGACAGCGATGCTAAGAATGAGGCATATGAGACCAACGTTTTATTTTGGTAGAGGGGTTGCAACCCATTATTTTAATAGGCGTGGTGTCACACAAAACATATTTTGTCAATTGGCGATCCACATATACACATACAATTTAATGCAAGATTAACAGAGTTTTATGGGTTGTATCTAAAATATGATGAAAATTGAATAATGAAAACTAGTTGTTTGAGTTTTTAAAAAAAGTAGGAAAAGAAAACAAAGAAATAAATACGATTGCCTTTACAATCCTGGCAATGATGATGGTGATCGTGATTATAATGGTGATGGTGATGATGCGAATTAGATGAATTATCACAAGACTTGTTTATAACTTTTAGATAAATTGTATATATTTTTAAAAGACTTGCATGTTGATTTACATGTCACTACATGCATGATCAAGCTTGAAAAACATTTTTGTAAACAAGGCCATCTTCCTTAGATCAAAACAAGACTCGTAATCGGAGTCAGATAGCTCTAATTACTTGGCTTTGACTTTTTTCTTGTTTTTGAATTAAAGTATACAATTTTTAAAATATTAATTGAATTGTGATTTTTCTTTTCCAACATTACTTCATTATTCCTTATAATGATAAAATGATGGACTCATATGTTGACTCAGTGATTAAACCAAAAGGAGTATTTTGCAATATCGTACACTTAGTAATTATTCAAACTTTTGTTTTTCATAACATTTGGGCGATGCACATAATTATAAATATTAATAAATAACCTTTTAAAATATATATTAGTGTCACTATAAACACATTTTTATCAAAGTAAGAGAAGATACTCAAAAATCTTAGGAAAATCATTGTAAAGCCTATTTTTTTTATCAAATTACAAAAATATTTTAATTTTTTTTTAAGTATAGGTACCTCCTTTATATCTAGAGACAAGTAATATTTTTTATATATTAAGAATAAGCACCACTTCATTAAAAATATGGTGATTAAATTTTGAAAAAATAGAGAATTATTTGAAAGTACATTGTCCTCATATGGAATGATGGATTAAACCAAATTCTTTTTTTTAAATTATTAAACCAATTAATGTGGAATTAAACCAAGAACTATCCTATGTCTATGTGACACAAATTTTGCCTTAAATTATGTTTCACTTGTTAACGAATGTGGCAAGCGGCTTGAAGAGCTAGAGCCTGACACTCACACTCACGCATCAAAGCCGTAGAGGTAATAATATGACTGAAGCAATCAAATATGAAGTAGCATATGTGTATCAAACAACAACATCATAGATCCCTTTCCCAAATTCATGGGAATACACTGATGCATTAGATCACAAATAACTCAAATGTTATTTCATAATCCCAAGACTCATATACCATAAGCATGCAACTCAGTTCAATATCTACACTAAGACATTATCTACACTAAGACAAGAGTACCAATACATTGTCAAAAAACTAGTACAACTCAAATATATCATATCTCATCTTGTGGAATATTCGAATTATTAATCCTTACCCTTTAAACTTTCTCAAGCCAAACACAATACTTATCCTGCCTACTTGGAGTTGGATACATGAATCCTATTTCATCGATTTTACTCTAGACATAAAACACGTGCAACCGCAAGATTTCACATCATGATAGAAAGTTCGTCGATAAAAATAAAAATAAAGAAAATAAACCAATATGATCATGACTCCCACCCTTGTCTATATGACATAAGATTGACTACCAATTGAAACTACAATGATCAATAATTGATCAACATAAACACTTCATCATATACCTCAACCTTCTTGTGAAAATATAGAATCATAAGTGTACAACTGTAAATTAATGTTCCTTAAATTAACTCAACTTAATGTTTATCCCAACTTCATCAACCACAAGATTTATATCATGATAGTCTTGTCCCAACTTCACCAGCCATAAGATGTTACAGCAAGAGAATGATGCTCTGAAGAGGGAGATTGCACACTTAAGGGAGAACACACCGAGCATTCATCTATCAGTTATTCAAGGTTCCTCATCCTCAGCGAGGAGGCGAGCTCGACCCAACATCGACAGTTCTAAAGGGGTGATCGCCGAGATAAAGGAAGATGTGCGCCAAGCATATGTGATTGCTACTGGGCTTCAGCGAGACATCACCAGGCTGAGGCATCTGTTCAAAAAAGGTCCTCGGTAGGTGTGGGCAAATGGCTACAATCAAGGTTGGATAGATGCTTCCTCAAAACTAAAGGAAGTCGACGAGCTAGCCTTATTAGAGGGTGGCTAAGCACCCTTAAGGAATTACAAGTACCCATAAATTTCATCCTTTGGTATAGGCATGAGATTATGCCCTCATCCTTGATCCCAAATCCATTCAGAAGAAATGACCACTGGATCCCAATAGATGCAATTCCAAGATAGCTATTGGAGCTGAGCTCGGAACCTGGTACTTTTTAGGGTTTGATTTATTTTGGTACATGTAACTGTTTATACTTGTGATGATGTAATAAAATATTTATGTTTTGGGAAATTGCCGACTAAACATGTGTTGTTTTGTTTTTGACTTTGCTGACTTCATTTCAAATTATCTTGGGCTTTTTAAGCCGACTAGATGTGACTTAGGTAGAGCTGTTTGTCAAATGAATATCCCCCAATCCAGTACACCTTAGTCATACCATTCTGCCTCACTTTACCTTTTAGGTCATGTCGTCACACTGCCTTAGGCCTAAGTAGGGCAATACGAGGATATACCTAGTAAACGGACCATCCATCCGAGTAGGATTTTTTAGCCAAGCTATGTTGGCAACCAACCTTGGGTTGGCCAAATTGCCTAAGGATCCCTTGTAGGATTTTATTTACTGTCGAGGGAAATCTAGGAGGCCAATTGTGTTCGTAAAAAAGTCCTAAGGAGGGTTATTATATGTTAACACTGCTAATGCTTTGAATGATAGGGGGCTAGATATAGGATCGTTTGGCTGGAGTAAGTTGACCAACTTATTGTAACCTGTGATCTTTATTATGCATGTTAACACTGAAGCCTGTAACTTGGAAGGGCTGCATATGTTAAAATATCTCTGAGAAAACCAATACTCAAAGAATGCCAAGGCCAGTCAAATTTTTATTAATGAGAGTCGGGAACAGAGAGCAGCATTAAGTTGTAAAATAAAAATAAAAACTTACCCAAATTAATAGTGCATAAAAAGAGAAATCTAGAAGTAGAATTTTTTCAAGTTGGTCGCATTCCAAGTTCTTGGTATCGCCCTACCCTCTAGCATTTCCAAGTGATAGGCTCCTTGTAGGTCGTCCCATGTCACCTTGAACGGTCCCTCCCAATTTGGCCCTAACTTGTCGTCTGATGGTTTCACAGCGCATCCAAGGACTTTTCTTAGGACATAGTCCCCAACCTTTAATGTCCTTGGATTGAATTTTCGATTATATTGTTTGGCTAGTTGTTGCTGGTAGGATGCCAGTTTTACTAGAGCTAATTCTCACCGCTCGTCAGCTAAGTTAAGTTCAGCAAGCAATGCTTCGTCGTTATGACCTTGTTCGATCAACATGGACCTCATGGTAGGGACACCAACTTCCAATGGAATAACTGCTTTCATTCCATATGTGAGTGCAAATGGCGTTTCTCTAGTTGCTCGCCTCAGGGTGGTGCGATAGGCCCAAAGGATGTGGGGTAATTCATTTACCCATGCTCCTTTGGCTCACTCCAGGCACTTTTTCAGTCCATCGATCACTGTTTTATATGAAGCCTCAGCTTGACCGTTGCTTTGAGGGTATGCCACAGAGCTGAAGTAGTGCCTGATTCCATGGTCATTGCAAAATCTTTAGAAGAGGCCACTCTCAAACTAAGTTACGTTGTTAGTGATGATTGTCCTGGGTATCCCGAAGTGAGTGATGATATTTCTCCATATGAACCTCATCATATTTGCATCTCGAATGTTCACCAGTTGTTCTACTTCTATTAATTTAGTGAAGTAATCTGTGGCGACCAACAAATATTTTTTATTATCGGATGTAGTGGGAAGAGGGCCTACGATGTCTATGCACCACTGGGTGAAAGGCCACGGGCTGGTAAGAGATTTCAGATCATTTGCTGGTTGGTGGACCATGGGTGAGTGCATTTGGCAATTCTTGCATTTTCAAACATAGACTCCAACGTCAATCTGCATGTATGACCACCCGTATCCTTCCTTAATTGCTCGAAAAGCAAGCGACCTTCCTCCCGCGTGACTTCCATAAATTCCCTCATGAAGCTCGTGTAGAACTTGGTCGATGTTCTGTGGATGGACACACTTGAGGTATGGGCCAGTGAAGGATCTTTTGTATAATTTTCCCTCAGGAGATAAATGAAAGCGGGCAGCTTTGACTCTTATCTAATGGGCGTTCTTTTTATCACTTGCCAGTATCTCACTTTCCAGGTAATCTACTATGGGCTCCATCCAGCTGGGAGCTTTCTCAATATGGAGAGCGTGCTTGAGATTTGGTGATTCAGTTCTCTGGCTGATACACAGTTGTGCAACGAAATCGATTTGAATTGTTCTCCTCAAGTCAGAGTCGATTGGTGAGCTTAAAGCTTCTAGGGCGTCGGCATGGCTATTCGATCCCCTGGGGAATTGCTGAATGCCAACGCGATCTAAGTCGGCCATTAATCCCTTCACAATGGCGAGATATGCTGCCATCTTTTCGTCTTTCATAATGAAATTGCCACTTATTTGGTTGGATACCAGTTGTGAGTCGCCGAAAACGTAAAGGTACCTTGCCCTTTGATAGCAGTCCTTGGTTGAAAATGAATATCAAATCTTCCAAGATCGACTGACCATTTTGACAGTCGGCCTGAGAGGTCTTCTTTCTTTTGTACAACTTTGAGGGGGGTGCAAAGTAACTACGCAGATGGAGTGGGACTCAAATAGTGCTTCAGTTTTCTCGAGGCTACCACCAGTGAAAAGGCGAGCTTCTCTAATAGCAGGTACCACTGCTCCTCATTTAGAATAGTTTTTCTTTTATAATAGACCGGATGTTGGCTCCCCTATCTCTCGCATACAAAGGCGGAGCTCACAACACGATCTGATACTGCAAGGTAGTGATATAAGGGATCATTTTCCCTAGGGATTACGATCAAAGGGGGCTTGCTTAGGTAGGACTTAAGCTCCTCTAAGGCCCTTGAACAACCTTCGTTCCACTCCATGCTCTTATTCTTCTTTAGCAACTGGAAGAACGACTAGCATCTTTCTGAGGATTTAGAAATGAATTGGTTTAAGGCAGTGAGCATTCTAGTGAGTTTCTGCATATCTCTTATAGTTCGAGGGAACTGAACCCTATTGATAGCATCAATTTGGTCGGGATTAGCTTCTATACCTCTTTTGCTGACCAAGTATACAAGGAATTTCCCTGACTAGACACCAAAAGAACATTTTATTGCGTTAAGTTTCATTCAGTACTTCCTGAGGATTTCAAAAGTCCTTATTAAGTCAGAGAGGTGGTCATCTTTGAATTTGCTCTTGACGAGCATGTCATCGATATAGACTTCCATGGTGTCTCTCATTTGGTCTTTAAACATCCTGATGACCAACCACTGATAGTTGCTCCTGCGTTCTTAAGCTCAAAGGGCATAACCTTGTGACAAAATAAACCAACAGTAGTTATGAAGTCAATCTTATCTTGATTCAGCTCGTGCAGAGGCATCTGGTGATATCCAGAATATGCGTCTAAGAAGCTCATTCTCTCATGAGCTGTTGTGGCATCTACTATCTGGTCGATCTTTGGAAGGGGGAAGCTATCTTTGGGGTAAGCCCTGTTGAGATTGATGAAGTCGATACAGACTCTCCACTTCCCGTTGCTCTTAGGGACTACTACTGGGTTAGATAGCCATTTGGGGAACTGAACTTCCCGTATGGACCCTGCATCTAGCAATTTTTTAACTTCCTTCTCCACTACTTTGGCCTTCTCTGGAGCTGTTCAGCGAGCCTTCTGTGTAACCGGCTTAAAGGCTGGGTCCATGTGTAATCAGTGGCAAGTAATGCTGGGATCAATTATGGGCAGCTCGTAAGGTTCCCACGTGAAGACGTCCAAATTTCTCCGAAGGAGGGTGACCAATTCCTTCTTTTCGCGATGAGTAAGGGAGGTATCCAATTAAAAATATTCTTTCAGTTATGCCACTTCTGACTGTGACTTCCTCCAGGTCTTCGACAACCCTCTCAAAGGGGAGGAGTCTGGTCTCCTCCACTCCCGGTCTTCCATATCTTAATTGCTATTTGGAGGGCATCAACCTCTCCTATTCTTCATCCTTGCCTCTGGCTTCCTCCACTTTCTTCTCCTGATTGGGGCGTATGGACGCTATAAAGCACTTTCTTTCCATTGCCTGATCTCCATGAATCACAACTACTCCTCGTTCTGTCACATATTTGAACTTCTGATGATAGGTTGATGGGACAGCCTTAATCGCATGGAGCCACCCTCTGCCGAGGATGGCTTGGTATGGTGAATCAATATGAACCACAAGAAATTCAATCATCTTCGAGATATTTCCTGCCTTTACCGGTAGGACGATCTTTCTCAAGGGGATGGTTATCTTTCCAGTGAAGCCAATTAGAGGAACGATGGCTTCTTTTAGGTCAGCAACACTTAACTTCATCTTTCTGAACAAATCGAGATACATTATTTCAGGTGAGTTGCCCTGGTCGATGAGCAATCTGTCGATGTCATAATTATCTATGCCGAGTGTAATGACCAATGCGTCGTCATATGGAGTTCTCACTCGCACCAAATCCTCATCAGTGAATACGACATGCTTGTTGTTGTCAATTTCTTCTGGACGTCGACGCTTCCCAGCTTAGGTATTAGCTGTATTCCCTTGAATCTTCTTGAGGTCAGACACCCCATGAATTACCGTGAACTCATGTCCGATGTCCACCTCGAGAACATTATCGTGCCTCTGATCTCCATTTGTAGCTACCTTCTCTGCTTTCTTTTCTACAAACTCATTTAAGTGTCTAACTTGAGCTAACTCTTCAAGGTGGGACTTGGGGGCTTTATAGTGCTCGGTTTTGTGCCCGCCTTCTTTGTGAAATGCACATCTCAATGCATTGTTCTGCTTGGATAGGTCTCCACCCATCTTCTTGGTCCACTTAATGAATGGCTCATCTTTGATTTTTGTAAGGATCTTGTAAATCGGTTCTCTAAAGACTGTGTTTACTGCTTGGAATGTCTTTAAGGCGTTGCCTTTGTTACCATTCTTGGGGACACTCTTGCCCCCATTCTTATTTCCTTTCTTTCGAGACTCACCCTTTTCGCCCCCTTGCCAGTGACCTTGGAGTGACCATTTTCTCCCTTACTGAGATGGGTCACATCTTCGACTTTGGCATATTTCTAAATACGACCCATCAAGTCGTCGATGGTTGTGGCCTACTTCTTAGTGAGGGATTGGTGCGGGAGGCAGGAGTTAGGTAAGACAATCTTGAAAGATGCTACAATGACCTATTTTGAGCAATCCTCGACCTCGTTGAACACCTCCTAGTACCTCTTCGCATAGTCTCTAAGGCTCTCTTGAGGTTTCTTCTTCATTGTCAGCAAAGCATCCATCTTCTTCGGATGAGATATGCTTGTGATGAAGTGAGTTATGAATAGCTCGGCTAGAGACTCAAAGTTCCTGATGGATCTGTGAGGGAGCTTCTCGAACCATTTTTAGGCGATGTTGTGCAAGCTCGATGGGAAAATTTGGCACATGAGTGCATCATTATGGTTTCACAGGATCATGGCCTGCCTATATTGTCTGACATGGTCGATGGGATCGGTCTTACCATCGTAGATTTTGAACCTGGGCATCACAAATTTCTTTGAGGCTTCTTCTTCTTCTATTGCCCTTGAAAAAGGGGATTCTTGTGAGTCCTGAGAGCTCGCCTGGCTAACTCTCTTATTAATCTGTCACCTCGATGAGCTGGGTGCTGGTCCATCTCTCTCTGGACTATGTTCCGTATATCATCATTCCATCGGCCAGGGCTCCTGTAGTGGCGAGCTGGTTGTTACTGCTCGGTATGGTCATTTTTGGACCTGTACCTCCCAGTCCTCTGTGATCCGTGCCTCAGGCTCCTTCCTCGGCTGTGAGATTTGCTCGCCTGAGGGCTAGGAGTCCCACTGTGGCGTTGCCATGTATTACGATGTAGTTCCCTTTCTTGGAGCCTGGCCTCATAGGCATCTATCAGCCTGAAAATTTGTGTGGACCTATATTGTCCATAGCTTTCTTCTGAGGCTTGCCTCTCCTAGCGAAGCCTTGGGTTTGAATGACGTACTTCAGACCTTTCCCTGGGAGGGATAGGCTGCTGTTGAATATCCCCTGCTTGAGTGGCATTGCTGCTGTCATCGGACATTACAGGTCCTTATTAGTGAAGGCTTTCTTAAAGGAAAAATAATCGTTCCCACAAACGGCGCCAATTGTGGTGACCAAAATCTCAACACAAATAATAATGAAGGGCAATCACCAAGAAAACAAGAACAATAATAATCACAATCACACAACACAAATGTGTATGTGGTTCGGCAAATTGCCTACGTCCACGGAGAGGTCTACTGTTATATTAAGTATCTCTTAAGAGGAGTTTTTCTACATGCCCTTTGCCCCGGGCCAGGGGTACAATATATACTTATGTCAAAAGAGTGGGGGTACTGGCAACCAACATGTTAGCCCAGTATCCCCTGAATATCTCCCTTGAGATTTTAGGGATAGACTGGGTCTAGTCTCTAACTCTAACCGCCACTTAGAACTCATGATTTGGGCCGGATAACTCTTACTCTTAGTCGGGCTTTGTTCGGTTACTTTCACGGGCCTACATAACGAACTGGTACCCACATGATCATTTATACATTCTCACATTATATTACCAGTGACACCATAAGTGATACTTGTGATGCATATATTATTTTTAAATAGTGTGATTCAAATTAGACTCTTAATTTTGACTCAATTTTCAGTAAGTGTTTGGATTCATTGATTAGTAAAAGACTAATTTATTCATTTAAAACACATCCCAATCGTAAAGAATAATGAGTACACAAAATATACAAATGAAAAACATATTTTTAACAACATTTTAAAACCCAGTCAAGATGGATTTGTTTTCTCCCACAAGTCTATCTTGGGTCTGCAATCTTTTGTCTCACAAACACAATTTGTTGTCTCACAAATCCATCTTGGGAGTGGATCTAAAAAAAATTAAGAACTTATGGTTTCAAACTAAAGGTCGCTAATAAATATCTTTTACCTCTTTAAAAAAAGAGACTTGATAGATGAATATATATATATATATATATATATATATATATATATATATATAAAGTTTTCTGTTAACCTTCTAGAGGTTCGGTTGAGTTGGATTTACTTATTTATTTAAGTGTTTTATTGTTGTCATATCACAATATTTGATATTGTTGTTATTAATATCGATTCTTTATTTTGACAGACTTAGTATTATCAAAGGGAATGAACTGAGTTGGTCATTTAGCCTCCGGTATGTGTTTTCTGATTTTTAATATTTATGTGACACCCCGCCCAATTAAATACCGAGTGCCTAATCCTTTATAAAATTTAAAACAGAATATCCGATTGGTTCATTCTTAGCATCACTGTAAAAAAAATAATTTTCTCTTTTTTAACCACCTAATAATTAATTAAGCTAGTGTCAAAACATTTTCCAATTATAAAAAGTCCATGAATTTCGACCATTAAAACATTCACCATTCTCATGAATTGATAACTAAGGAATAAAACTTCATCCAACTGAATATAATGAATTGGAGTTAACATCCCAGTAAAAGAATCCAAACCAACAATAATAAGTCCAACTGAAATGTAAACACTAGAATAAAAGAGTACAATGTATGTCTGACATAAATAAAATGAGAATGGGCTACACATGCCCTACATGAGAAGTCTAGATACTAGAAACTGAAATGATAGATATGGAGGCGCCTATATACGAGGACATGCAACTTCCACAATCGTTGTAGCACGTCAAAAGATCGAATGGCCTAACCCTGATATCCCTCTGGCTGGGCATCTAAAATAATACACAAGGAAAAAGAGATTTTGCAAGAGACGGGTCAGAGCCTGAGTGTAAAAGATTTTAAAACAGTTTTGCAAGTAACCTAAAACACATGTTAGCTTTTCTAATACCCACTTGAGATTCTCACCTCTCAACTAATGTGCACGCCTAACGTACCGCTAAACTATTCTAGTCATAATTATCATCTACTAGATTGTAGGTATAAACTATCTTTCTATCATTTGTAGTAATATTCCGTAATCCCTCCGTATTATTACTATACATAGTTCATGTATTTACTATCCCGAGTATAAGTTTCACAAAAACTATTAAGGGTTCACATGCTTAAGTTATTTAAGATCTTATCATATCCTTTATCAAAAAATCTCACACCGTAGATAATATTACAAGCATATATACATAACTATCACAAGATTATATTGATAAAAAGAAAATTGCTCTCTATTGTGTTTTCGTCATTGTTGAAATTCCTTTTCCATCAAAATTCCCTTGAACCTACAAAAATATAACAAAACTAGTGTAGAGGGTAAGTAAGGGAGTCAATCCAAATCCAAGGGTGAAACACAAAATATGAGAAGACATATGTGTAGATTCATTTGCATATTATTATATTTTGCAATTTTTGCTATTTATATAATTTTTATGGATTTTTCAAGGGATTTATTTAACTAACTAACTATACTAATTTTTATAACTACTAATTAAGATGTAAAAGCTAATAGCAAAAAATGAGGTAAATTTTTTTTTGCTAAAAAGTAAACTAACTAGGTTGGACTCATGAGGGCTTCAAAATTTCATCCCATAAATGGGAGATTATCCCTTAATAATCATTATCCAAAAATAAAAGCAAAAGTAAGAAAATGAAAGCATGTGAGGATTAGAGGAATTAAAGAGGAATATATCAAATCATTTAAGCCTTGAATTGGAATGGAATCACCAATTACATCAACAATATCTCAATTATACATCAAAATTCTCTAAATCACAATCCCTCACTAATGTATTTATTGAATATAAAATGAAAAGTACAAAATAAAAATAAAAAAAGATAGTGGATGAATTCATAATGGACGATTAGATAATAAAATATATTTGCTAAAAATGCAAATCCTAACATTATAAAATTGTACATTAGAACTCATCCAAAGAAATAAATTTTAGATCATTACTTTATATTGAGATAATTGCTAAAAATGCAAAATCTCAACATAAAGGAATGAATTAGAATTTACCTCCCATAAAGGGATGAATTCAACTACATCAATCTATTATGAAATAATTTCTAAAAATGCAAAAATTCATTATAGATTGGTGGGGTGAAATTCATCCTAGAGATAAATTTCACTACACACCTCTATATTGAGATATTTGCTAAAAATGCAAATACTCTCTAAAGAGGAGTGTAGAAAAATTTATCACACAAAGCTTAAAAACTAATTTGGAGATCCCTTGAAAATGGCCCAAGCCTTCAATTTATATGGTGGAAGAAGCTAGGGGTATTTTTGGACAATGCACACATGTGTGCAAGTGTGTTGAGTGAGGTAGCAATCTGATTTGGGTGAGGGAATGAACATGTGAGAAGTGGGGGTATGTGAGGGTATTTTTGGAATAAGTGGGTTAAGTTGGTTTATTAAGCATGTGGGTATTTTATTTGGTTTTATTTTGGCTTTGAAAATTGGCAGGTAATAAATCGTGGCTTGGTGACAAAATGGGAAATGGGTTTTCTGGTACACAATCAGGTAAGAGAAGAGAGAGATCCGGGCTTCGGATATGGGAGCTGGTCTCAGGTTAGTTATGGGTTGCGACTTGAGGGACCGGGGTTAGTATGGGGTTTGCGATCGAGTTGGCTGGGTCAAGCAGGGGGCTCAGGTGGTTCCTGGGGTTTGGCGAAAGTCGGGTTCGAGTTGCCGTCGGGGTCGGGGCTATTGGGTCATGTCACCGGGTTTCTACCGCCATGGCCGTAGTTCGGCGGGAGTGGTTTGGGGTAAATGGATCTCGGGTCTTGGTCGGAGTTGTTTGGAGAGAGAGGATGGAGATGGGTTTGTTGTTGGGTTTGGTTGAAGAGAGTGGAGAGGGAGGTGATGGTTACGGAATGGTGTGAGTGAGTGATGAGTTTGGGGAGAGAGAGAAAAGGGTGAAGAAGATGGGTGAGGGAGTTCTTGTGTGTGTGAGGGTGTAGGGTGGAATGGTGTGAGTGAGTGATGAGTTTGTGTGTAGTTGAGTGTATGGTTTAAAGGTGTGATTGAGTTTATGTATGTGTTTAATTTGGACCTTAAAAATAACACTATCTAACCTAAAAAAAAAAATTAATTAATATCTACTAAAAATATAAAATCCTATAAAATAAAAAACACAAAATAAAAAGATAAATCTAAAACGAAATAACAATAAAAATAAAAATAGAAAACTATTAAACTAAAAACTAAAATCCTAAAAAGTAAAATCTAATAAATCTAAAAATAAATGAAATCCTAAAAAAATTAATTCTAATAAAATAAAAATACAATAATAAAATATAAAAATAGTAAATAAAACCTAAAAATTCTAAATAAATCTAAAATAAAATCTAAAAATAAAACGACACTAACTAAGAATCTAAAAAAAATTGAAATAAAATAAAAGGGAACATACCAACACACACGGGACTCGAGTGAAGGGTTTAGGAAGGTTGGGGCTAGGTTAGGTTTACGGGACATGGTATTTAGCTCCATTCTTGATGCAATTTGTCTTGAAATAACACTTTTTGAATCACAAACGCAATCAAGCCTGGACATTAAACACTTACGCACATAAGACCATTTTTATTACAAACGAGCGACTAAAATGCATCTATTCGGGGTATAAAATGTACACTTTTGGGTGTTCATAACACCATCTCCAAACAGAGCATTGCTAGTCCTCGAGCAATAAGATAGAGAGAAAGAGAAAGATAAGAAACCAAAAGTGTACCACTTTCGTGCGCACTTGCGATTGCACTTAGTATGTGTAACAAGCCTTTAAACCTATAGGTTGCCCTACAAGACGAGTTGTGTCTCGTAAGGCTTTGTAGGGAATTTACCCACAAAATTCTTTCTTTAAAATGATTTATTGAAAAGCAGTTAATCTCTTATTAGACATAGAATGATCGCACAATCCATCATAAGAGAAATAATTTGAGAAATAAAAGTTAGAATCCTGTACAAAGTTTAGCCAAGTAAATATACAAGGCATATCCTTCCTAGAACTCATCGTGTGTAGTGTGAATCAGTCAAAACGGGTCGAATCTCACGAGAGTAATTCCTAGATTGTCTTTTGGAATCAACGTTTCAACTTCAAATCTCACTAGATATAGCTCTCTCAAACGAACTCTCGAGATTAGGGTCAGTGTATCGCTCTTGTGTGTGAGGATGTGAGTAAATGTAACAAGTTCAAACGTTTCACACACACATAAGAAAGAACAAACAATTTGAAAGAAAAGTGATCTCATTAAAGAAATGCTAATAACTATAGCGAGAACGTCGATTTATTCACCACGTTGACTTTATTTGCCCGAACACCTAGGGGAAATATATGAATGTTTATGGGTGAGGGGGAAATGAAATTGGAAGGATATGAAGATGTTGGTAGGATATGATGAGTGATATGATGGATGATGGATGAGTGATGGATACGCGAGAAGAGTGTACAACACTTTTAGGCACAAATGTCTTTATTACACAAGAACTAACTATAAAAACTCTCTTTTTTTCTTTTCTCTTTTTTTTTCTTCTTTTTTTTTTCTCATTTTTTATTTTCTTTTTCATCTTTTTTTTCTTTTCTTTTTTTTTCTATTTTTCTATTTTTTATCTCTCTCTCTCTCTCTCTCTCTACTCTCAACACATAAGACATTTACATTTGAAATCAACACTCTTTTCTCAAAAATGAATGATGAAATGTGAATGGAGATGATATGTGATGGTGTGGGGAATATGAAAGAAAATGAGAAAATATGGTAAAGTAATGGGTGAAAATCTAGTGATCGGGACAAATTTCAAGACATGCGTTTCTTACAACTCGAAAGTTATGTCGTTCTCAGTGATCAAGCCAAGAATTGAAGAAAAATGAGATCATACAACGATTAAAGTGCAGACCCAAACAACGTTGAATCAACTTGTGACTCGAATATTGTGTAAAACACTCAAAAAGGGTGAAAGACACGAATCTCACAAGCTAAAGTCTCTACTAGTAATGCTTAAGGTTTTCTTGGGAATTGTAGTACTCCTCAACTCTAACCATAATGACGTGATAAGTGCGCAAATTTTGTTGAGTCTAGAAATTCATGGTGCAACACGCCTTGTTATGTATTACATAAGCTATTTAGAAAAAATATACTCTAGCTTGATTCCTAGACTTTGAAAGATGGATGATAGAAAATTCACGTTAATGAGTGAGATGAAAGAAACTCCACGAAAATTTAAAAATTAGGTTTTAAAAAACAAAAATTTTCAAAAGAGGTACGACTTTGATAAAATTCCCCACGCCCAAACAAAAAGGAACATCGTCCTCGATGTTAAGTAAAATGGTTTTTAAAATTAAGAGCATAAGGTAGGAAAGAGATTACCATAATCAACGCTAATGAAGTGGACAGGTAAATCCAAAAGCAAACCTGAAAAAATATGTACAAGTTTATGATAGAACACTGGGTGATGTGAAACACCCCCCCCCCCCCCCCAAACAGGTTAAGACTCATAGACCGAAAAAGCGAGTTGCCTCCCGGTAGCGCTAAGTTTAATGTCTTCAGCCAGACCGAACCATTCTCACCCTAAAGATAACAACTATGAAAGTGCTGGGCGACAGAAAAATCAGGTGATGATAATCACCCCCAAACAAGACTGAAGCGTCAGTCATGTTGGATAAAGTTGACAAGGGTGAGGGTGAAGAAACACCGATCATGAGCCTTATTATTATTATTTTTTTTCAAGAAAATAGTTTTTATTATTTTTTTCTGTGGTTTTTGAATATTTTGAAAAAGAAAGGAAATATTTTTGTGATTTTTAGATAATGAAAGGAAGAAAATGTTTTTCAATTTTTTTATAAAAATAAAGGAAGAAGATATTTTTGGATTTTTATGGAGAAAAATAAGGAAAAAAATATTTTTGGATTTTTGTAAAAATAAAGGCAGAAAATAATTTTGGATTGTTTTTTTTTGAAAATGAAGGAAAGAAAATATTTTTGAATTTTTAAAAAAAAAAATGAAAGAAAATATTTTTGGTGGTTTTGAAAATGAAGAAAATAAAATATTTTTGGATTTTTAGAAAAATAAAGGAAGAAAATATTTTTTCATTTTTTTTACAAAAATGAAAGAAAACATTTTTGGTGTTTTTGGAAATGAAGAAAATAAAATATTTTTGGATTTTTAGAAAAATAAAGGAAGAAAATATTTTTGGATTTTTTTTTATAAAAATGAAAGAAAATATTTTTGGTGATTTTGAAAATGAAGAAAATAAAATATTTTTGAATTTTTAGAAAAATAAAGGAAGAAAATATTTTTGGATTTTTTATTACAAAAATGAAAGAAAATATTTTTGGATTTTTAGAAAAATAAAGGAAGAAAATATTTTTGGATTTTTTTGGAAGAAAAAATGGTGAAAAATATGGACTCTTGATTGGACGAACTAATTAAAACCGACTACCGAAAAATGAATTGGACACACGCAAGACAAGCATAAAACCTAACAGTGACACTCCGACTATTTAAATACCGGATAGCTACTCTTTTATTCAAATTAATACAAAATGTCAAGTTGGTTCAGTTCATAGCATCACTGTCGAAAACCAAATTTTAAACAATTACTAGCCACCTAATATTTAAAAATAGTGAGTTGTCAATTTTAATTAAAATAGATTAACATACAACCAAATAAAGTGTTAACTAAAGACATCATAATCACAATACAGTCACAATGTAAAATACTAGAATAAAATTGAGTCTGGAGTAACACTCCCCTGAATAATCCATATAATGAATAAAACCAAATACAAGTCTGAACAATAATTAATTAAATCCAAAACTGAAATAGAACTGGATAAGGTAAGCTGCCTCTAAAGAAAAGGGGCGACATGCCCAACTAGATGAAGTCTGAAATGGAGTCAAGTAGAATATGGAGGCGTCTACTATCGAGGTCCTGTAACTTCCACAGCAGCTACAACACGTCACTGGAATGGAACTCCTAAGCTTGGCGTCCCTGTGGCTGGGCACCTAAAAGGTTTTTACAGAAAAATAGATTTGAAAGCAAACGGGTCAGAGCCCGATTGTGAAAACAGTTTAAAATATAGCAAGTGTTTAATACCATTAAATAGTGAATATAAAATACATGTTAGTACGTGCACTTACGTAAGTTCCTCACCTTTCAACTAACTGTGCACTCCTAACGCATCCGTAACCCGTCCTAGTTATGTCACTATCTAACTAGTCTAATTGACAACCCGACCTCACTTTATAATATAAGGGTCAATACTAGACATTTCCAACAAAACTGCGAGTCTTCCTATTTATATCTCAGATTTACTTATAGAAATTATCATGCGGATTTGCCTGTTTTAACTCTACTAGCAATGTTCCAAGTATTCACATGTACACTTTAAATAAGCAGTCTATTTCAAGTACCAGTATATTAATCACATCATAAATATACAACAAGGGCACCCCTAGGCTAAGATGCCGTGCACACATACTCTGCTATCGAATCCCGGTACATCGCGTACATAAGGACTACGTATTCTGAATCTCTCAGGAACCGTTTCAGTAAGCAACATTCACACATAATGGAGGCGAACATAGTTCACATACCCATGGGTCACGCATATACCTATGCTCCCATAGTCAGCTGACTTATTAACTCATAAATAAGTCATTCAAAGCCCTATGTTCTTAAAGTATCAATCTAAATCCCCCCTTAGGCACACAAAGATTAGATGGCCCAGTTCAAAATCCGACCTCACGTGATAGCAAGTATGGTAGGTATGTTATACACATATAAATTCATATACTAAGCATTCACACGTCTTAGATATCTTATAATATTAATAGAGGTATATTCTACATCGCTATACTATCATTCAAGTTTGTACATTTATAAGTATTTGGATAATATACAATATAGACCGCCGACACATCTCACGTCGTACTTCCAAATACTTAAAATCTAACCCAAAAAAGTTACTAAGTCTTATATATAGTTCCCACAATTTTAATCCTCAATATACTCCGGTCTAACAAATACACCTACTGGTCAACACGGGAAGAATAACACTCAACTTAATTAGCCTACGCGAAGTTCGAAACCAAAATCGGACTTAAAAAGCCATTCTGAAATCTCGTCAGAAGGCACTGGAATCTCGTTCGAACGAGGTCGTTCGAACGAAAGTCTTCAAACGAACCATCAACTCATTAGAAGGGCTACTGGAATCTCGTTAGAAGCTCGTTCAAACGAGGTCGTTCGAACGACCTGGGTTGGTCTTCTAACGAAATTTCCGAGAGTGCCTAGATTTTTCCCAATTCATTTTTCTCAATTTTTCTCTTCTCCAAACTCATTCTAAATTCATACCAATCAAGTTTTAATATTCCCAAACTACTCTAAACCACCCTAGATCACTTTTTAACATAGTTTTGGGGTCAAATCTTTCAAATCAACATGTAATATCATTAGATCTCCAAGTTTTTTCCCACAAATCCTATTAATATGAATCCAGAATTTAATTGAAACTAAATACTCATCATTAATCCGTTTTTAACTCATCAAACAATATGTTTTGAATACTAAATTCGTCCAGAACAACTTTACATGCAATCCCTAACCAAGGTTCTTGAATTTTACAACAACTCCATCGGGTTTTTATCAATTTCTCAAGACAAATGTTAAATTCTACACTAAACATGGAGGAAATATTCAATTCAAGTAATGAAACCAAATCACTTGCCTTAAGTTTGATCTTCTGATTTGTTGTTGTTGATTAAAGGCGGATTCCCTCTTCTTCTACGGTCAAAATTCCTTCCAAATGGTGGTGGTGGGTGGTGGTTTTGGTTTGGAACCCTAAGGTAACTCCTCTCTAACTCCCGTAGCCCACTTCTATTGCTTTTGGATAATAAGGCCTTAGTGTCCTTTCTAATTATTAATAAATAACCATTAAAATTCGTGGGTCTTAACTCCTAAATTTTTAAAATTACCAAAATACCCTTATGGGTTACCGGTTTGGTCTAAAAATATCCCGGGACCCAAACTAAACTCCCGGCTAATGTTTTCTGACTATCTCGACTCTTCCGGACACGTTGGCGCACTCAAAATGTCCACACAGAGGATAAATTATAATTTACTCTTTAAATCTCATTAAATTAATTTCCGACGCGACTGATACGCGCGTCTTAACTAAATTTCCCAAATTGTCGTATTTCTAACTCGTGACAATTTTTATTTCTTCAATACTCATATATTACCATATATACTCAGTAATATTTAATTTTATCATCATAATCAAATACCGACTCACGTCTCGCTAGTATTTACATCCGGATTAATTTTCAATTAATTCTCATTTAATTTAATTAATCCCTTAAATAAAAATCAATAAAATTACGGGGTATTACATACTTCCCCCTAATAACAGAATTTTGTCCCGAAATTCGGAATTAAATAGTACCTAGTAAAAATAACTCTAGACAACGCTCGCACATCTCATCCTCGCGCTCCCATGTGGACTCCTCGACATTATGATGCCGCTACTGAACGCGTACTAACGGTACTATCTTGGACCTCAGTTTCCTCTCGCTGTGGTCCAGAATAGCAATCGGCCCCTCCTCGTAGGAACTATCAGGCTACAGATCTATGTTTTCCAAAGCAATGTGGGTATGGGCCAAATCGTCCCTAAGATATCTCCTTAGCGAGGAAATATGGAACACGTCATGAATCCTATGCAAGTGCTCCGATAACCCAAGTCTATACGCTACTGGCCCAATCCTCTCGATGATAGGAAACAACCCCACATATCTAGGTGCCAGGTTCCCCTTCTTCCAGAATCGCATATTCCCCTTCATAGGAGATACTCTGAGTAGCACCTGGTCCCCCACTTGAACTCTCTAAAGAACCGTTTGGCATCAGCATAGCTCTTCTGTCGGTCCTGAGCTACCTGGATACGGCTCTGTATCATCTATATCCTTGCCGAAGTATCCTGAATCACTTTGGGCCCAAGGAGTTTGTTATCCCCCACCTCTAACCAACATGCTGGGGAACGACAAGGTCTACCGTACAACGCCTCAAATGGAGCCATGCCAATGGTGAAATGGTAGGAGTTATTATAAGAAAACTCCACCAATGGAAGGTACTGCTCCCAACCACCTCCAAAATCTAGGATGCACATACGCAACATGTCCTCCAATATCTGATTCGTTCACTCGGTTTTCCCATCTGTCTGCGGGTGATATGCTGCACTCAGCCGCAACTCTGTACCCATGGCCTCCTGGAAACTCTCCCAAAATCGTGAAACAAATATCTTGTCTCTGTCATACACGATATTGAGAGGCACCCCGTGAAGTCTCACTATTTCTGCTATGAAAATCTGGGCATACTGTCCCGTAGTGTAGTGTGTTTGGGCTGGAAGAAAATGAGCAACTTTGGTCAACCTATCCACGATTACCCATAAGGAGTCGTGACCCCTCTATGACGTAGGTAACCCCGTGATGAAGTTCATGGAAATGCTCTCCCATTTCCACATAGGAACCTCTAATGGCTGTAGAAGTCCTGCCGGTCTCTGATGGTCCACCTTTACCAGTTAACAAGTGGTGCCTTTAGAAACGAACTCGATAATATCTCTTTTCATACCTCTCCACTAGTACTGTCGCCTCATATCCTGGTACATCTTATCCCCACCAGGATGTACCACGAACCGCGAACTATGTGACTCTGACATTACCTCGTGCCGCAAGTCTTCCCCTTCCGGAACGACCAGTCTCCCATTAAAGCGTAAGCCCCCGTCTGAACTAACAGTGTAGGACTCGGCTCCCTCTGCTAGTAAATTAACTATCTGCTCTTGGTAAAATGAGTCATTTGCCTGGGACTGTATCACTCGGGTAACAATCTGGGGTGAAACGGTCATTACCGACATGAATGATCGGGCCACTGCATCCTGGTGTCCCAACTCCTTCCACTTTGCTCTCCACACCTCGGCCACCTCACCTACTGGCCTACGGCTCAACGCGTCTGCTACCACGTTAGCCTTTCTTGGGTGATATTGGATATCAAATTGATAATGATTCATGAATTCAAGCCACCTACGTTGACGCATATTTAGTTCCTTATGCGTGAAGAGGTACTGTAGAGACTTGTGGTCCGTGAACAAACAGAATTTCTCCCCCAGGAGGTAGTGTCTTCAAATCCGAAGAGAAAATACGACTGCCGCTAACCCCAAGTCGTGAGTGGGGTAATTCCTCTCGTGAGGCTTAAGCTTACGGGAAGCATAAGCTATGGCCTGACTCTCCTGTTGCAGTACACCTCCAAGTCCTTGTAAGGATGCATCGGTGTAGACTAGATACTCAAATCCCGATCTGGACAATGCTAACACTGGTGTTGAGGTCAACTTGTCCTTCAACTCATCGAATGCCAACTGACAGGCATCGCTCCAGATGAATGGCACACCTTTGCGAGTCAGATGTGTCAAAGGACCCGCTATCTTAGAGAAACCCCGAATAAACCTCCTGTAGTATCCTGCTAAGCCCAAGAAACTACGTATTTCAGTTGCTGTTGTGGGCTGTCTCCACTCCCTCACCGCTAATACTTTCCCCGGATCAACTAATATTCCCCTGTCACAAATGATATGCCCCAAAAATTGTACCTCCTTCAGCCAAAACTCACACTTTTCATATTTTGCATATAACTCGTTCTGACGCAGTGTCTGCAAAACCTATCTCAAGTGTTCGGCATGTTCCTCCTCTGTCTGGGAGTAAACTAAAATGTCATCAATAAAGACGATGACGAACTGGTCTAGGAACTCCCTGAACACCTTGTTCATCAAGTCCATAAACATGGCTGGGGCATTGGTTAAGCCAAAAGACATAACCCGGAGGAACCATATCTCATCAAGAAGGCAGTCTTCGATACGGCCCGCTCCCTGATACGCAACTGATGGTATCCCGATCGTAAGTCAATCTTTGAGAAGAAGGCCGCTCCTCTCAATTAGTCGAATAAGTCATCGATTTGGGGTAACGGATACTTGTTCCTTATCGTCACTTTATTCAACTCCCGATAATATACGCATAAGCTCAAAGATCCATCTCTCTTCTTCACGAACAACACAGGGGCACCCCACAGTGAATTACTCCTACGGATAAATCCCTGACCCAATAACTTCTCTATCTGATCCCATAACTCCCTCATCTCTGCTGGAGCCATACGGTAAGGCGCGCAGGCTATTGGCCGAGTGCCCGGCGTCAAATCGATAACAAAATCTATTTCTCTACTAGGAGGTAATCCCGAAATATCCTGGAATATATCGGCGAACTCTCTAATAACTGGAATCGAATCGAGTGGTATCACCACTTCCTTAGAGGTCTCCTTCTCTATATAATACAAGTGAGTGGATGATCCTCCCTCAGGGCGAGGCATCACCATAAGGAACATCTCCTGCCCGGGTATGGAAAAAATAATACTCCTACTAAAATAGTCAATCATGGCTCGATACGCAACTAGCCAATCCATACCAACGATCGCATCGTACTCGGTCATCTCTAATACTAACATATCGGCAGGTATGGTAGTTCTCCCGATTTCTATACCCACACCTCTACATATAAGGGAAATCATAGAACCCCTACTCAATGGTGAATCTACACAAGTAACCATGCTCTCCGTAGTGTCTAACAACCCTATAGTGCGTGCAAACCTCGTGGCAATGAAATAATATGTGGTCCCGTATCAAATGAAATACGCCCCATAGTCCCCTGAATAGAAAATATACCCTCAATAGCGGGTGGATCCTGTGGGACTGCGGCCTGCTGGAGCTGATAGACTCTCCCGTACTGAAGCTGTCCCTGCTGGACTGGGACTGCTGGGATAGGTGATAGAGCTTCCATCTGCGGTGGTGCTGGGAGGGCGGCGGGAAACATAGGCCTCTGGGGATTGTGTTGAGCACCCTGCTGCTGCTGCTGTGGGGCCCTGCCCCTATCAGGACACTCCTGGAGTTTGTGGACAATCTTTCCATAAATGAAACATTTCCCTAGGAAGTTTCCCCCTCTCTATCCCTTCTACCCACGACCCTGATGACCATTACCATTCCTACCCTGACCCTGCTGGAACTGCTGCTGTTGACCATGTTGGCCCTGCTGGTCCTGATGGCCGTTCTGACCCTGCTGGCCATGACGAAAACCTCCCTAACCATTTTTAAAACCTCCAGATCGAAATCTCTTATAATCCC
The DNA here is from genome assembly GCA_949130495.1 of Sambucus nigra. Lineage (NCBI taxonomy): Eukaryota > Viridiplantae > Streptophyta > Magnoliopsida > Dipsacales > Adoxaceae > Sambucus > Sambucus nigra. Next base: position 38,103,269 of record OX422216.1, read on the forward strand.
CCTGCTAGGAACTCTGATCACCCTGCCTGTGCTGACCCTGAGTTGGTTGTGCCCCGCTGGAACCATTTCCCCCTGTCCTGCCCTGATGGCTGGACTCTCCTGATTGCTTACCCTCTGACAAGTGGAAGCAATGGTCCTGGAAGTGTAGCAATGCTGCGTTAACCACATCAGAATAAGTGGCTAACGAGAGATTTCCTAGCAAGTGATGACGGATCCTCCAAGTCAACCCATCTATAAATTTCTGTATCTTCTTCTCTTCAGTCCGAATCTCATCAGGAACGATATTCAGAAGATATGTGAACTCGTCCTCATACTCTGCCACTGTTTTCCCCTCCTGCTTGAGGTTTATCAACTACCTCCTCATCTCGGTGTGTACTATTGAGGGAAAATACTTGCGGTCAAACCACACCCAGAACTCCTGAATAGTAAGAACATCTCTCTCCTCTGCGGTGGTAATGGACTCCCACCACTACAATGCTGAACCTACCAGCTTAAAAGTAGCCAGTATCTGCCTCTGTACATCCTTACACTCGTACATCCTTAAGTGTCTTTGGATGTCCTTCTTCCACTGACTGGACATAATAACATCTGAGCTACCTGCAAACTTCGGAGGGTGTGCTTTCTAAAAATCATCACGAACACGTTCCCAAGCAGATGAGAATGCATGAGCCTGTACTGGTGCTACCACCGGCGCCTGGGGAAGTGCCTGTTGCACAACTGCTAGAGCGGCATTTATCGCTTGGGCTACAATAGCAGCAACCTCTGTGACATTCATGGAGCCCTGAACTGGTGCTGGCTGTGGCTCGGGCTGAGCATTCCTGGGAACTCACGGTGCATGTCGTGGAGGCATCTGGAATAAGAGAGAAGTCTTATAAGTCCACAGCTATCATATCAAAATAGCTGAAGAGGGTATGATACACAAAAGAGTACAACAATCCTTTAATATATGGCTCTATATCAGAGGACGCAACGCGGAAACATAACAAGCCGAACAGATCCTAAGGATACTAGAACCTAATGCACTGATACCACCTGTGACACCCCGACTATTTAAATACCGGGTAGCTACTCCTTTATTCAAATTAATACAAAATGTTAAGTTGGTTCAGTTCATAGCATCACTGTCAAAAACCAAATTTTAAACAATTACTAGTCACCTAATATTTAAAAATAGTGAGTTGTCAATTTTAATTAAAATAGATTAACATACAACCAAATAAAGTGTTAATTAAAGACATCACAATCACATTACAGTCACAATGTAAAATACTAGAATAAAATTGAGTCTGGAGTAACACTCCCCGGAATAATCCATATAATGAATAAAACCAAATACAAGTCTGAACAATAATTAATTAAATCTAAAACTGAAATAGAACTGGATAAGGTAAGCTGTCTCTAAAGAAAAGGGGTGACATGACCAACTAGATGAAGTCTGAAATGGAGTCAAGTAGAATATGGAGGCGTCTACTATCGAGGTCCTGTAACTTCCACAGTAGCTATAGCACGTCACTGGAATGGAACTCCTAAGCTTGGCATCCCTATGGCTGGGCACCTAAAAGGTTTTTACAGAAAAATAGATTTGAAAGAAAATGGGTCAGAGCCCGATTGTGAAAACAATTTAAAATATAGCAAGTGTTTAATACCATTAAACAGTGAATATAAAATACATGTTAGTACGTGCACTCACGTAAGTTCCTCACCTTTCAACTAACTGTGCACTCCTAACGCATCCGTAACCCGTCCTAGTTATGCCACTATCTAACTAGTCTAATTGACAACCTGACCTCACTTTATAATATAAGGGTCAATACTAGATATTTCCAACTAAACTGTGATTCTTCCTACTTATATCTCAGATTTACTTTTAGAAATTGTTATGCGGATTTTCCCGTTTTAACTCTACTAGTAATGTTCCAAGTATTCACACGTACACTTTAAATAAACAGTCTATTTCAAGTACCAGTATATTAATCACATCATAAATATACAACAAGGGCACCCCTAGGCTAAGCTGCGGTGCACACATACTCTGTTATTGAATCCCGGTACATCGCGTACATAAGGACTACGTATTTCGAATCTCTCAGGAACCGTTTCAGTAAGAAACATTCACACATAACGGAGGCGAACTAGTTCACATACCCATGGGTCACGCACATACCTATGCTCCCATAGTCAGCTAACTTATTAACTCACAAATAAGTCATTCAAAGCCCTATGTTCTTAAGGTACCAATCTAAATCCCCCCCTAGGCACACAAAGATTAGATGGCCCAGTTCGAAAGCCGACCTCCCGTGATAGCAAGTATGGTAGGTATGTTATACACATATAAATCCATATACTAAGCATTCACACGGCTTAGATATCTTATAATATTAATAGAGGTATATTGTACATCGCTATACCGTCATTCAAGTTTATATATTTGTAAGTATGTGGATAATATACAATATAGACCGTCGACACATCTCACGTCGTAGTTCCAAGCACTTAAAATCTAACCCATAAAAGTTACTAAGTCTTATATATAGTTCCCACAATTTTAATCCTCAATATACTCCGGTCTAACAAATACCCCTACTGGTCAACACGGGAAGAATAACACTCAGCTTAATTACAGTGATGCTATGAACTGAACCAAGTTGACATTTTGTATTAATTTGAATAAAGGAGTAGCTACCCGGTATTTAAATAGTTGGGGTGTCACACTAACTAACACATAGTCAATTTTTATCTTTAAATTTAGTGAAAGGGTAGTCAAATTTTAATTAAGTCCACGGGCGATAAAAAATCACGAAATGTCTTTGTGATCTCCGTTGCAAAATTTTCTCCTATTGGGCTACCTAGTTAATTGATTTTAAATTTAATAATGGCTAAGGTAGCACACAATGGTAAGCGAGTGAGTCGGGTGATGAAATCCCTTCACGTGAGTGATCGCGTGTAGGTCTTAGTAATTTAATTCATCACACCATTTGAAAAATAAATGCGAGAATAAAATCACAAAAGAGCATGTAATCACACACAAGAATTGACTCGCTAACAGGAGAGGCACGAGTGTTTAGAAATGTACCTCCCACGATTTTTACACCGTGGGGTGCCGAAAAATTTTAGTCGACCGGGGGGGGGGGAGATCACGCCTATCTCATTCGGCCCCGGGAGTATTAACGACCCAAGGTAGAGAGGCTTCTTTTCCTCGCCTTTGAACACCCTCTCTCTACCTTGTCCGGTTTCCCTATCACGCTTGTCTTCAATTATTACAATTTTTAAAATGAAAAATTATGGTGTCTCTATGCACCGCAATACAAGCCAAGTAATAAAATCCTAATACCAGCCTTCTAAAATAAAGAAAAATGGTAAAATAAAAACAACAAAATATGGAAAATAAATGAAAAACAAAGTGAAATCCGCTAATGTGCACGCTTAACGTACCGCTAAACTATTCTAGTCATAATTCTCATCTACTAGATTGTAGGTATAAACTATCTTTCTATCATTCGTAGTAATATTCCGTAATCCCTCTGTATTATTACTAGACATAGTTCCTGTATTTACTATCTCGAGTATAAGCTTCAGAAAAACTGTTAAGGGCTCACATGCTTAAGCTATTTAAGATCTTATCATTTCCTTTATACAAAAATCTCACACCGTAGATAATATTACAAGCATATATACATAACTATCACAAGATTATATATATACTAATACAACACCCCTAGACTCAGCTACGATGCATGCATACTCTGCTATCAAGTCTCGATACATCTCGTACTAAATAAGGACTAATGATTTGGAATCACTCTCGAACCATCGAAATACAAATCACACATATTGCAGGCGAGCATGGTTCCAAGTTTATGGGTTACACACATACCTACGCACCCATATGACCGTCATCACTATTGTTGATACCAAAATTAATATGCTGATATGGACGAATAATATGAAGACACTTGTTAATCTACGTGGCATAATAGCAACGAGGAAGCTCATTCCCCCGACCAACAGTTATTCTCTCCGAACAACGAGGATACACCAAGGAACTTTAGCACTCCGAGGTACTCCAGCGCTCTGAGGAACTCCTGATCAACGAGCAACTGGAGTCGGTCCGAGCTGCACCTCGGCCATAACATCAATTGCCAGATAATCAACAGTTCAATTATTCATTGAATGTTCATCATCTTGACGCACACGCTGCATCAAATGTATTACCCTTTCATATGTATATCATTTAATGTATCAACCCTTGCATGTACAGCCTAAGGGCTATAAATACCTTGTATCACCCTCATTCAAAGGGATCGGAATTTCTTGAGAGAACTTGTACTCGAGAATTCCCAAACACTCAACAATAACATAACAGTGGACGTAGGCCATTCATTTAAGGCTGAACCACTTTAAAAATATTTGTCTCATTTTATTTATCTGTGATTGAATAATTAGAGCGATCTAATTTTTTACATCAACAGATTGGCGCCATCTGTGGGAACGATTGTTATTATCGTTTTTCACCAAAAATCATTCATCATCAATGGCGGATAATCCAGAATCTAGCAATCGAAACGCTGGAAATGTTGGAAATCCTCCAAATCCCTCTGCACCTCCAGATCTGGCCGGAATTATGACGAATCTGGCTCAAGGACAAACCGCCATGCAAGACACAATGAGGCAACTCATACAAACCCTTCATGGCAATGCCCCTGCACGTTCAGGACAACAAAGCGGTCAGAGGCAAACTTACTTACTTTCTTCACGATCCAGGCGTACTGAGTCATATCGTAATGAGGAGTCTGATGATTTCTCTTATCAACCTGGGCGGACTTCATCAATAAGGGCTACAGATACTGATCAACGTATCATCCTCTCTCCAGAAAGACCCAGCGCCTTAGAAAGATTGAGTAGGGTGTCTCCTTTCAGCCGATTAGGCCCTAGGAGGAATAGGAGTCCACCTAAGACCATGTCGAGGAGTTTTCGACAACCATCAGATCTAAGAGAAGGATCAGCACAATCACGACCAGTTGTTCGTCAAGATAAATCTCAGGAGGCTACTTCAGAACGATCTATTGCTCGAACCAATAGGCCCGAGGAAGGAAATGAAGCGTGGAAAGGATCCCTTCAGCGCTTGGAGGATAGATTGGGAGAAATAACTAAGGCGAAGAATCCCTTACAACGAACTTTTGTTCAAGGGACACCTTTTGTCCAGGCCATTGTGGGTTTTCCTACCCCGTCAAAGTTTAAAGCACCTGTGGTGACCCCCAAGTATGATGGAAAGACAGATCCTGTTCTACACATAGAGCAATATCAAGCTGCCGCCGATATCTATGCTGTCCCCGACGAGATGAGATGTAGAGCATTCTCTGGGACTCTTACTGGAGCTGCCCAGATTTGGTACAATAATCTTCCTCGGGGTAAGATTTCAACTTTCTTTCAGTTGGCTGAGTTGTTCATCGGCAATTTCTGTTTTGGAGCAAAGCCAGTAAAACGAGTAGCACATTTGTTAAGTGTTAGACAAAAATCTGGTGAGAGTACTAGAGATTACATAACTCGTTTCAATAACGAGAAGCTGGAGGTCATAGATTACGAAGAGAAGACAGCAATCACCGCTTTGATGAGTGGGTTGTTGCCTAATAAGTTGTATTATACTTTGGCGAAAGATCCACCTAAAACTATGTCAGAACTGATGGCAAAAGCGGCCAAAATCATGAATGCCGAGGAAGCTATGGCTGCAAAGAAGAATATATATAAAGACACCAAAGTGGAAGTCGACAAGTCTAAGAATAAAGAGCATAAGGGCAATAGCGGTGATAAACGCTCCAGAAATAATAAATCATCATGGGAAATCTTGAAGAAATATGACAATTATACTCCTTTGAAAATGAGTATTAATCATGTCTTGGAAGAAATCAAGAACAACGAGGAGGTAAAATGGCCAAAGAAACTGAAGTCAGACCCTGATTCGAGGAGTAGGGATAAGTACTGCGAATTTCATAAAGATCATGGTCACATGACCAAAAATTGCATAGCTCTTCAGAACGAGATTGAAACACTCATCCGAAAAGGAAAGTTAGCAAAATATGTTGATCGGGGAGGCGAAAAAAGAAATAATGACCGAACTAGAGAGAGGTCTAGATATCCTCGCCGAACAGAGGAGAAAAAGAAGAGAAACCATGAAGATGATCCAGAGGATGACCCCGATCTTCCCAAGAAACCAAGGCATCCAGAACGAGAGGTATTTTCCATACGTTTTGGATCAATTGATTGTAATGTTATTACAGGAGGAGATGCAGGAGGAGGAGACCATATTGCAGAAAGAAAAGCTTACCTCGGAGAGGCTCAAGCTTGTTCATATATTCAGCGAATAAATCTGGCCGAGGACGATCGTCCGAGGAAGGTAAACAAAGAGAAGCTGGTCATTGGTTTTTCAAAAAATGACCTGGCAGGTGTTCTTTATCCGCACGACGATCCTCTGGTGATCAAAATGAGGATGAAGGAAGTAGTGATTTCAAGGGTGTTGGTAGACAATGGAAGCTCGGCAGACATCATGTACTATTCATGCTTTGATAGCTTGAATATGAAATTATCTCAATTGGAACCTTATCACAGACCCCTCCTAGGTTTTGCTGGCGAGAAAGTTTTTCCACTTGGGACAATCAAATTGGATATATTCATTGGAACTTGGCCTGCTTGTCGAACAGAAAGAATACGCTTCTTTGTGATGGATAAGAATGTGCAGTCAGCCTATAACATCATCATGGGAAGAGTTGGTTTGAAGAAATTCGAAGCAGTTCCATCTACAGTGCATCAATGCTTAAAATTCCCAACAAACTTTGGAGTAGGAGTTGTGAAGGGTGACCAAAAAGTAGCTCGGGAATGCTATTATTCATCTGCTGAACAAGAGGAGCTTGAGGAATCGAGAAAAAAGACTACAACCTACCAGGTGGAAGAAGATACAGAGATTGAAACTCTCGATCCCAGAGATGAATCCCAACTTGTAAAAGGACAGGTGGTGGAATCTACAGAAAATGTTATACTGGATGACGAGCACCCAGAACGAGTAACCCATATAGGTTCATCATTGGATACTTCAATAAAACAGGAGTTGATAACTTTCTTGAGAAATAGGAAGAAAACTTTTGCATGGAGTCATGAAGACATGCCAGGAATAGATCCAAACTTCCTATGTCATGAACTCAATGTGAATAAGGAGATCAAGCCCGTAAAGCAGAGAAGAAGGGTATTTAGCCCCGAGAAGAATCAAGACATTCAAGAGGAGGTCGACAAGCTCCAGAAAGCCCAATTCATTGAAGACGTAAAGTATCCAGACTGGTTGGCAAACGTGGTGATGGTAAAAAAGAAAAACAATAAATGGAGAATGTGTGTTGATTTCACCGATCTCAACAAGGCATGCCCAAAGGATCATTTTCCATTGCCTAGAATTGATCAACTAGTGGATGCTACTTCTGGGCACGAGCTGCTTAGCTTCATGGATGCCTACTCTGGCTACAACCAGATCAAAATGAAACCTGAAGACAGGGAAAGTACTTCTTTTATTACCCCTAGGGGAACTTATTGCTATAATGTTATGCCTTTTGGTTTGAAAAATGCAGGAGCGACATACCAGCGGCTGATGAACAAGGTTTTCACCGAACAAATCAGTTGCAACATGGAAGTCTATGTCGATGATATGCTAACAAAAAGCAAGAAAGCTGCAGATCATCTAGTTGACTTAGCTCAGACATTTGATCAACTGGATAAATACCAGATGAAGCTCAACCCGACGAAGTGCACATTTGGAGTACGAGAAGGAATGTTTCTCGGGTACATTGTCAACCAGCGAGGCATTGAGGCAAATCCAGATAAGATCAAAGCTCTTTTAGGGTTGTGATCTCCGACAACAAAGAAAGAAGTGCAGAGTCTTACAGGACGAGTTGCAGCGCTCAACATATTTGTGTCCCGAGCAACTGATAAATGTCTCCCATTCTTCAAAACACTTCGAAAAACTTTTGAGTGGACTGATGAATGTGAGAAGGCCTTTCAAGACTTGAAAAAGTATCTAGGAACACCTCCACTGTTGTCTAGGCCAATAACGGGAGAAAAGTTGTACTTATACCTGGCAGTATCAGAGCATGCAGTTAGCTCGGTATTGATCAGATTGGAGAATGGAGTCCAGAAGCCAATTTATTACACAAGTAAGGCTTTCCGAGGTGCAGAGATCAGGTACCCAAAATTAGAAAAATTGGCATTGGCATTAATTGAAGCAATTAGAAGAATGAGGCCATATTTCTAGGCCCATACCATTATCGTGTATACCGACATGCCATTAAGACAAGCCCTTCATAAACCAGAAAAGTCAGGGAGACTGATGTACTGGGCAATAGAGCTCCGTGAATATGATATTGTGTATGAACCCAGGTCATCATTAAAAGGGCAAGCTGTAGCAGATTTTATAGCAGAGTTTACATATCCTGATACCCCCGAGGAACAAAAGTTGCTCACTGACCAACCTGTGGATGTTACAGGATCAACAGACATAAGTCCAGACCAACTCCGGTTGGTAAAAGGGCTTGTGGATGGAGAAAGATCATCAAATTCAAACCCAGACCAACTCCGGCTGGTAAAAGGGCGAGAAGAAATGGTCGGTGAGGAGCGAAAATTAACAGGGGAGGATGGAAGAGAACAGTATATATTTCACCGAGGAACTCTATTGGATAAGAAATTTGAAGACGAGTTACCTACATGGAGATTGTATGTAGATGGGTCATCTTGCACAGCGGGTTGTGGAGCAGGGATTATTTTGAAAACCCCAGACGAGATTGATATAGAATATGCCTTGCGATTTCAATTCAAAACCTCCAATAATGAGGCTGAGTATGAGGCCATGATAGCAGGTCTTAATCTAGCAAAGATCATGGAATCACAACAAGTGATGGTATTCAGTGATTCTCAATTAATTGTGAATCAAATGATGGGAACATATGCGGTTAAAGGGGAATTAATGGTCAAGTATCATGCAAAGGTGATGGGATTGCTGGCAGAATTTGACGCCATTCAGTTGATCAGAATACCCAGAATAGAAAATGCACAAGCAGACGCACTGGCCCGACTAGCATCAGCTACTCGTACCGAGCTGCGAAGAACGATACCAATTGAAGTACTGGAAAGTCGGAGCATAGATGAAGACCTGACGATGAATGTTATTACCCTTGATCTAGGACCATCTTGGATGGATCCCATCAGGGCATATATTGAAGAAGGAGGATTTACAGAGGACAAGCACGCGGCAAAGAAATTGAAGTTTAAAGCTGCCTGGTATGTACTAACTAATGGTGTTTTGTACAGACGAGGAATTATGGTAGGTTTGCAGAGATGTGTACATCCCTCCGAGGTGAAAGAATTGATTGAAGAGATCCATGAAGGGTCATGTGGAGCTCATGTAGCAGGTCGAACACTTTTACAAAGGGTGATGACACAGGGATATTTCTGGCCGACGATGAGGGCTGATTGTATAGCCTACGCCAAGAGATGTGATAAGTGCCAACGTTTTTCCTCCATCCGACGAACTCCACAAGCATTGTTGACACCCAGAACTTCCCCTTTGCCATTCGCCATGTGGGGAATTGATTTGGTGGGACCATTGCCGACCACCCGAGGAAGATTCAAGTACCTCGTCGTCGCAGTAGACTATTTTACTAAGTGGGTAGAAGCTGAACCCCTTATCGACATGACGTACGAGAAGGTATACCAATTTGTCTGGAAGAATATCATCTGTCGATATGGTCTCCCTCATGCCTTCATCACAGACCATGGAACACAATTCGATAACGAAGAGTTTGCTGCCTATTGTCACCAATCAAACATCCTGAAGACTCATTCAGCACCAGGTCATCCTCAAAGCAATGGGAAGACTGAGGTGACAAACACAACGCTACTAAATGGTTTGAAGAAGAGGCTAAGTGAGGCTAAATCTAATTGGATTGATGAGCTACAGTCAGTATTGTGGGCTTACCGAACAACTCCTCGAGCAGCAACTGGAGAATCACCATACATGCTGGCATTTGGAAGTGAGGCTGTAATACCTGCTGAGTTGGGTCTCCCAACACACAGAGTGCTAAATTTCAATTCCCCAGTCAGTGATTTGATGAGAAGATTAGATTTGGACATGCTCGAGGAGGTTAGAGAAGAGGCAGCCATTAGGAATGTGGCTTACCAACAACGTACAACTCTATTCTACAACAAAAGGGTGAAGAAATGCGACTTAAAAGAAGGGGATTATGTGCTAAAGAAGGTCATTCAGAAGCACAATAAACTTGAAGCCAACTGGCATGGACCTTACCGAGTTACAGAAGTTGTCCGACCAGGAACTTACCGAATAGCAACTCTAGAAGGAGAGGAATTTAAGAATGCATGGAATGATGAACACCTACGCAAGTATTATCAGTATGTAAAATGTAAAGCAATTCCTTCATTATGAATAAAACGATGATGTTTTACCATCTCCTTCCTTTTATTACAAGTTTTTTGGGGAATACTAGTGTGATACACTACACTGATAGTTCGAGCGTGATCAACTTCGGTTGGTAAAATAGCGAGAACAAATTATACTCCTTTGGTTAGGAGGCGTACACTTGCGTGATCAACTTCGGTTGGTAAAAGATCTTGTGGACAAGATAGTTCGAAAGAACCTGATAGTTCGAGCATGATCAACTTCGGTTGGTAAAATAGCGAGAACAAATTATACTCCTTTGGTTAGGAGGCGTACACTTGCATGATCAACTTCGGTTGGTAAAAGAGCTTGTGGACAAGATAGTTCGAAAGAACCTGATAGTTCGAGCGTGATCAACTTCGATTGGTAAAATAGCGAGAACAAATTATACTCCTTTGGTTAGGAGGCGTACACTTGCGTGATCAACTTCGGTTGGTAAAAGAGCTTGTGGACAAGGTAGTTCGAAAGAACCTGATAGTTTGAGCGTGATCAACTTCGGTTGGTAAAATAGCGAGAACAAATTATACTCCTTTGGTTAGGAGGCGTACACTTGCGTGATCAACTTCGGTTGGTAAAAGAGCTTGTGGACAAGATAGTTCGAAAGAACCTGATAGTTCAAACCCACAACCAACTTTGGATGGTAAAAGGGCAAGAACTAAAATGCCAATTTTGGCTAGTTAAGAAACAAAATATGCCAACAAGTTGGTCGGAAGGTAAAACCTTTCCAGAAAATACAAAAAATTCCAAACTGAACCAAGTATAGTTAGTCGGTGATCAAAACCCACTAACTGTAGTTGGTCGACGAGGATAAATTATCGACCTTGGTTGGTCGGACACATTTTATGAAAATATTTCAAATTGAACCAAGTATGGCTGGTCGGGGATAAAAACCCATCAACTGTAGTTGGTTGACAAACACTATTTAACAACCTTGGTTGGTTGGAAACATTTTAAACATTTTATACTCATCACTTTATTATTAAGTGATCGAACAACATTTTTTGATACTTGTAACTGTTTATTACTAAGTTGGTTGATGAACAGCACAAAATTGTTATCTTTTTAAACAGATACATATGCACAAATATAAAGTGTTTAACAAGCACAACAGAATAGCAATGCAGATTTACAAACAGAAAATGAAAGTCTTTCATTAAAAATCAAAATAGATTACAAGTTACATGCATATATACTAACCATTACATTGAAAATACTATTCTATTGGTTTCTTTCCTTTAGCTTTTGAAACAGGCTCATCGCCAGCAGGAGGATCCTCTAGGCAAAGAGGAGAATTAATGAAATTAACATCTCTGAGCATTCTGACGTTCATCACATAAGGTGTATCCAAGAGATGCTCGGGACGAGATAATTCAATCTGAGAGTGAAGACTATAGTCACCAAGATATTTTGAAATTAAACTCCAAGGAATGGAACGAGCTGGGATCCATTCCATGTCCAATTTGAAAGGTGGCACAGGCAAGTCTAGTAACCCTGGAGTATGATAATCCCATAAAAAATGCCCTTGCTCCAATTTTAATACACCCAGGGCGTTCAACCACCCCTGCTTATAACCTTCATTATTGGCGTGTTCAATACGAGCATCTAAATGAACAAGGGCTTCATTGTATCCTGCCATCCAAAATTCCCTGGGCTGTTTATGGAATTGGAAGGTTAATCTATCCAATTGTTCATGAAGGTTTTTGGCGAAAAGATCCTTGGTATGTAAAGCAGACTTCGTTGCAGTAAGTTGATCTTCCAAAGATAGGTTTTTCTTGGACATTTCAGAAAAAGAACGATCTTTTGCATTCAATTGGAACGCTTGAGTTTCCAAAGTAGATTGAGTGCGAGCTTCTTCAACATTACGGCTGAGAACTCTTGATCGACTCCGAGCAGGGGGAGAACTTTGCTCCTCGACAACATTTTGAATAGCTCTTCCTCGCCCACGAGAACCTCTTCCTCGTCCCCGAGCAGTAGCAGAAACACCAGACTTTCTTAAAGAATCCAATTCTTGCCTTAATCTGGCGTTTTCAACCTCTAAGAAGGAGACTCCTTCATCATTGATCGGTACCAAGGCAGCAGAGGATGAAGCTGCAGACTCGTATTGCGCCAACTTTTTCTGTAAATTGTTGTTCTCTTGTTCCAGCAGCTCGGCGATCTGTCTGCAGGCCTCAACTTCACCTTTTAGGGTTCTCTCCCTAATATCGTACCCAGCAATGATCTTTTTGTGACCTGTCTCAGAAGAAAGCTGTTGATACCTATTCTCATATTCCTTGTGCAACAAAGTAATTGATTCATTGTGCTGACCTTGGAGATCTTCTAAGGAATAATGAAGCTCCTCAATCAAGTCATAGTAGGCCACGTCATTGGCCACAGCTCGGTCAAGTAAATCCTTCAAGTACCGATAAGCCTCAATTGCTTGCTCTGAAGCATCATGGCCAAGGATGTCAGCAATTTCTGATGTACTAAGGTCTGTATGACCAGCTTTATAATATTCGTGGCATTGCTGCATCAGCTTTGTATCATGTGCAGATATCAGTTCCATTCTAGCCACAAACTAATAATGAAGAGAAAACAACAGTCAACAAAAACAAATCATCAACAACAGAGATGAACAAAGATGTATTTTATTAGATCACAAAAAGATTACATTGTTTGATTACAAATAATGAAAGATAGAAATGATACCGAATAACTTCACACCTTTTCCTTGTCTCCCAAGACTTTCTCGGGAGGCTGGGACGAGGAGCTTGGTTGCTCGGTGGTAACAGCAGCTTGATCAGCAGGAGTTGAAATTTTCTCAGGAGGAGGAGGCATAGAAGAATGTCCTCGTTGGCAGAAGGTAGAGAGGCAGGGACTTGATCACCCATGGCCATGGAAGATTCATCAGAGATGGGCTCATCTTCTTCTTCTTCTACAATTGGTGGGGGAGGACCAGGGAGGTGTAGCTGAAATAGCTCAGAGTCGTCTTTGATCTTTAATTCCTGCAGGGCAGCTACCCAGCCATCTCGGAAGTATTTAAACTTCCCGTATTGTACTTGGGATGTCATAGCAGCAATCCCTTTGTCCCATCCTTTATCCCAGCCAACACTGAAGGATTTTTTAACTGCGAGCTTTCTTTTCAGTTTCTCCGAGGATAGCTTCTCGGATTGAAGATCTTCGGCAGTCTTTAACTTCACATCCAATTCTTCTTTTTGGCGCTTTACATCTCGCAGGATGGACAACTCTTCCTCTGCCTTTTTCAGCTTATCTTCAAGCTCTCCAAAGTTCTTGAGCTTGTCGTCATATTTTTGATGCTCAATCTCTAAACTTTTTACCTTATTCTACAAATTCTTAGAGGTCTCAACCAACTTCACCTTCTCAGCTTCAACTATAGACAACTTTTTCTCCCAGACAGCTTTGTCCTCACTATACTGCTGACGAGAATCTTTCAAGGATTGGGTCAAACCCAGCAGAGCATCCTCTACCCTCGACGAGGAGTTGGAAGCTTTAATTGCTTCATCTTTCTTCACGATGTTGTTAAAACAATTCACCAGCTAAACAAAGGAAAAAGTGACAGGTCAGTACAAATACAAGTATTCAAAGAAAGAAAGGAAATTCAGAGTGTGAGAAATTTACTGAAGCAAGGTGACGGGTAGCAAGGGATGTCAGCATATCCCTAGAAATCTTTTCATCAATTCCTTGAACCTCGGGTATGATCCAAGTTTTTACCGAGCTCATGGCAGAGCTCGGAGGAATGATGGTTGGAACACCAACACCACCAACTGGTAGAGAAGAGATGGTTTCAGTCAGATTGGCAGTTTCAGCCAAATTGACTAAGGACGATTTCCTCAGTCTCCTCAAAGGAACTTCAGCAATTTCAACCAAGGAAGAGCTCTTGGTCGGAGAACTTCAGCAGTCATCTCCACGGGAGCAACCTTCTTGCTCGGAGCCACTGGAGGCTTATCGGAAGCTTTGGAAGGCGCAACATCCACCTTCTTAGTCCCCTCTGGGACATCAATTTTTCTTTTCTTGGTCTCAGCAGCAGAAGTAGTGTCATCAAATAGAGCAGGAGGAGCTCTTTTCTTACCCATTCTCTGACTTAAAGGGATGTGAGAATCTGAAGAAGAATCCTCTGGAGTTGAGGCTGGCTCAACAGATCTAATCACAGGACGAGCAGTATAAGAAGTCGTATAGCTCCTATACTGCACCAAATATGATGCAGACCTAATGTGCTCGTCTGCCACGTTCTTATGTAGACCCCAGATAAGTTTCAGATGCTTAATATTAACCTCTGATTCTTTTGGAGTTTTTCTTTTACTATCAACTGCAAACAAATACATAATGAAATATCAGTCATACATTTTGTCAAATATGATAAAAGCATAATTTCATAAGTAAAGGAAAATGAGAATAAACCTATCCCATTGCCATATGGGGGGCATTTAGGACCCTGGTATACTGCATCTCCAACCAAGGGGGCATATTGCCAATTTTTAATAACCACTCCATGTTCAAAATAATCTCTATTTGCATCAGGGAGGTTAACTACAAGAGCCCTATTTAAAAACCTACTTTTTAAGTAATAAACATTATCTAAAATAGCCCATCTATAGCAATACATAATCTCAGGAATCCCTATACGAGTTCCATGAGTCAGATTTAATTTATACACCCCATTAATTATTCTCCATGAATTGGGGGCTATTTTTGCAGGAACAACGTCAAAGTACTGACAGAACTCTAAGAATAAGGGATTTGGTGGAAAAGAAAATCCACATTCAGCAATGAATAGACTGGGGAACCAATGTCCCTGAGCCAATCGAAAATAATCTAAAGGCTCAGAAAGAACCTCCAGAGTTACCCAGGAAGGAATGGAAAAATCGGAACGAAATTTCTCAACAGATTCCACAAGATAAACCATAGTGAATAAAAGAAATACAGAAGAAAAGAAGAGAATCTTACAGGGAAAAAGGAAGAGCTGACAACAAGCGAAGGAAAAGACGAACACACAAGAGAGTGAGAGAACAGAAAGCTTGAATGCAGAAAATGGAAAAAGGTAGAAGACGGTATGGTTACCTAAGAAGTTTAAATACTTTACCTCGGGAAGCTGCGAAGGAAATGATTACGCGAAAGAAACTGATACGCCACCGGCGGCTAAAAGGACAAAAATGCACGAAGATCGAAGCACTCATACAAATTCGAAAAGGCGGATTCTGCGAACTTAGAAGGAAATTCAAATATGAGGAAAAGGCTCCTAAAACCCAGGAAAGTCATTTAATATCGCCATATATCGAGAAAGAATGTTCCATACTCCTCAAAGTTCGAAATATGAAATATTGGGGGCTTCTGTTGATACCAAAATTAATATGCTGATATGGACGAATAATATGAAGACACGTGTCAATCTACGTGGCATAATAGCAACGAGGAAGCTCATTCCCCCGACCAACAGTTATTCTCTCCGAACAACGAGGATACACCGAGGAACTTTAGCACTTCGAGGTACTCCAGCGCTCCGAGGAACTCCTGAGCAACGAGCAACTGGAGTCGGTCCGAGCTGCACCTCGGCCATAAAATCAATTGCCAGATAATCAACAGTTCAATTATTCATTGAATGTTCATCATCTTGACGCACACACTGCATTAAATGTATTACCCTTTCATATGTATATCATTTAATGTATCAACCCTTGCATGTACAGCCTAAGGGCTGTAAATACCTTGTATCACCCTCATTCAAAGGGACCGGAATTTCTTGAGAGAACTTGTACTCGAGAATTCCCAAACACTCAGCAATAACATAACAGTGGACGTAGGCCATTCATTTAAGGCTGAACCACTTTAAAAATATTTGTCTCATTTTATTTATCTGTGATTGAATAATTAGAGCGATCTAATTTTTTACATCAACAACTATCATTCTCACAGATAGCCCGTACCTAGGTTCCATATTCTAAGGTACCAAATCTAAAATCCCCCTAATTGAGCTCATCAGGATAAGACTATCCCCTTTCCCAAATAACCTCTTGCGATAGCAAGCAGCGTAGGTATCCTATACACATAGTAAATCAATCATGTAGGTATTCACGCAACCTATTCCAATTAGTAGGTATACATAACCTAAATACATATTAATATGCGGTATACCTCTCGCCACACTCCCGATATTATTTGATTACGATTGTTCTCTCTATCGGCCCGCATGTAAAGCGATTTATAATCCCAAGTATCTTTTACAGTAGCTAATCCCACTTTTATACTACTAACATATCATAAGTAGTCTCGAAATATTGTAGAATAAATTTTCCAAAAAAAATTAATCGATTCGGTCCTGGATGATCGGTTCAGTCCGACCCTTACAGAAATCTATAGAAAAACGGACCGATCTGGAGTCGCAGAAAGACAAACCGGTCCGATCGACTTCTACCTCCTGAACTACGTCTTCCCACCATTAATGATACTAGAACCTCCACATAATCTTCCCAAACACCAATCTAACAAATTATAATCGATGTTTTGATATATTTATATGATTTCTAACAATCTAGGATCATTAAATCATGCATAACTCTTAGTAAATTTTGAAATCCCCAAATTAGTTCATTAAACCTTAGTTCTTGAAATTCACATTAAAGAATACCAACAATTCCAGATTCGTTCATCATAAAGAATTCTCAATTCGTGATTCCTAATCTACATGTATGAAGAGTTCAACCTAATTATCTCCATATTCTAATTAGTTATTCTAACTCTCCAACTTCATCAAATAAACACCATATTCATATTCAAATTGAACCTACATTACCATGGGTTCCATTATTGCTCTAAATTAACCAAGTTTAAACACTTGCCTCGAAAGTGAAGGTCTGATTCGTTGGTGTGGTTGGTATGGTTGTGTTTCACGTTCTTCGATCTACACGATGATGGTCTCGGTGGTGCAAGATGGTTGTTCTTGGCTTTAGACCCTTAGAATTGGCTCTCCCTCTTCCTCTGTAATTCTGCCTTGGATTTTGTGAATGATAGACCTAATCTCCCTTACGTATCAGATATAATACTTATCCTAATTTCGTAGGTAATTAATGCCCAAAAATAGAAATTACCAAAACGCTCTCTCGGGTTGTCGGTTAGGCCTAAAATTGTCCCGGGACCCAAACTAAGCCCCTGGGTAGACTTTTCTGACTATCTTGACCCTTTCGGACTCAATGGTGCACTCGAAATGACCATTTGGATTACTTATAAATAATTTACTTTTATTACATTAATTTAGTCACGACACGACTGACACGCACGTCCCAACTTACTTTCTGTAACTATCGTATTTCTCACTTGCAAAAATTTTCATAAATTCCCAATCATATATTACTTTATTCGCTCAGTAATATTCCATAAAGTTCTCACTAACAAATACTAACTCTTATCTTGATAGTTAATATTTATTTTAATCCGGATTAATTATCAATTATTTTCCCATATTTAATTTAATTAATCCAATATGTAAAAATCCTAAAAATACGGGGTGTTACAATTTACCGACTCAATTTCCTGCATGGTTACCTTTATTCGATTGTTTCAAATGTCTTCCATGTTGGAGTGCAAGTGTGACTTTTATGTGTGATTGTATTTATTTATGGATTGCAAGTTTGTGTTATTTGTTTACTTTATTAGTTTTGCAACTGTACATTATTAAATTGACTACCTAAGGTACTCAGCTCTTTATAATGTTTACAATTTTTAACTATAGGCACAATGATTTTAGGGTACACATAAAAAAACAATTCACATTAATTTTTTTTTGCCATTTTAAAAAAATGGATCATTGTTTGATGTTTTTATAAAGGTTTAGGCGAACTCACTTGTGGGTCCGCAACGTAGGGGTTCATTTTAAAAAAAGTATTAAAAAATAAATTTTGTGTTGATTTATTTTGTGTTTATTTTAAACATTCTAGAGTACACATAATAATTATCAACCCAAAATAATTTGTTTTATTATAAAAATGGGCAAATGTTTGACAATTTTTGTAATTGTTATGAAAACTTCCAAACATTGACCATTTTATTTTAAATAACAAAATAATCAATATGAGTTGATTTTGTATGGGTACCCTAAAAAAATGTTAAAACTTAACACTTTGGATGTGCCATCTTTTTTTCCATTGCATTATAACTCTCATATTATGTTTCCTCTCTCAAGACTATGGTATGTTACTCTATGTACAAACATTAATTTTGATAAATTATTTTCAATTTTGACAATTTTGATAAATTATTTTATTAACAATTTTGATAAATTATAAACAATTTTGACATTAAAGCTTTATATCAATGATGCTAAGACTATCTTGATATAAAGCTTGATATAAAGCTTGTGGCTGATGAAGTTGGGACAAGCATTATGTTGAGTTAATTTAAGGAACATTAATTTACAGTTATACACTTATGCTTCTATATTTTCACAAGAAGGTTGAGGTATATGATGAAGTGTTAATGTTGATCAATTATTGCTCATTGTAGTTTCAATTGGCAGTCAATCTCAAGTCATATAGACAATGGTGGGAGTCATGCTCATATTGGTTTATTTTATTTATTTTTATTTTTCTCGATCAACTTTCTATCACGATTTGAAATCTTGCGGTTGCACATGTTTTATGTCTAGAGTAAAATCGATGAAATAGGATTCATGTATCTAACTCCAAGTAGGTAAGATAAGTATTCTGTTTGGCTTGAGAAAGTTTAAAGGATAAGGATTAATAATTCGAATATTCCACAAGATGAGATATGATATATTTGAGTTGTACTACTTTTTTGACAATGTATTGGTACTCTTGTCTTAGTGTAGATAATGTCTTAGTGTAGATATTGAACTGAGTTGCATGCTTATGGTATATGAGTCTTGGGATTATGAAATAACATTTGAGTTATTTGTGATCTGATGCATTAGTGTATTCCCATGAATTTGGGAAAGGGGTCTATGATGTTGTTGTTTGATACAGACATGCTACTTCATATTTGATTGCTTCAGTCATATTATTACCTCTACGGCTTTGATGTGTGAGTGTGAGTGTGAGGCTCTAGTTCTTAAAGCCGCTTTCCACATTCGTTAACAAGTGAAACATAATTTAAGGAAAACTTTTTGTCACGTAGACATAGGATAGTTCTTGATTTAAATCCACATTAATTGGTTTAATAATTTAAAAAAAGAATTTGGTTTAATACATCATTCCATACGAGGACAATGCACTTTCAAATAATTCTCTATTTTTTCAAAATCTAACCACCATTTTTTTAATGAAGTAGTGCTAATTCTTAATATATAAAAAATATTATTTGTCTCTAGATATAAAGGTGGTACCTATAATTAAAAAAAATTAAAATATTTTTGTAATTTGATACAAAATAGGCTTTACAATGATTTTACTAAGATTTTTAAGTATCTTCTCTTACTTTGATAAAAATGTGTTTATAGTGACACTAATATATATTTTAAAAGGTTATTTATTAATATTTATAACTATGTGCATCGCCCAAATGTTATGAAAAACATAAGTTTGAATAATTACCAAGTGTACGATATTGCAAAATACTCCTTTTGGTTTAATCACTGAGTCAACATATGAGTCCATCATTTTATCATTATAAGGAATAATGAAGTAATGTTGGAAAAGAAAAATCACAATTCAATAAATATTTTAAAAATTGTATACTTTAATTCAAAAACAAGAAAAAAGTCAAAGCCAAGTAAGTAGAGCTATCTGACTACGATGACGAGTCTTGTTTTGATCTAAGGGAGATGGCCTTGTTTACAAAAAAGTTTTTCAAGCTTGATCATGCATGTAATGACATGTAAATCAACATGCAAGTCTCTTAAAAATATATACAATTTATCTACAAGTTATAAACAAGTCTTGTGATAATTTTGAAGGGGTGCGCTTGCGTTCAAATTGAGAAATTATATAATTAAACTCCGTTTAACCCAATTAAATCCTAAACATGCATCTAGGTGTGATTGAACAAGACGTAAAACATGCAAGAGGTATTCAAATACACACATGTGAGGAAAAATCACCCAAAGGGGCAAAACCATTTATTTCACTATAATTTGTAAAGTACGGTTTACACGGATTATAATGAAATACAAGGGTGACACAGAAAATACCCGCAGGCGTCGGTTTCGGTGTCGTCGGCTAGAATCTCCCTCGGGAACTCTAGATGAGCAGTAATGAAGAAGGAAGACGGCTTCTCCACAAAGGTTTGAACAAAGACTAGGATTCTGTTCTTGGGTTACAAAGTGATTCACAAAGGTATGGGAAAGTTGTGTGAATCAAACATGAGTTTGGGAACTCACAAAGGTGAAGACTTGGAGTATGTGGACTCTTAAAATGATTTGTGAAAGTCTTGCAAAATAAATCTCCTAAGATGGATTAAATAAGAAAACTTGGTCCGTAAATCTCTCGAACATATCTGATCAAATTTATCCCAGGAGGATCGGTCTGCTATGATGCCGGATCGGTCTGGGGGCGGACCGGTTCCTTTTTAAAAAGGGCCTCTTCGATTTGCATTCGATCCAGGGGTTTCTATTTTGGAGCAAGGAGGATCGGTCCGAATTGAGGTGGATCGGTTCGGGGTGGACCGATTCTTTTTTAAAACAGGCGGACGGTCCGGTATTTCAGAAACCAGATTCCACACTTCTTTGATATTCGGATCCGATGATGACGATGCGATCTTTAATTTCTCCAAAGGTGTAACGGCGTACGACATACAAAATAATGATGGACAAAAATGTCCTTACAAATCTCCCCTATGTCTATGCGGGTACATACATAAAAAATATCCGAATTATCAAATATCAAATAGCCTATACAAATCTACCCTTCCATGAACCCAAAACTGAAAAGGTACAACTGAATAAGACTTCATCGTTTGCTCTTCGAATCTTCAGGGATCTCAAAGTTTTTCTCATCAGGGAGTGCAGTGAAATTCAATGATCATTAATGTAGTACCTACACACATGAGATAAAGCAAAATACCAAGTGACGTATCGAGTTTGAAATGAGATACATGTGATAATTCTTTCTCCCCCATACTCAAACTTCAAAATTCCCCCATAATATGATAATTCTTTCTCCCCCTTTTTATGATGTCCCCAAATAGATACGTGAGAAGAATAAAGAAAACAGGCAGAGCAGGGGTGTCACAAGGAATAAATTTCT
Organism: Sambucus nigra; assembly: GCA_949130495.1. Taxonomy (NCBI): domain Eukaryota; kingdom Viridiplantae; phylum Streptophyta; class Magnoliopsida; order Dipsacales; family Adoxaceae; genus Sambucus; species Sambucus nigra. The sequence goes on from OX422216.1 coordinate 38,124,938, forward strand.
ATTTTTTGAAATTTTCAAAATATAGCATACAAAATATATAAAAACATCACACCATGAACGAACACAAAACAACCAAGTCGGTAATAGCATAAATTAAGGGGTGTGATCAAATTCGATAGGAAAATCAATGCATACAAACATGACATATGTGCACGATGAATATTGTATATTCCTAACGAATGAACTCAAATGCTTCCTTTGGTGTAAAAAAATGAAATAGGAGACATTGACTTAATCAAATCAACAAACCAAAGCTCAAAGTGATTTCCACACCAATAACGTCCAAAACGATTTCATGCTTTTTCAGGACTTTCAAGGAAGTGCAAACCCGTTTACATTATCCAACCAAACTCCCTCAGATTTATATTTTGAATAGAGGTAATCTAAATTCTCAAACTTTGGAGAATTGTTGGTGAAACCTAAATGGCCCATATTTGGCATGAATTGCTTTTTATTGCCTTTAAAAATTTTCGGGCTCTTTTAACCTCTTTGGACCTCGGATAATAAAATTCCTCCATTTTTTAGGTCCAATTTAACGGTGGATTTTGCGCGAAGGATAGATAATTACCTTTCGCAACCCCTCCCCATTCTCAAATAAACACACAGTCTCACCAAAACAGTTTTTGCATGCATTCCAATCTTGTCAAGTTTTATGCATATTGTACGTTGTATAGACATAATTGAGATGGAAACACTCAAGCCAATATGTGATAGACAAGTTCAATAATCAAGTAAAGCTGTGCATGTGTTCAATAAAGGAGATAGGAGTCAAACATGTAGAAAGATATCACTAATCACATATCAAAGACTCCAATCAATGTAAAGCACATGGATGAAATGATGTAGCGTCTCAAATCTCTATCAAACAGTCACATGGATATATGGAATGAAGTTGAGACTCGGCTATCTTAAATGCTCATCCATAAGGGGTGAAAAAAAAAATCTTTTTGGATTTTTCAAAATTTTATCAAAATAAAATCTTTTTGTGCTTTTCAAAAAAAATTTCTAAAAGAAAATCTTTTTGGATTTTTTAAAAGAAATATAAAAAGCAAAAAGAATAATAAAAAAAAACTAATGGTACATGCTAGCAATAGGAAAAAGAATAACATGTAAAACACCCTATGCTAGCAAACATGTCAAGACCTCAACCGGGAGAAGTGGTGGAGTTTTCCAAAGATTGTGACATCTTTTGAACCAACTCCACAAGATCATGTGTAGTCTTGATCAAAAACTTCACTTGCTTGCGAATATGTGCAAACTCTCTATCCTTATGCACAAGCAAAGTATCATGAGTGGGTGCATATGCAAAAATGTGTGAAGTGGCATGATATGGGAAAAAACCCAACTTAGAACAAAACTCCCTAAGGTGTCCTCGCTTCTTGCAGTGGGAGCAAACATAAACCGATCTAGGAATTAATTTATCAAGAATTTTGGGATGATCTTTCCTAGACGGGCACCCATGCGACTCACTCACCAAAGTGGATATAGGCTTGGGCGCATTAGTAGTGAATGCACCGTCATGACCTTTTCCAACATTCTCACCATTATTCAAATCGGGATAGGGAATCATCTTATCAACCTTCTCAGATGTGTTCTCTAATGAGACTTGGACCTCTCGTTCTTGTTTGAGATCATCCTCAATATGGGATACACTTGTCGTCAGACTAGACACCGTGTTGGTCAAGTCGCATTTTCCCCTTTTTAGCTCATCATTCTCTTCCTTCAACTCACAAATCGGAAGACCTAGGATTCTATTTGACCTTTTTGTTTCCATGTTCTCGATAAAAAACTTTCTAAAAGCTTTTTGGATCACACTTTCATCACCCTTCTCATCCTCACTATCGCTTAGGGTAGGGGGTATGGAAACTTTATTTCCCTCTCTCCTAAGTCTAGTGGGACATTCAAATTTCTTGTGCCCTGCACCATCGCACTCAAAACATCTTATCATCTCAAGGTATTCCTTTCTCTCTTTTTCTTTCTCACAACAACTTTTTCTTTCTCCAAACAGACTTAAATCTTTCTCTAAAGTGGTGATCCTATGAACTAACGCTTTGTTACGCTTCTTGGTTTCAAATTACTCAAAATATAACTCAACGTAGGCGCGTTGAAGATCACACTCACTCTCACTTGCATCATCCTCCCCCTTACTCACATTGTTCTCACTGTCGAGGTGTCCCTGTGAAGTAGCATCCTCATCGTCGTGAGGTGCACTAGAAGTACTCACATGACTAGCCATGAATGCAGTGAAGTTACGCTCATGCGGTGACTCATCTCCCGAGTCCATCGACTCGACCTCACTGTCGTCACTAAGGGTAGCATTAAGGACAACTTTGCCCTTTTCTCTATTCAGACGTGTAGCACACTCAAAAGCTCCATGACCCCTACCGTCGCACTCAAAACATCACTCACTCTCTTTCTTAGGAGGGTCTTTGAAATCTTTGTTATTTTTCTTTTCAAACTTATTTTTCTGAAAATTCTTTTTATTTTCGAAATTTCCATTTTTCTTAAATTTGAGAATTTTCTTGAAATTTTTAGCAAACAGGGCCAAGTCATCTAAGTCAAACTCATACTCAGAATAAGACGTTTCTATCTCTCTCTTTCTAGATGACTCAACTTTCTTTCTTGCCGACCCCTCACTTTTTCTCTCTTGGGCATTAAGTGCAATTCCTTTATCTTTACGCTTGACAAATTTTGGAAATATATTAATTTCAAACGTTCGCAAGTCTCCTACAAGTTCCTCCAATTTTAGCGTATTTAAATTATCCATAGAATTTAGCACAGTGACTTTAGGGATAAAACGTTTAGGCAATGATCTAAGAATCTTTTTCACAACTCTAGCATTAGAAATTTGTTCACCAAGATTAAAGCTAGTATTAACTATATCAGACAACCTAGCATAAAAATCATCAAAATATTAAGTTTCAAGCATGGTGATGGTTTCAAATTGAGTTGTTAAATTTTATAATTTAGATTCTTTCACAGCATTAGTTCCTTAATGGGAAAGTTGTAAAACATCCCATGCCTCCTTTGACGTGGTGCACGTCATGATACGTCGGAACTCATCAGGAGTGATAGATCTGAAAATAGCACTTAAACCCTTAAAATTAAAAGAAGACCATTTAAATTCATCTTCAGTCCATGAAGTGACAGGTTTTAAATTGGTCACATTTTCAATAGTGACAGAGGGAGGTGTCCACCCTCTTTCAACTAAAATCCAAACACGTTCATATATGGCCTTTAAGGCATATGTCATGTGGGCTTTCCAATATGCATAGTTTGTCCCGTCAAAAACTAGCATTTTATTATAAGATTTCTCCATTGAACACGCTCTTTTTCAAATATCAATTTTTTCAGAAAATTGATATCTTAGAAAAATTTTGCGAAAAATTAGGAATACGCGATAGATTAGCGTAGCCTGTTCTGATACCAATTTGAAGGGGTGTGCTTGCGTTCAAATTGAGAAATTATATAATTAAATATGTAATTAATTCGGGAATTGAAAATGACTTGTGAGTCGAAATTTTAATTGAATTAATTAAGGAAATTTTATTTAAATATTAATCAGGGAGTAAATGGTTAATATTTATGGGAATTTATTTACTAAGTGAATAGTTATTATTTATTTAAGTCATTTCGAGTATTGATGACAGGGTATGCACTTATCTCAATGGGAAGTCGGTATAGACTAAAGGGGTGGGGGGGTAAGTATTTTTATAAATTAATTCGGATGCCAATTCTGAGTGTACGGTTGAGTCCGAAAGGGCCGAGATAGTCAGAAAAGTGTACCCGGGGGTAGTAAACGGGTCACGGGGCATTTTTAGACATAGCCGGACCCACACGGGAGCATCTGGGTCACTTGGGCTTGGCCCATTAGGCAAAAAACGGGATTTAGGTAAATTAAGGAATTAGAAGGAATAAGAAAACGACTGATAGAGTTTTAGAAAAAGGTTAAGTGTATTAAGGAACCCTAATAGTAGTTAAAGGCAGTTTTGGGTTCACTAGAGAGCCAACAAGGATCATCTTCAACCTTGGAATTCATCTCCGAATCAGACACTACGAAACCTAAGGCAAGTGGATAACGTGCAATAGTATTGAATCTGTATTTCAATTCATATTCATGTGATGTGTTTGATCAAAAATCCGTTTTGGGTGTTCATGGCATAAACATGAGGTTTTGAAAATAATAATCTGATTTACGAATTTGAATTAGAATTCTTGTAGAAATCTGATATTATAAATTGATACGAATCTGGTAGGATGATATCTGGATATTTAGAAACTAATTTGGTGAAGGAATTTGGGATGTAAATGGGTAAGGAATTAAAGATGAATAATTTCCCAAATTCAGAAATTGTAGTTAATGAACGAATTGATAACGTTGGAGGACATTCTGGAGGTCCCTAATAAGGTTCCTAACTTGTATTATTGCTAAAAAGACTTGAGATTGTTGATAGAAGGAGATAGGGTTTTATAAAACTCGTCCATGGCAGAATTTGTCTTCACGAAGAAGACGAAGACCTGTTCGATCGATCGATCGAAGGTCTGGGGTCGATCGATCGAAGGTCGGCAGATTTTGACAGTTCACCCAGTTTTCTTTTATATGAAGAAAAATTATTTTTTTTTTTCATGAATTAATTTGGTCAGAAATTTATACATGGGTTTTAAATCTAATTAATGGTGAATAAAATTAATTAGAATTTGGAGACGACTTAGTGTGACATCATAATTTAAATTTGTTGGGTTTTGGAGAAATTAGGTGTGATACACTAAGGTTGAATTTTTGGGAAGGGTTCGAAAGGATTAAATATAGTTAGAGAATAAGTCCGGGGATAATGGTTGAGGAATACCGAGAGATAAATCTTATTTAGGTAAAGGCTAAATAATTTGGGAGTCGAGAATTTAGACTCGGGTGAGGTTGATTCGGACTACGAGAGTAAGTACAATTTTATGGTGGGGGTGACACCAAAGGTGACTTAATTAATTAATGTGCGAATTAATTAATGATTAGATTTGGACCATAAACTCTTAATAAATTAAATAGCCTTATGTTACGGATTATGTACATGGTGTATCCGGGACATTTTATATTTATATATATGTTCGGGGTGTGACAGTATATATATATAGTGTGTGTGCATTAATATCAGTGATTGAATATTATTAGTATATACTCTAGTGCTATAGGGGGAGGTTGCGCGTAGTGGATGAATCCCCTAGCTTGAGGAGTAGGGCGAGTATAATCCCAGGTCATAGCGTCCGTTATATGGGTGAGGGGCATCTCACTTTCAGGGAAGGAATATGACCGCCTCCAAATTCGTATGTTAAACTAAGTTAGTGAGCGAATCTAACTTGGATAACTAGGCTATGAGAATACACCTAGTGGGATAGCACTTGTAAAAAACTCATATTTTGTGAGTATTGTTACTCGGTCGGAAATTTGTATTAAATGTTATTTCTGTATGTTCGTGAATGCGGTAATATGATTAAATATATAATTAGGTAAATAATTGTATATGAGATGATTAATACATAGTGTAAAATGTTTTACATGCATAACAGGTGTGAATGATATATGAAAAAAAATGGGCAATGATTTAATTAAGTTGTCGTTTATAATAACTTAAAAATCATGAATCAAAGTATACTCGGTTAGGGTAGGTAAATTTCAAGGGTTAAAATAAGTATTGGGTTAGGAGCGTAGAACCTAGTAAATTAAATAAAAGCGTTAATAATGCACCTTAGAGGAGGGGTAAGGAAATCCTCAAGAGAGTGCGGCACTAACTAAAATATGAAGAGCATGCATGTTTATTTATTACTGCAAGTTAATCATTTGTTAAATATTTTCAAATGTTTTTGGGTACTAACCCTTGCTATAAAATTTTTAAAAAAAACCTTTTAGTTGTCCAACCACAAGGGCGCCAGGCTTGACTCTATTCCAGGTATCCGTTGCTGCAGCACCTGTGGATGTTGCGGGTCTTTGATAGACGCCTCCTTCTTTCATTAGTGTAGAGACTCTCTAGTAGTTATCTGAGCTTGTCGCTCACAGTTCATTTATCAGTATTAGACTTGTTGAGATTTTCTTATTATCTTTATTTGTATTGGATAATTGGACCGATGGTTTATTCGGTTAGGTATCTTAATTGTGGATGGTTATTTTATTTAACTGTGAATGTGTTCTATTTTTGTTCCGCATGAGTTTTTATTTAATTAATTGAAAGATAAAAATTGGCACCAGTCTACTTTTCTCACTTAGGTGGTTGGTAATTAAAAAGACGACAGTGATGCTAAAGATGGACCAACTGAGAAACCTTTACTAACTTGATTTAGGACTGATCACCCGGGATTAATTAGGCGAGATGTCACAGATGGTATCAGAGCATCAGGTTCTAGTGTCCTTAGGATCTGTGCGGCTTTCTACGTTTCAGCGTAGCACTCGTTTGTGGTAGAGCCCTATTATTAGGACTGTTCATTCATTTTCTGCTTGTGAGATATCGTATTTTTGCTGTGAATATTTTTGTGCAAACTGTGTACTTATGCGATTTAATCTATTTCAGATGCCACCGAGGAGACTGAGAGCGGATAGGGCTGAGGCTAGGGATGAAATCAGGGAGGCTTACCAGGAGCCACATGTACCGCCACCACCACCCCTGCCCGAGTTGATTTCCACTACTCAGGTGGCAATGATAGTGGCCCAGGCGATCGAAACAGCAATGAGAGCTATGGCAGCTCACTTTACATAGCCCTAGGCACCGCCTCTAGTGGCACCAGCAGTTCAGGCTCCAGTGGGGCCACCATCTTGGCAGAGAGTTAGGGAGACCTTTCAGAAGGGTCACCCACCTGAGTTCCGAGGTAGCACAGATGTGATAGAGGCTTGTGACTAGAAGAAGAACATTCAGTTCCATCTGCGCATGCTAGAGTGTACCGAGGTACATAAACATATGCTTGCTACCTTTCGTCTGTCAGGGGAAGCCTTACAGTGGTGGGAGTCATTTACCACCGCCGAGGAGCGAGACTTGATACCGATAGCAGAGTTCTGGGTGCGGTTCGATCGCAAATACTTCCCACCAGTAGTAGAGACTGAGATGAGAAAGAAATTCAGTGATTTAGTTCCGGGTGACCGATCAGTGGCAGACTACGAGGAAGAGTTCACCCGTTTGGCAAACTTTGTGCCAAATGAGGTGAGCGATGAGGAGCGGAAGAAATCGAGGTTTATGGACGGTTTAGCCTGGCGGATCAGGCAACACTTGATTGGGAATCCGACGTTAGTGACGTATACAGACGTCGTTAATGCCGCACTTGTACACTGCTAGGATCATCGCTTCCATGCGAAGGGGAGCAAGCGAACAGGGGAGCCGAGCCAACAGGGCAAGGCCATTACTAGTAGTTACACAAGTGGTGCTCAGCAGCAGGCGGGTAGTCAGCAAGGGAATCGGTCTAAGAAGTTTAAGCCTGGTGGTTTTCGACAGGGAGGACAGGGGTTTAGGCAGGGGCAGTCGGGCCCAAATCAGCAGCAGTACGTTCCTCAGGGCCGTCAGGGCTAAGGGAACAATGGGGGAGGCCAGCAGGGTCAGGGCCAGCCACGTCAGGGCCAACGATAGGGGGATGGTCAGAGACGCTATTTTGTGTGTAGCCAGCCAGGACATTTCAAGAGGGAGTGCCCGTAGAGGGGCAGAGGTCAACAGCAGGAGGCCCAACAGGGGCAATGGGGGCAATTACCACCAGCAGCACCCGCCCCACCTCAGCAGGGGCAGATGCACTACGAACATGTGTATAATGTTCGGGATGTTCCTAATCCCCCGACACAGCAAGCACCGCTAGTAGTTGAGGGTATGTTTCTCATTCATGGTTATGAGGGTAGTATTCTTTTTGATATTGGAGCATCGCATTCATTCATTAAATTAAATTTTGCTAAACGGGCCGGACTAATAGAGACCGAGGGTAGTCTTCGGATGTGTGTAGAGTCGCCAGTTGGCAGCGGGGCTACGATTCACTCGATTTGTCGGGGTGTGGACATTTTGATTGGGAGACTTATTTTAGCAGCGGACCTCTTAGTGTTAGATATGGAGGGGTACGATGTCATCTTGGGTATGGATTGGTTGGCAGGTTATCGGGCGACGGTGGGTTGCTACGAAAGGACCATCGTGTTCTCCATTCCAGGGCAGGAGATGTTCTTGATAACAATGCCACTACCCGAGGGAGGGTCACGCACACACTTGTATTACATTGAGGAGGAAACATCACAGGAGGTGGATATTCCGTTGGATTCAATCCCAGTGGTGAGGGACTTTGAGGATGTGTTTCAGGAGATACCAGGGTTGCCACCGAGCATAGAAATCGAATTTGTGATCGATTTAGCACCGGGGACGAGGCCAATTTCTCGGGCCCCATACCGTATGGCCCATTCAGAGATGCGTGAGCTGAGGGAGCAGATTCAGCATCTTCTGGGTCAGGGTTTCATACGACGGAGTACATCGCCGTGGGGTGCACCGGTGTTATTTGTGATAAAGCGAGATGGCTCACTACGGTTATGCGTGGACTATAGAGAGCCGAATAAGGCCACGATACGGAATAAGTATCCGTTGCCTAGGATTGAAGACCTATTTGACCAGTTGAGAGGGGCGTCTTATTTCTCTAAGGTCGACTTGAGGTCAGGATATCATCAACTACGTATCCAAGAGGAAGATGTTCCGAAGATCGCTTTCCTGTCGCGGTATGGATCTTACGAGTTCAGGGTGATGCCATTCGGGCTCACCAATGCACCAACAGTGTTCATGGACCTCATGAACAGAGTCTTCAGGGAGTTTGTCGATCAGCTTGCTATCGTGTTCATTGATGACATCCTGATCTATTCGCGTACCGAGGAGGAGCACGCAGAGCACCTGCGTATAGTGTTACATACATTACGGGATCACCAACTCTATGCCAAATTCGGTAAGTGTGGATTTTGGCTACGGGAGGTTCAGTTCCTTGGCCACGTGGTGTCAGACCGGGGTATTGCTTTGGATCCAAGTAAAGTATCGGCGGTGAGGGAGTGGGGACAGCCCACGACACCGACAGAAGTGCGCAGTTTTCTGGGGTTGGCCGGTTATTACAGACGGTTCATCAAAGGATTCTCAAAGATTGCGGTCCCTTTGACAAATCTTACCCGGAAAGGGGTACCTTTCACTTGGAATGATCATTGTCAATTAGCTTTTGACGAGTTAAAAGACAAGTTGACATCTGCACCCATGCTTGCATTACCGAAAGGAGGATTAGAGTATCGGGTTTACACTGACGCATCCTTACAGGGACTTGGGGGTGTGCTTCAGCAGGAGGAAAGGGCTATAGCTTATGCGTCCAGGAAGCTAAAGCCCCACGAGAGGAACTACCCCACTCATGACCTGGAGTTAGCAGCAGTCATTTTTTCTTTGAGGATATGGAGACATTATCTTCTGGGGGAGCAATTCAAGCTATTCACGGATCACAAATCACTTCAGTATCTCTTCACTCAGAAGGATATGAATATGAGACAGAGGCGATGGCTAGAATTCGTGAAAGACTATCAGTTTGATATTCATTATCATCCTGGTAAGGCTAATGTGGTAGCAGATGCATTGAGTCGGAGACCGACTGGGGAAATATCAGAAGTCTGGAAAGCGAAGTGGAGAGAACTTCGATACGAGGATGATGTAGCCAGGGCTTGTATGTCAGCATTATTCATTACACCTGAGATCATTATGCGGGTTGTGAGGACTCAGGCGGAGGATCAGACCTGTCGGGATAGGGTGAGCCAATTGCTAGCTGAGGGAGCAGAGGATTACTCGATCAGCTCGAAGGAGGCTTACGCTATAATGGGAGATTGATCGTGCTAGAGGATGCGGAGTTGAGGCACGCTGTTATGACAGAGTCTCATGGGTCGAGATTCGCAGTCCATCCCGGTGGGGATAAAATGTATCAGGATATGAGGAGACAGTATTGGTGGGCAGGAATGAAACGGGACATAACAGAGTTTGTTTTGAAATCTTCCACGTGTCAGCTCGTGAAAGTTGACCATCAGAGACCATCAGGGATGGTACAGCTACTTGAAATTCTCGTGTGGAAGTGGGAGAGCATCTCTATGGACTTCATTACAGGGTTACCGACATCACAGAAGGGTCATGATTCCATATGGGTTATTGTGGATCGGTTGACCAAAGTGGCCCACCTCCTACCGATTCGCACAGACTTTGAGACGATGCATTATGCACAGCTATTCATAGCGAAGATTGTTAAACTGCACGGGGTACCGATTAATATTGTATCGGATAGGGACAAGATCTTTGTGGCCCACTTTTGGCAGAGTTTTCAGGAGGCCATGGGCAAGGAGTTACGTTTGTGTAGAAGGGTGTTATCAACAGAAAAAAGCAAACAAAATAAAAAAATACTCTCTTATTAATGACACCCGAGGGGTACCCGCGAGGGTCACCAAGAAGCCCAAAAGCCATTGCGAAGTATCAGCGCCACTCCAAGCGTCAGCGCCGCTTCAAGCGTCGGCGCCGCTTCGAGCGTCGGCGCCGCGACAAGGGTTAGCGCCACTCCAAGCGTCAGTGCCGCTTCAAGTGTCGGCGCCGCTTCGAGCGTCGGCACCACGATAAGGGTCGGTGCCGCCTCAAGAGTCAGTGCCGCTGCAAGCGTCGGCGTCGCTTCAAGTGTCGGCGTCGCGACAAGGGTAGGCGCCGCCTCAGGTATTAGCGACCGCTTCAAGTGACAGTGCCACTTCAAGCGTCAACGCTACCTCAAGTATCAGCGCCACTCCAAGCGTCAGTGTCGCTTCAAGCGTCGGCACCGCTTCGATCGTCGGCGCCGCTTCGAGCGTCGGCGCCGCGACAAGGGTCGGCGCCGCCTCAAGCGTCAGCGCCGCTTCAAGCATCAATGCCGCTTCAAGCGTCGACATCGCTTCAAGTGTCGATGCCGCGACAAGGGTCGGCGCCACTGCAAGTGTCGGCGCCGCTTCAAATACCGGCGCCACTGCAAATGTCCGCGCCGTCGTAAAGATCGACGCCGTTTCAAGTACCAGCGCCATTTTTCATGCCAACGCCGTCGCGAGTGTCAGCGCCACCGCAAGTATCCGCGCCACTGCAAGTGTCGGCGCCACTTCAAGGGTCAGCGTCACTGCAAGGCTCAGCGCTACTGCAAGGATCACTGCAGAAATGTTATTCGAGAAGTGCTGCTACAGGGGTTTTGACAGAAAATCATATTGAGGGAGTAGCTATCGCGAACAACTCCCCATCATGAAACATCAGTATCTAAATGGCGAAAGCACTAACACTTTACTTTCTTGTACAGGTTGCCTAGTCGAGCAAGCAGGGCTCGAACAGGAGCGTTGGGACCTCCTGGGAGTTTTGGCTTGGCGGCTGAGGGACAAGGTATGTTGAGCAAGCTCAACCACTTAGCACTATAGGATTGAGAGAATACTAGTAGGAAGACCCAGAAGTCACTCGAGACTACGCACACTGCACACTTGGTCACAAGTGAAGTGAGCAGCCAAAGAGATGGCTACTCACAAGAAATAAACTCTTTACAAGAAAATGACTTTTCCAGAAGAGGGGGTCCTCGAGGTCCCTCTCAAGAAAAATAACACTTTTAGAGGAGATGAGGCCTTAAGGTCTCCTCTCTCAAGATTTGCAAAATTGCACCACAAGTTACCGTTTCAAAAGATAACTACCAAAATCTGCTATTTTGTCTCCATTAGGGGACATATGTGCTTTTTGAGTTTTGGTCGGTGCCAGGTGGCGCCTGCAGAGGGGACATGCAGGCTGCCTACAGGTAGGGACAAATGGTACACTTCAGACATTGTTCCTCACCAACTCTCTTAATTTTGGCGCCCAAAAATGCCAGCTCACCCCTAACGCCCATGTATAAATAGACCTCTGGGCAAGGTCAAAGGATATACAATAGAAATTGCACTGTTACTCTGCTAAAATATCACCAGACCTACCTAGTATTCTCTCCCTGCTCATTCTCTTAGTGCTGAGTGCCTTGTTCCTTCACTCCCCACTGACAGCCATCACTCTTAGGTGTTTCCCTTGAGAAAATTACTATTTTTGCTGTGAAAGTTCATCTTCTTGCAGGGAGTGAGTTGAAGCTTGAGTTCCATTGTTACCAGAAGGAGAAGTTTTCTTCAGAAGTTTCACCAGGAGACCTTGAAGACCTTGCAGGCAGCGTCCATTGGAGTGGGTCACGCCTCACCCTTTCCAGTTATTCATAGACCCCAGTCTCACAACCCTCCTACATTTGGCGACTCTGCTGGAGAGGTATCCTCATTTCCATGGACAAAGAAGGTTTCAATGTCTCTAAGAAGTTGGTTTTTGAGGACATTTCGTCTGGTAATGGAGCTCACAGTGACCAGACTACTCAGGAAGAAGTGGTGGTGATCGGAGCCAAGGTGCCAGCGCCTCAGGGAGGTCAGACCAGTTCGCCGGCAGTGGCTCCAATGGCAGGTATGAACCTTATGGCAATGTTTTTTGACTTTTTAAAGAAAAACAACGTGGATCTATCAAACTTGGGTCAAGGTTGTGTGACACCTGCTGCTGCCCCTTCCGGAGGGGTAGTCACTCCTATTACGATTCCGGCAGAGATGATTTCGTCTCGGAAGGCGGCGCCGGAGCAGGTCCTGGCGCCGACAGGTTCTCCAGCTCCTAAAAGCACATGTTTGGAGGAGTCACCCTCTAAGACTGTTACTATGGAAGAAGTGAGGAAGCTCCTTTCCTCCACTCAAAGAGAGGGTTCCCACCTATACGAGGAGTTACAAGACCCCTATCCACGGGAAGTAAGTGAGAAGCCATACCCTGAGGGGTATATTCCACCAAAATTTATCAAGTTTGGTGGAAGGGGGGAGAACCCTAGAGAACACGTGAAGAGGTTCGTCGAGTACCTGAGAGTACACGCTGGCGACAAGAACCTGAGGTTGAGGGAGTTCTCTAAAACTCTCACTGGGAAGGCTTATACATGGTATTCCCACTTGGCGCCTAACATCGTTCCTACTTGGGAAGAGAAGCACAGGCAGTTCCTTCAGAAGTTTTTTGTAGCGGAGGATGAATTTACACTGAGGCTCCTGGCGCAAGAGGTTCAGAAGCCAGGAGAAGAGTTGATGCACTACATCAAGCGATTTCGCGAGAGGGCCTTAGATGTTCACGAGGACGTGGCGGAGGCCAGGTTGCTGCAGATATGTGTGGAAGGACTCTTGGAAGAGTACAAGCTGCACTTGATCAATGAAACTAGAGATGGAACTTTCAGAGAATTTACCAGGGCCGCCAGCAACATAGCTATGATAATCAAACCGAGAGCCCCGGGTTGGAGGACACAAGTCCCACTAACTCCTGGGAGGTTTCAAGTTACGAGGAGGCAAGCGGTTAACTATGTGGACTGGAGTAACAAAGGGAAGAAGGGAGGCTCTGGGGCCAAGACTGACAGTCTCGACAACAAGAGAAAATTTGGGGAAGATGCCCCGCCGCCACTACCATGCAGCGTAGCGGAGGCTATGGATTATTACCGCACCTTAGTGCGAGAAGGCGTAGCAGGACCTCCCCACCTAAAAGGAGAAATCCCCACTGCAGCTGACAAAGCCAACCCAAAGTACTGTGAATTGCACCAATGAGTGCAGCACTCTACCAAGGATTGTTACTACTTGAGAAGGATCATTGGTGAGCAGATGGCCAGCGGTACCTTGCAGATACCCCCGGTGGACGTTAACGAGAACCCACTCCCTGTGCATCACTTTGGCACCGCCAACATGGTAGTTGCCTACGACGAAGAAGCTGCAGGAAATCTTGTAAAGCGGGAGAGTGGCGAGAAGTTATGCGAGGGGTTAGAAAATCTATCACTGAGCAGATTTGAGCTAGAAAGAACGCAAGAGGAGTGGTTCTTCACTCCGGAACATGAAAATGGATGCGGGGAAGTTGAGGAAGTCGCTCTCTCAGAAAGTGAGGTAGACGTCATCCTCGCTCTAGACGAGGGAGGGACCTCTGAAGCGGAGTATGTTTGCAGTGCCCAGACGTACGAGGTAGACTTAGATTCTGAATGTGAGGCCATAGCGAGGAGCCCCAAGTTCAAGTGGTTTTTCGACCAGATAGGGGTGAAGTACGACACGAGGGTGTCCATCACGAAGAAAGTCTTGGAGGCAGTGCAGCAGTAGGGAGACCCTTCGCTAAATTGGCAGGGTCCAATCGAAAGGATGATTAAGAAGTATACCTCTGAAGTGGTGTTTTTAGAAGCGGATAGGGTGGTACCCTACTTCCACAACCGCCCGTTGTACGTCACAGCCATAATAAATGGAGTCTCGTTTCCCAGGGCGTTGATGGATGGAGGAGCATCCATTAACATCATGCCCATCAGTACGTTGTATGAAACAGGAATTGACCAGGAGATGGTGGTTCCGGTACCGCTAGTAATTTCTGGATTCGACAACGCCGGAATGCAGTCTATTGGATACGTAAATGTGGGAATTAAGTTGGGCAATTTCACCTCCCACATCAAATTTCATGTTATTAACGCTGACACCAGCTACCAATTACTCATTGGAAGAGTATGGATGCACACTCATGGCGTAGTGCCTTCCACCTACCATCAATGCGCGAAGGCAAACATTAGAGGAACAGAGATAGTGATCAAGGCCATGCAGAGACCCTTCGCCGTTGAGGAGGCCCACCTGGTAGATGCTGCCTTTTACACTGAATTAGATGAGGAAAGAAAGGTCTCTAAAAGAAAACTAGCAGGAATCAAGGTAGCTGAGGGAAGGGTCCCGCAGAAAAAATCCGTTCATGACCGTCTAGGGGAGAGGATAATCCCCCATATGGCAAAAGGCAAGAGGAAAGTAGAGGAGGTAGCTAAACTCCCTCGAACTTGCAAGAAAGTGGTCTTGCCCAATGGAAAAGTCATCTACCGTTTATAACGGTCTGCGCGGGCGGTGTTCTGGGACGAGAGCATCGACCCGATGCCCGAGTGTTTTATTGTTAATGAATCCCATATTGTTGAGCATGTTGAAGAACCAGGAGAAGCACCAGAGTGCATGCAAGATGGACCCAGAGAGCAGCTGCAGGAATTAGAGGAAATCAAGTTGGGGTTAGAAGAGGGCGAGAGTTGACCCATTCTAATTTCCAAGTGCCTGGAACCGAAGCAGAAGGAAGAGCTCATTGAGCTACTTAAGGAGTTCACTGATGTATTTGCTTGTAAGTACACGGAGATGCTAGGAATAGACGCAGAAGTGAGCTCTCATAGATTGAACATCCTTCCCAATGCCCTTCCGGTAAGGCAAGCCACACGCACATATAAAGCAGACCTTGATTTGAAAATAAAGGCTGAGGTGGAGAAGTTGTTAGCGGCAGGGTTCATCAAGCCTATTAGCACCCCATATGGCTGTCCAGCATAGTGCCAGTGGTAAAGAAAGACAAGACCCAAATCAGAATCTGTGTAGATTTTCGCGACTTGAACAGGGCGTGTCCTAAGGATGAATTCCCACTACCCAGCATAGACAGCTTAGTGGATTCCACTGCGGTACATGAGATGTATAGCTTCATGGACGGGTATGTTGGCTATAACCAGATTAAAATGGACCTCGTGGACGCAGAGAAGACTGCCTTCCGCACACCGTTAGGGAACTTTCACTATACAGTCATGCCCTTTGGATTGAAGAACACTGGAGCCACATACCAGCGGACCATGATGGCAATTTTTCATGACTTATTTCATGATATACTAGAATTATATGTGGATGATTTGGTGGTGAAGTCTAGGAAAGAAAACAAGCACATTCAGGATCTCAGGAGAGTATTCGAGAGGTGTCGTCAGTATAAGATGAGAATGAACCCCTCAAAGTGCGCCTTTGGGGTTACTGCAGGGAAATTCTTAGGTTTTGTGGTAAATAGACAAGGAGTGCAAGTGGATGCAGAGAAGATGAAAGCCATTGTGATGATGCCACCGCCCAAGAGTCAGAGACAACTTAAGAGCTTCCTGGGAAAGGTATCCTACCTGAGGAGGTTTATACCTGCGTTGGCAGAAGTAACTCATCCGTTCGCATCTCTACTAAAAGACAAAGCCAAGTGGGTTTGGGGAGAGAGGCAAGAGAGTGCATTCGAGAAGATTAAAGAAATCCTAGCCTCTCCGTCCACGATGATTCCCCCCAAAGCCGGAGCGCCGTTGCTGCTCTACCTTACTTCTACAGAGAGGTCGATAGGGGCCCTCTTGGCGCAAGAGAAGGAAGGAGTGGAAAAGCCGGTCTACTACCTGTCAAGAGTAATATCTGGAATATAATCGAGATACACCAGCGTTGAGAGGCACTGCCTGGCGCTGGTATTTGTATCCCAAAAGTTGAGACACTATCTTCTAGCCTTCACCATTCACATAGTCACCAAGTGTGATCCCATCAAGTACCTCCTCGCGCGGACTATACTCGTGGGACGAGCAGTAAGGTGGTTTTTGATCTTGTCAGAATACTATCTAAAATGCGTAGTGCCTAAATCCATAAAGAGTCAGGCCGTAGAAGATCTGCTGGCCCACTTCCCGAGTGGGGTTTTCGAACCACTTAGTGAAGAGCTACCCGGAGAAAGTTTCCAAGCATGCATGGCGGAGGAGGTGAAGAAGTGGTTTATGGAGTTTGATGGTTCCAGTGCTCAAGGAACAGGTGGGGCCGGCATCATACTATCAGATGGGAAGGAGAAGATTACCCTCTCTTTCAAGTTAGATTTTAAATGCTCAAATAATGAAGCTGAGTACGAAGCCCTCATTCTAGGGATGTTGGAAGCACTCAGAAGAGGGATCAGGGTACTGTGTATACGAGGGGACTCCAATCTGGTAGTAAGGCAGGTCAATGGAGAGTTTTCCCTTAAACATGCCAACTTAGCGCCGTACAGACACATCATCCAACGAGTGCTGGGACAGTTCTTGGGAGTAACTGGGGAGAGGCAGGCACGAACGATGAACAGGCACCCTGACGCGCTCGCCACCATAGCACAAAAGTTGGACATGGAGGAGTCAGAAGCAACCATCACAGCGAGGCAGAGAACGGTACCTACTACCGTAAAGTCCTTATTTCCAAGTAACGAGCCGAAAGATTGGAGGCGTCTGGTAGAGAAGCAACTTGAAACCAGGGAAGGGACAATGAAAATATTAGAGTTAGCCAACTATCATGTGCTGCAGGGAACTCTCTACTTCAAGAGTCCTGGATGGTTTCTGGCAAGGTGCGTAGGGGAGAAAGAAGCCAAGGAGAGGTTAATAGAAATGCACCAGAATCACTGCGGAGATACGGATATCCCCCTGTATAGACGATTGCAGCGAAGCGGGTATTTTTGGCCCACCATGAGCGTAGAAGCAGCCCGCTTGCAATAAAGTTGTTTAAAGTGCCAAGCTAATTTTGACCAGCCGACGGAGGCTAACTTCGTGGAAGCCTTCGAAGACTGGAGACAGCCGTACCTAGCATATCTAAAAGATGGGGAGCTGCCCGCCGAGAGAGCGGATGAAATTTACCTTAGAAAAAGGATAGCACGTTTCTACTTGGTCAAAGGAGAGTTATATAGGAAAGGGTACAATGAGAAGGCGCTAAGGTGCGTAGCCAAAGAGGAAGTGGAAAGGGTACTGAAAGAAGCTCATGAGCCCTCCCACATGGGAGGCGCCAAGCTGTATGATTAACTGATGACGCTGGGATACTACTGGCCGACCATGGAGGCTGACTCCATTAGATATGTGAAAAAGTGTAGAGCATGCCAGGTGCACGCTCCCTCCGTCAGTCTACAGATCTTGGCTGCCCCTTATCCCTTCCACACATGGGCGTTCGACCTGGTGGGTAAGATCGCCCCAGCATCTCACGGCAAGGCTTTTATCATTGTGGCTACAGAATTGTACACCAAATGGGCGGAGGCCATTCCTTTAAGGAGAGTCACTGCCCAAGTGGTAACCAAATTTATAAAGGATTATATCATATGTAGGTTCGGTATACCCACAGTGATCCTAACGGATAATGGGAAGCAATTTGTATACAAAGAGATGGCCCTCCTCACGAACAAGTATAAGATTGTGCATAATAGCTCAACCATATCCTACCCCAAGGGCAATGGCCAAGCAGAAGCTACTAATAAGACCCTGATAAATATTTTGAAGAAAATGCTAGAAGACATGCCGGGAGCATGGGATAAGAAGTTGCCTATGGTGTTATGGGCCTACCGTACTTCGAAAAGAAAGCCAACAGGGTTCACTCCCTTCTCTCTAGTATATGGGACCGAAGCTGTCCTACCAGTGGAACTGACGGTACCTTCAGCCAGAATTTCTCTTAGCAATGGGCTCATCCCAGACCCAAGGCATGTGCAACTAGAGGCGCTAGACGAGCATAGAGACAAAGCAAGAGAGAATTTCAAAGTCTACACTCAGCAACTGTTCAGGGCCTACGAAAACTTGGTTAAGCCTAGGGAATTCCAGGTGGGAGATCTAGTCCTGCGAGCATCAACTCACCATCTCCGTAGCATGTCGGCATCAAAATTCAAACCTAACTGGGAAGGCCCTTTTGTTGTCAGAGGAGTGGGGAAGTCGGGCTACTGCCAAATATCAGAACCAAAGAGTGATTGCCTCCAGTCCATCAACTGCAAATAGCTGAAGAGGTACTATGCTTAGTAACAGCTAACAAGTTTTGTTTGTGTTTTGCATGTCTGTAATGGATTTCGAGGATTGCTCCTATACCAGAAAAGTTTTTTGTAATTTTTTTTTAAGAGCAATACTACACTGTAAACAGCACACAAAGGTAAAGAAATGAAATAGCAACACTTTTGATCATTGTTGACATTTGCTTTGCTTCCTCATTTATACATAAATATACACTCCCTATTAAGTTAGAAGAGAGTACAAAAAAAAGAGGATCAGGAACTTTGCTCACTACACTTGGGAGGTAAGTCCATCCTAAGAGAAAGTATACTGAGCAAAGTCCCCCAGACATAAATTAATATAGTTTTTTATAATAAAATCAGGCTTTCGGAAAGGGGCAGGGGTCACCCTCCTCTTCAGCCTAGCCTCTATGACTATAAGCAGCAATATGCAGAAATACCCCCACAGACAGGAGGGGCAACCCAAGAGAGTCACATGCCAACACCTCATAGCTACAAGAGGTGCATTTGCAAAAAATATATACAATATGATAATGCATAACTTTTCATATCAACGCAAATACCCCGCAGTATATGGGGGTAGCCACCAGTAGACTAAATGCTCATAGAAATTAGAGCAAGTCACATAAAAAGAACACCCACAGCATAAAGGGAGAACAAAAGAAAAAGAAAGTGCAGAAGAAACAAAGTGTCTCATACAGGAATGATAAGTGATGTACACATAGAATTCTGAGCACTACAAAGCAAGAAGTAGCCTATCTGCTAGAAACCATAAAAAATAAATCATCACGCGCGATGGCGCCAGCATATGACGGACTAGCCTCCCGCAGAAACGCTTCCTCCAACCTGACGAATTTAGCCTCATCCTCCTCATCGCCAGACTCGAGTCTGGCAAGCTTCACCTCTAGTAGGGCGATCTGATTCCGGATCCTCGTAGCCTCAGCGTGCCGTTGCTCAACCCTATACTGTCGGGAAGTGTGAAACCTCACTATCTTTCGAAAAGGAACACTCAGAAAGGGGCGAACCCCTGCGTCAAGCCAATCCAAATGAAAGTGATAGAACTGCTGTAAGTCACGGAGAGCATCCAAGAATAGCAAAATAGAAGAGCTAGTCAGCTTAGTAGGGGAGGTAGCCAAGAACTCATGAACATGGCTGGCAAGAGCCCTTAGGTTTAAGGCCGTAAGACTGTCAACCTGAAGTATACTCTGAGAAGTGAACGTCTCGGGATGGTGCTCCAAGATGAGATCCAAGAGCTGACGCTCATGTACCCTGAATCGGCCTGGTAACTCCTCACGCCATAGCCTACTAGAAATAGTCGCAGCATCCTCTGCTTCATCATCGCCATCGGAGTGACGAGACCCCGCCTCAAAAGGAAGGAAAGAAGACTCCTCACCAGAATCAGTGTCATCGACCAAAGGAGTGAGCTCAGAACTATGATCTCCCTCCATAGTTTCCCCACTGCCAGACTCCACAAGTCATCGGAGTACTCTCATGCACCTGAAAACAATGAGACGAGGGTGAAATGGGAATGCTTGCACAGTAAACGCAAGAAGAAAAGAGGGGAATAGTAAAAAGAGGGGGTATGACAGTCTAATACCTCTCTCGCAGTTGCCCCACTGCCAGACTCCACAGTCATCGGAGTACTCTCATGCACCTGGAAACAATGAGACGAGGGTGAAATGGGAATGCTTGCACAGTAAACGCAAGAAGAAAATAGGGGAATAGTAAAAAGAGGGGGTATGCCAGTCTAATACCTCTCTCGCAGTTGCCCCACTGTAAGACTCAACAGTCATCGGAGTACTCTCATGCACCTGGAAACAATGAGACAAGGGTGAAATGGGAATGTTTGTACAGTATACGCAAGAAGAAAAGAAGGGAAATAGTAAAAAGAGAGTATGCCAGTTTAATACCTCTCTCGCAGCCATCTCATTCTCTAACTCCACGAGTATCGGAGCAACTTCATCCGGCTCTTTAGTCATTAGAGCAACCTCGCTCACCTGGAGATAATGCAACAAAGGTGAAAAGGGGAATGTTGGCGCAATTTAAACAAAATAATAAAGACATAAGATTGATGTGAGGAAAATAGATACTCTTACACGCCGTACCTGAATAACGTCCTCCGTAACGGTCAGAGAAGGAGGAGCAGGGGCTACCATAGGGGAAGCAATAGTGGTCGATGCCCCAGAAGGGGCTATCTCGGCGACCAGTGCTTCCGAAAAAGCTACCTCAACCTCAGGCATTTCTGAAGAAACAACCTCAGCGACGAAGGGCGCAAGGGGTAGGTAAGGCTGCGAGTAACAAGAAAGGGCGAGAGGTAACAAATCACTTTCCTCGAGTATGATAAATACCTCAATTAAAAAGAGGGTGAGGGAAACTCCTCAAAAGGGCGCCGTAGAGATAACTACCTGAAGAGGCGCAACAACAGGACAAACCAGCCCATGTATAGGGGCTACTGAAACGGCAGTGGCAGGAGCCGCACTCGAAACAGCGCCAAGGGATAACTGCGACAAAATAAAAGAGGGCTATGATAAGTACAGGCTGGATAGATAAGGAAAATAGAACTAAGAAAATAAGAGAGTACCTGAACCCCATCCAAGGGGGAAGCGCGAAAAAAGACGGTCGGTGCAGTAGGGGCTGTTCTGATATCCTGCAAAGAATGAAATTATGTTATTCATCGCGTGATTGAGGAGTAAGAGATTCCATACTTTCGCGGAAAGGCCTTGACCTGAAACGTAGGCTCGCTGGTCGAAGCCACAGTAAATATCGGGCCACGAGAGATCGCCTGAACCAAAGGTCTATCGTCCATAGATACACGGATCCTGGGGATAGAAATTCTCTCGGAAGAGGATAAACCCAGGGCGGTAACGCCAGGTAAGGAAGGAGCCCCTCCCTGAGAAGAAAGTTCGAGAGACATTAGGACTCCTAATAAAAAGAAACAAATATTCAAAAGTAAAAATACGTACCCCAGGTGAAGAGGCCTCCAGGGGCCCAGCTGCAGAAACGCCCACCGTCGGGACAAGAGAAGATAGGGTGACAACGCCCGAAGACACAACTCCCTACGCATGGTAAATGGGTAAATAAAAGGAAGAAGTAAAAATAAAAAAAAAAAGGAAATCACACAATGAAAGTTTTGAAAATAGCGAGGCATACCCGAGGAGAAGGGGAAGCCACAGGGGTGGTCCTGGTGACAGTAAAGTGCACGGATGAAAGCTGCGGGGAAATGACAGTGTACGCAACCAAAAGGTAGTTAGAAGACGAATAAATTACAACAGATGGTAAAAGAATTAAGAAGACAGCAAACCTCTCTAAACAGGCCTCGGGAAGAAATGAGCATGGAGTTCCTTTCCCGCTGAAAGGGCGTCGGTCGTAGTGGGGGAAGAGGAGAACTACTTGCCTCTACGGAAATGACCTGCACAAATATGACAAAATGATTTGATTGACAAATAAAAAATATATAATGAGGGGAAGAAAGAAAATCATATGCAAAAAAATATATAGACAAGTAAAGGGAGAACGCTTACAGTAGCAGGGCGCGTAGTCTGGCTATAGGGGAGATGGGTGAGGCTAACCCCCCCAGGAGAATGGGATGCCTCATCATCGCTAGAAGACTCTCTCGAGACTGATAACAAAGCATAAGTGTCAGTAGTTCTTTCGCTATGGAAACCCAGGCCGCTCATATCACCCGAAGAAGAACTATGGTCGTCATAGGAAGGGGTGCGTCCATAATCAACTAGTTCCTCTTCCAATGAAGGGGAGGGAGATGAAGAAACTCCATGATAAATAGTTCCACTAAGTAAAGGATGTTGTGATATAGTACCTTCTGCAATAGGAATAGACGCGACCCGCGTCTCTTGGGAAGCAAGGCTCGGTGAGGAGTAACCTTTCCCTTTCACTACTTGGGAAGTCCTCCATACACCAAGGTTGCCAGTATTGGACTCTTGATCCACCATAGAGGAAGCAGCTATGCCAGCGCCATCTCCTTTATTTTTCTTCGCAGCCCGGGTCCTCACAGGAGAAGAAGGAGGAGAAATAGTAGTAGCAGGAACAAAATTGGATACATCGGCGTCAGGGTGTTTCCTTTTACTGGTAGTAGAGGTGCCCGCTTTCCTTCTGCTTTTTGGTTGGCTTTTAGACTTCACAGGGGGAAACTCAGTCGACGGAGGTGGAAGCGACTCGTCAATGAGAGGTTTCACTAAAATAGGGATGGCCTGCTCCAAGGGTGGTGTAGAGGTGGTGCTGAGAAACCAAGGATCTTTCTGCATCCGCCTGACCAAAAACTGAGCTCTGGTATATTTAATGGGGTTAGTCTCATGAGGAGGGCTAACTATACATTCTTGGATAAGACGAACCTGATGCTGCCAAAGAAAGAACCAAGATGAAGTGAATGAAGGATGATAATCGGAAGGAGGCACATAGAGGCCACCCAAACCACTGACCCTGCGGAATAATCCCTGAAGAGTAAAGCTAGCACACGCCTCTGAAAATGACTCAGAATGACTACCGTAGGTAGGAAGAGGAGGAGTGTGAACGCCCTGATCATAACCAAACTGTCGTCTTGCCCTCTCGGAATGATAAGATTCAGTATGCGGACCTAACTCGGTCCAAGAAGGGAGGTGACATGGTAAGAGCATCGTCACCACATTAATATGAGGACACGTGGAAACCGACCCCAACGCTGAAGGGCAATAGAAGGTCCCGCCGTCGCCGGGGAAAGAAAGCCAGCTGAAAGTGCCCCCAGGGCGCCTGGTGTAAGGCCGAAACTGAAACTCCTTGATATCATCAATCAACATTCCCAGAGACTATTTGGGAGTTTTCTTATGCCACCTAAGAAGTCTCGCAGCGTCGCTATGACAAGCGTGAGCCCCTGAAGTAAAGTGGGGGAAATGCTCAAACAAAAAGGCCATCAAGAGAGAGGGGGATTGACATGATTAGCAACATCATACCGACCGCAGGACCTCTCTACATCTATGTGTGCTCGGTCCATCCAGGTGTAAAGAGAACCTAAGGTCAGGGAAGCCATGGGTACCGACCTACCGCGAGACAATCGTACAGCCAATCTAAAAAGAAGTTCGCGAGGACAATCTTCAGGCTTACCTGGTAGAAGGAACCGAGTCAGGAGCGTAACGAGGAAAGCGGCTAAATGTGCAGGAGAGTGGAGCTTAGGACCATCCTGGGATCTGGGGGCTGCATGAGAAGTCTCCCCCTTCTGCAACTGCTCAAAGTCTCTGAACCAGTATCTTTGCCATTTGGCAAAGGAATGTTTGGAATGACAAGTTATATTTATGGCCACATACCTCGAGCACTCTCCGAGAGCTGACCGTAACTCCCCCACCATCTCCTGCTCTAGGGAGTCCTCGCAATCATCAGAAAAGACCCGCTGCCCAAAGAAAGGAAGGGCGTACAACTCACATATATCTTCTAGGGTAACGACAAATTCCCCCCAGCCCGTGACAAAGGTGTGAGACTCCATACTCCACCGAGACAATAAGAGATTGAGCGAAGAACCATGCTTAAATATGGTGCAGGACTTCAGGCTGCTGACGGCGGTGAAGAGTCCCACCTCCCTAAGAATAGCCACATAATCAGCAACGCTCAAAACATAATCGACCCAGCTGGCCCACTCCTCTGTGGGTCCACCCGGGGTTTTAACTTCAACGTTGGAATAAAGAAAGTCACCACGGTCAACTCGGACTCGAAGAATGGAATCCGGAGACATAGTAGGAAGATCAGCAGACTCAGTTAACCCCACATGAGAACGTTCGAGAACAGCACCCGAAAATTTTTCCCCAAAATCAGAAAGTGAAATCTCGAAACTGTCAGTAGGACCAAAAAAAGGAGCACGACGATAAATACCAAAGTCTCACCCTTGGCGAATGTGCATATAGTCCTTCCATGCCTGAGAAGAGCTTGGCGTAGCTGATGAACCACCTAGAGCCACTGGCTCAAGAAAAGAACTCACCCTAGTGGGGACTCCGAGCGAGGGACCCTCGGGGTCCCCTGTCGCAAAAAAAGAAGTGGAGGCAGAAACCCCAGCAAAATCATGTGAAGAGCCCCTGGTCAGTGGCATGCTCTCCGTAACACCAATAGTCGGCGAGACACCCTGGGTCACGGAACCCCCGAGGTGATAAAATGTCGAGACACCCCCTTGCACGAACGAGAGACCCGTGGACGCGAGGCCAAGTCTCAAGGCCCCCGACTGCTGATGAGAGGTCACCATGCTTCCATAAGCTAAAATACCCATTTCAGAAACAGTCAAAGGCATCGAGACACCCGACGTCGAGATGCTTGCATCAGCACTAATACCTGTCGAGATACTCCCGGGCACGTACGAGAGACCCGTAGGAACTAAACCAGGCGTCGAGACCCCCCCTCTCGCTGCAAGGGTTCCCTCGCGAAAAAAAAGGGTTGAGACCCCATTTGCTTCAGAAAAGTTCACGGGTGTCGAGACCCCCCTTCCTCCAAA
Organism: Sambucus nigra; assembly: GCA_949130495.1. NCBI lineage: Eukaryota > Viridiplantae > Streptophyta > Magnoliopsida > Dipsacales > Adoxaceae > Sambucus > Sambucus nigra. Next base: position 38,150,003 of record OX422216.1, read on the forward strand.
CTCATCTTCAATAGACAAAGAACTCCCCGCGCCTAGCTCAATGCGCGAGGAACCACTTTCGGCGCCAGAAAATTCCGAGATACCCTTATCCAAACCAACTGGATAAGCTTCATAAATAGAGGTCGAGATACTCCTTCCAACGCAACTGATTTCCTTATAAGAATCCAAGGGGAAAAGCGAGAGACCCTCGGACGAGAAGTCCACCGTGGAGGGCCCTCTTCAATAACCATATCAAAAGACTTGGGCGAAATACCTGCCTCTAACTGAGCGCCACTACCAGAGATACCTAAGATTTGAGCACCGTCTAGAAGTCGCGAGGAACCCGGGGACGCGGACCCTAATGGCGCGAGGTCTTCGAGGGAGCAAGGAAAGTTCCATGGGAAGGGGGTAATGTCGCGACATCTGGAAGGAGCCAAGAGACCCTCCGATGGAGGATCTGTCGACGAGGAACCTTGGTCGGCATCTTTCTCAACCGGAAATTTAAAACCCATGCCCAGATTGGGCGAGACGCCACGCTCCTCGCGCACACTGCAATCGGGCGCGAGACCCTTAGCTGTCAGAAGAGCCTCGGTCGAGACCCCCCTTATCATGGAGGAACCCAAGTAGAAAAGCGAAGGTGCCGAGTGAGAGGGCGAGGAACCCACGAGGGTTCTCGACCCGAAATCCGAAGAGACGGGTATCGCGTGCGGGGCGTCAGCGCCGCTAGTCGTATGGGGCCAAATGTCGCCGGCGACAGCCATCTCGGCCACGGAGGTGGTTGGAACGAAGGATGGAGAAGGCGTGGAGTGTAGAGCCTTGGGTGCCTTAGGGTTGTTTGCATTTGGAGAGGCATTCTTTGGTTTAAAATCCATGGATGAGAGGCTATGATAGTTGGAAAAGTTAGAATGAGGAGATGGGTGGCTATGGTGTTTTAAAAGTCCCTTTCTCACTCTCTCTCCCTACAAACCCAAAAGTATCTTATGTTTTTTTGAAGAAGATGAAAGAGACTAAGAAGAGGGGCTTATGTTTTTTTGCACCAAAATGGGAAACCGTGCAGGAGGGCAAAAAGGCGATGACCTTTTTTTCCCAGATGATGAGATGACAGTTCCCACACTGACGGGTGGGTTCTCAAAAAAATTAAAAATCTCGGATAAAGGGACACAGCGGTTAATGATCCTAGGATCCCTCAGAAAATATATATATATATATATATATATATATATATATATATATATATATATATATATATATATATATATATATATATATATATATATATATATATATATATTGTTGAAACCAGATTTATAGCGCACAAAGTTTTTTTAGTCTACCCAACCAAAAAATCTTTGCACGAGGGGCTAATGTAGAAGGGTGTTATCAACAGAAAAAAGCAAACAAAATAAAAAAATACTCTCTTATTAATGACACCCGAGGGGTACCCGCGAGGGTCACCAAGAAGCCCAAAAGCCATTGCGAAGTATCAGCGCCACTCCAAGCGTCAGCGCCGCTTCAAGCGTCGGCGCCGCGACAAGGGTCAGCGCCGCTTCAAGTGTCGGCACCGCTTCGAGCGTCGACGCCACGACAAGGGTCGGCGCCGCCTCAAGCGTCAGCACTGCTGCAAGCGTCGGCGTCGCTTCAAGTGTCGGCGCCGCGACAAGGGTAGGCGCCGCCTCAGGTATCAGCGACCGCTTCAAGCATCAGCGCCACTTCAAGCGTCAGCGCTACCTCAAGTATCAGCGCCACTCTAAGCGTCGGCGCTGCTTCGAGAATCGGCGCCGCGACAAGGGTCGGTGCCGCCTCAAGCGTCGGGGCCGCCTCAAGCGTCAGCGCCGCTTCAAGCATCAACGCCGCTTCAAGCGTCGGCGTCGCTTCAAGTGTCGGTGCCGCAACAAGGGTCGGCGTCGCCCCAGGTATCAGCGACCGCTTCAAGTGTCAGCGCCACTTCAAGCATCAGCCCTACCTCAAGTATCAGCGCCACTTCAAGCGTCAACGCCGCTTCGAGCGTCGGTGCCGCTTCGAGCGTCGGCTCCGCGACAAGGGTTGGTGCCGCCTCAAGCGTCGGTGCCGCTTCAAGCGTCAGCGCCGCTTCAAGTGTCGGTGCCGTAACAAGGGTCGGCGCCGCCTCATGTATCAGCGACCGCTTCAAGTATCAGCGCCACTTCAAGTGTCGGCGCCGCTTCGAGCGTCGACGCTGCCTCAAGCGTCAACGTCGTTGCAAGCATCAGCGCCGCTTCAAGTGTCAGCGACACTTCCAGTGCCGCTTCAAGTGTCGGCGCCGCAACAAGGGCCGACGCCGCCTCAAGTATCAGCGTCGCTTCAAGCGTCAGCGCCACTTCAAGCGTCAGTGCCACCGCTTCAGGTGTCGGTGCCACTGCAAGTGTCGGCGCCGCTTCAAGTACCAGCGCCGCTGCAAATGTCCGCACCGTCGCAAGGATCAGCGCCGTTTCAAGTACCAGCGCCATTTTTCATGCCAACGCCGTCGCGAGTGTCAGCGCCGCCGCAAGTGTCCGCGCCACTGCAAGTGTCGACGCCACTTCAAGGGTCAGCGTCACTGCAAGGCTCAGCGCTACTGCAAGGATCACTGCAGAAATGTTATTCGAGAAGTGATGCTATAGGGGTTTTGACAGAAAATCATATTAAGGGAGTAGCTATCGCGAACAACTCCCCATCATGAAACATCAGTCTCTAAATGGCGAAAGCACTAACACTTTACTTTCTTGTACAGGTTGCCTAGTTGAGCAAGCAGGGCTCTAACAGGCGCGTTGGGACCTCCTGGGAGTTTTGGCTTGGCGGCTGAGGGACAAGGTATATTGAGCAAGCTCAACCACTTAGCACTATAAGATTGAGAGAATACTAGTATGAAGACCCAGAAGTCACTCGAGACTACGCACACTGCACACTTGGTCACAAGTGAAGTGAGCAGCCAAAGAGCTGGCTACTCACAAGAAATAAACTCTTTATAAGAAAATGACTTTTCCAGAAGAGGGGGTCCTCGAGGTCCCTCTCAAGAAAAATAACACTTTTAGAGGAGATGAGGCCTTAAGGTCTCCTCTCTCCAGATTTGCAAAATTGTACCACAAGTTATCTTTTCAAAAGATAACTACCAAAATCTGCTATTTTGTCTCCATTAGGGGACATATGTGCTTTTTGAGTTTTGGTCGGTGCCAGGTGGCGCCTGCAGAGGGGACAGGTAGGCTGCCTACAGGTAGGGACAAATGGTACACTTCAGACATTGTTCCCCACCAACTCTCTCAATTTTGGCGCCCAAAAATGCCAGCTCACCCCTAACGCCCATGTATAAATAGACCTCTGGGCAAGGTCAAAGGATATACAATAGAAATTGCACTGTTACTATGCTAAAATATCACCAGACCTACCTAGTATTCTCTCCCTGCTCATTCTCTTAGTGCTGAGTGCCTTGTTCCTTCACTCCCCACTGACAGCCATCACTCTCAGGTGTTTCCCTTAAGAAAATTACTATTTTTGCTGTGAAAGTTCATCTTCTTGCAGGGAGTGAGTTGAAGCTTGAGTTCCATTGTTACCAGAAGGAGAAGTTTTCTTCAGAAGTTGCACCAGGAGACCTTGAAGACCTTGCAGGCAGCGTCCATTGGAGTGGGTCACGCCTCACCCTTTCCAGTTATTCATAGACCCCAGTCTCACTACCCTCCTACAGTTTGAGTACAACCTATCACCCACAGACTGACGAACAGACCGAGAGAGTCAATCAGATGTTGGAAGATATGCTCAGAATGTGTATACTAGACTTTGGGGAAGGTTGGGAGAAATATCTTCCTCTGGTAGAGTTTGCGTATAACAACTCATACTAATTCACGATCGGCATGGCACCATTTGAGGCATTATACGGGAGACCTTGTCGTTCACCCGCTTGTTGGTTAGAGGTGGGGGACAACAAACTATTGGGGCCGGAGATTGTTCAGGAGACATCTGCCAAGATAGAACTGATTCGAGGCAGGATTCGGATAGCTCAGGATAGGCAGAAAAGTTACGCTGATGCTTCACGGAGACATGTGGAGTTAGAGGTTGGAGATCAGGTATTGGTCCGGGTGTCCCCTATGAAAAGGGTGATGAGGTTCGGTAAGAAAGGTAAGCTAGCACCGAGGTACGTGGGACCTTTCCCTATTATCGAGACGGTGGGGCCTGTAGCCTACAGGCTGGGATTACTGGAGCACCTTCAGTGGATACACGACGTGTTCCATGTGGCATCGCTGAAGAAATATCGCAAGAGCGAGAGGGCCTTCTGGCACATTCCACTCGAAGAAATGGATTTACAGCCAGACATCTCATATGAGGAGAGGCCGGTGGCTATCCTAGACCGTAGCGAGCGGAAATTACGATCCAAGGTTGTTCCACTAGTTAGAGTACAGTGGGGTCATCACATCATTGACGAGTCTACCTGGGAGCGGGAGGAGGATATGGGGGAGCAATAACCAGATCTTTTCATCACAGGTATGACCTAATTTCGGGGACGAAATTCCTTTGTAAGGGGGGGAGTATGTAACACCCCGCATTTTTCATGCATTAAATATGTAATTAATTCGGGAATTGAAAATTACTTGTGAGTCGTAATTTTAATTGAATTAATTAAGGAAATTTTATTTAAATATTAATCGGGGAGTAAATGGTTAATATTTACGGGAATTTATTTACTATGTGAATAGTAATTATTTATTTAAGTCATTTCGAGTACTAATGACAGGGTATGCACTTATCTCAATCGGGAGTCGGTATAGACTAAAGGGGTGGGGGGATAAGTATTTTTATAAATTAATTCGGATGCCAATTCTGAGTGTACGGTTGAGTCCGGATGGGCCGAGATAGTAAAAAAAGTGTACCCGGGGGTAGTAAACGGGTCACGGGGCATTTTTAGACGTAGCCGGGTCCACACGGGGGCATTTGGGTCACTTGGGCTTGGCCCAATAGGCAACAAACGGGATTTAGGTAAATTAAGGAATTAGAAGGAATAAGAAAACGACTGATAGAGTTTTAGAAAAAGGCTAGGTGTATTAAGGAACCCTAATAGCAGTTAAAGGCAGTTTTGGGATCACTAGAGAGCCAACAAGGATCATCTTCAACCTTGGAATTCATCTCCGAATCAGACACAACGAAACCTAAGGCAAGTGGATAACTTGCAATAGTATTGAATCTGTATTTCAATTCATATTCATGTGATGTGTTTGATCAAAAATCCGTTTTGGGTGTTCATGGCATAAACATGAGGTTTTGAAAATAATAATCTGATTTACGAATTTGAATGAGAATTCTTGTAGAAATCTGATATTATAAATTGATACGAATCTGGTAGGATGATATCTGGATATTTAGAAACGAATTTGGTGAAGGAATTTGGGATGTAAACGGGTAAGGAATTAAAGATGAATAATTTCCCAAATTCAGAAATTGTAGTTAATGAACGAATTGATAACATTGGAGGACATTCTGGAGGTCACTAATAAGGTTCATAACTTGTATTATTGCTAAAAAGGCTTGAGATTGTTGATAGAAGGAGTTAGGGTTTTAGAAAACTCGTCCATGGAAGAATTTGTCTTCGCGAAGAAGACGAAGACCTGTTCGATTGAAGGTCTGGGGTCGATCGATCGAAGGTCGGCAGATTTTGACAGTTCGCCCAGTTTTCTTTTGTATGAAGAAAAATTTAATTTAATTTTTTTTTATGAATTAATTTGGTGAGAAATTTATACATGGGTTTTAAATCTAATTAATGGGTGAATAAAATTAATTAGAATTTGGAGAGGACTTAGTGTGACGTCATAATTTAAATTTGTGGGGTTTTGGAGAAATTAGGTGTGATACACTAAGGTTGAATTTTTGGGAAGGGTTCGAAAGGATTACATATAGTTAGAGAATAAGTCCGGGGATAATGGTTGAGGAATACCGAGAGATAAATCTTATTTAGGTAAAGGCTAAATAAGTTGGGAGTCGGGAATTTAGACTCCGGATAGGTTGATTCGGACTACGAGAGTAAGTCCAATTTTATGGTGGGGGCGACACCAAAGGTGACTTAATTAATTAATGTGCGAATTAATTAATGATTAGAGTTGGACCATAAACTCTTAATAAATTAAATAGGCTTATGTTATGGATTATGTACATGGTGTAGCCGGGACATTTTATATTTATATATATGTACGGGGTGTGACAGTATATATATATAGTGTGTGTGTGCATTAATATGAGTGATTGAATATTATTAGTATATACTCTAGTGCTATAGGGGGAGGTTGCGCGTAGTGGATGAATCCCTTAGCTAGAGGAGTAGGGCGAGTATAATCCCAGGTCATAGCGTCCGTTATATGGGTGAGGGGCATCTCACTTTCAGGGAAGGAATATAACAGCCTCCAAATTCGTATGTTAAACTAAGTTAGTGAGTGAATCTAACTTGGATAACTAGGTTATGAGAATACACCTAGTGGGATAGCACTTGGGAAAAACTCATATTTTGTGAGTATTGTTACTCGGTCGGAAATTTGTATTAAATGTTATTTCAGTATGTTCGTGAATGTGGTAATATAATTAAATATATAATTAGATAAATAATTATATATGAGATGATTAATACATAGTGTAAAATGTATTACATGCATAACAGGTGTGAATGCTATATGAAAATAAAAGGGAAATGATTTAATTAAGTTGTCGTTTATAATGACTTAAAAATCATGAATCAAAGTATACTCGGTTTGGGTAGGTAAATTTCAAAGGTTAAAATAATTATTGGGTTAGGAGCGTAGAACCTAGTAATTAAATAAAAGCGTTAATAGTGCACCTTAGAGGAGGGGTAAGGAAATCCTCAAGAGAGTGCGGCACTAACTAAAATATGAAGAGCATGCATGTTTATTTATTACTGCAAGTTAATCATTTGTTAAATGTTTTCAAATGTTTTTGGGTACTAACCCTTGCTATAAAAAATTTAAAAAAAAACCTTTTAGGTGTCCAACCACAAGGGCGTCAGGCTTGACTCTATTCCAGGTATCCATTGCTGCAGCACCTGTGGATGTTGCGGGTCTTTGATAGATGCCTCCTTCTTTCATTCATGTAGAGACTCTCTAGTAGTTATCTGAGCTTGTCGCTCACAGTTCATTTATCAGTATTAGACTTGTTGAGATTTTCTTATTATCTTTATTTGTATTGAATAATTGGACCGATGGTTTATTCGGTTAGGTATCTTAATTGTGGATGGTTATTTTATTTAACTGTGAATGTGTTCTATTTTTGTTCCGAGTGAGTTTTTATTTAATTAATTGAAAGATAAAAATTGGCACCAGTCTACTTTTCTCACTTAGGTGGTTGGTAATTAAAAAGACGACAGTGATGCTAAGGATGGACCAACTGAGAAACCTTTACTAACTTGATTTAGGACTGATCACCCGGGATTAATTAGGCGGGGTGTCACACATGCATCTAGGTGTGATTGAACAAGATGTAAAACATGCAAGAGTTATTCAAAAACACACATGTGAGGAAAAATCCCCCAAAGGTGAAAACCATTTATTTCACTATAATTTGTAAAGTACGATTTACACGGAATACAATGAAATACAAGGGTGACACAGAAAATACCCGCAAGCATCGGTTCCGGTGTCGTCGGCTAGAATCTCCCTCGGGAACTCTAGATGATAAGTAATGAATAAGGAAGTCGACTTCTCCACAAAGGTTTGAACAAACACTAGGGTTCTGTTCTTGGGTTGCAAAGTGATTCACAAAGGTATGGGAAAGTTGTGTGAATCAAACATGAGTTTGGGAACTCACAAAGGTGAAGACTTAGAGTATATGGACTCTTAAAATCGTTTTTGAAAGTCTTGCAAAATAAATCTCCGAAGATGGATTAAATAAGAAAACTTGGTCCGAAAATCTCTCGAACAGATCTGATCAAATTTATCCCAGGCGGACCGATCTGCTATGATGCCGGACCGGTCAGGGGGCGGACCGGTTTCTTTTTGAAAAGGGACTCTTCGGTTTGCATTCGATCCGGGGGTTTTTGTTTTGGAGCAAGGCGGATCGGTCCGGATTGAGGCGGATCGGTTTTTTTTGATACAGGCGGATCGGTCGGGTATTTCAAAAAACAGATACCACACTTCTTTGATATTCGGATCCGATGATGACGATGCAATCTTGAATTTCTACAACGGTGTAACGGCGTACGACATACAAAATAATGATGGACAACAATGTCCTTACAAATTCATCTAATCCACATCATCACCATCATCATTATAATCACGATCACCATCATCATTACCAGGTTTGTAAAGGCAATCGTATTTATTTCTTTGTTTTCTTTTCTTTCTTTTTTTAAAAACTCAAACAACTAGTTTTCATTATTCAATTTTCATCATATTTTAGATACAACCCATAAAACTCGATTAATCTTGCATTAAATTGTATGTGTATATGTGGATCGCCAATTGACAAAATATTTTTTGTGTGACACCACGCCTATTAAAATAATGGGTTGCAACCCCTCTACCAAAATAAAACATTGGTCTCATATGCCTCATTCTTAGCATCGCTGTCGAAACATAATTAATTACTAACCACCTAATTACTTTAACAAGCAGTGTCAAATTTTATCTTTCATTTACATATAACAAGATTAACTAATACACAATAAATCCATATGCAGTGACGATATAAAAGAAACACCAAATAAAGTCTAAAACTGAGATAAACAATTAAGGTTCCCGAACAAACCATCGAGTAAGAATCCAATACAATAAATCCAACCAACTAAAAATTTGAAAATATAAGTCTAAATAAAAGGGTCAACATGCCCAACAATACTAGAATAGAGAACATAATTTAGAATATCAAGAATGAAATCGTCTACTCAAGAATCTGAAGCACCTTATACCTTTGACTTACTTAAGTCTATAATGTATAAGTGTTCAACTAGTTTGGAAATAGTGACAAAATTGGTTGTCTATCCTAGAATCCAAAAAGCCTCAGATCTTATCTCTCTAATTCTCTTCAATGATCCATGAAGGTATAATTTGAATCACACTACACACAATTAGAATTGCATACATGTGTTCATATTGCAAAAAATTGAGTGTGTGTTTAATTCCCTTGAATTGGAGCTTTAATAATTTTTTGGGAATTTTTAAATAATTTTTAAACCTTTTTAATCATTTTTTTAATAAATGTTTTTATTAATAAAATGGGATTATATAATTTGTGGGGTTAATATTCTATTTTGGAAACTTCTGTTTTCATTAAAAAGTTTGGTTGGGTAGGATCTCAAAGCGCTAGGGACTTCAGGGTGATGTTTTGTAATTAATTTGACGCGCGTGTGAGGGCCTCTCATATGTCAACACTTGTCATCCCCTTAATGCGTCAATGTGTGTTTGTTGTGTGAGAGGATAGCCTGGTTCATTACTGATCGTTAGATCATTTCTAATCGAGGGTCTGCATGTGTTCTTAGTTAATCCCGGTGCTACCCATATGAACCAATCACAATCCTTTTAATCATCGTTGTTTTATAACCCTTGGATCAAGTCAAACTCTGCAAGACTTGATCTCAGCCCTTGATTTCCCTCGAACATCCAGAACCTTCCCTCAGCCCTATATATACCCTCCACTTCTCAGCCTTAGAAGACTTTTGGGCATTCGTCTTTCTGAGAGAAAAAAAAATAAGAGAGAAGTGAGAGAAGTGAGAGAAGAGAGAAAAGAAAAGAGAGAAGAGAGAGAAAGGAAACTCTGCTAGCCCAAAACCTAACCCTAACCCTAAAGACTTCATCTTTCTGAAACAAACCTTCATATACACTTAACCCCAACCACATCCTGAGTGTTTGAGAGAGAGAGTGGTTTGTTCTTTTGAAGCTGTAACCTCCTTGGCTTTGATCTTGTTCACAACTTAAACTTTAGAGTGAAGATCTTGTTTCTTTTTCCATAGAAACGTTAGATCTATACTCTGCATGTTACATTTTCACTAGATCTGCATATTTTCTACTTGGTTTAAGAAAATCTTTATTCATTTGGTTTTGAAAATGTTTTATGGTTTCTGTTTTTACAAAACTTAACCCTGACCTAGTTGGATTCACACTTGGAGATTTTCAATCTCACAAATGTTTTCAAAAAGATATTGATTAAGATCTTGTCCGATTTTAAAAGCGAGATATCCGTGGAATCTGGGATAGAATAAAGGTAAAAAAGGGTTGAAGTTCTGTGAGAAAGAAATAAACTAAAATCACTGCATATAGACTTTATATGTAATTTACTAGGACTGTCTGTAAATCTAAGTGTGTGTGAGTTCATGCATGTGAATAGGAATCACTTTGCAAACACTTAACACACTACTACACTGGAAGTGTTGTGTTTAAGATCAGAGATCATTGAGTCGACATAAGGAAGCTAAAGCAAAGGAAGTTAGCAAACTGGAAGAACATCATCAACAAATCATATCTATGAGAAGTTAGAAGGACACCAAGTGGGGTATATTCCTAAACTTAGAATAGGTTGATTTGTGTGCTTGCATGTTGTATTGTTTGTAACTATAATTTGTTATTAGTGGATTTTTGCTTTTGTGACTTAGAAGTCACCGTGGATGTTTCCTCTATTGGGAGAGGTTTTACCACGTTAAAATCTGTGTGTTGATTATCTTCATCTACTCATCTCATTCTATAAGTGTGCTGAATTTTTGAAACTGCCTTAGTTTTAAAAAATGATTACACAGTCTTAATTACTCTCGTACATAAGTTTCTTTGTAAACACATCTTGTTTATAATTTTTATTTTCAAAAGAAAAGGGTTTCTCCAACAAATATTTCGAAGTTTCTTATACAGTTTAATCTTGTATTAAACGGCATTAGCGGCGTTTTTCAATTGGTATCAGAGCCCTGTTAACTTTTATTTCAAAAGATCTTGTGTTTCTGAAATCGTTTTCTGAAAAACCTAACTATGGACGAGAAGAATGAAAGGTTTGGTAATCTGTCCAGACCTCCACTCTTTGATGGAAACAACTTTGCTTACTGGAAAGTAAGAATGGTTGCCTTCATCCAAGGGACTTTAGGAGATGATGTCTGGGACATTATTGAAAATGGATACACTTATCCTACTAAACCAGCCACTGAAAGAAGTGATGAGAGGGTAAAGAAAATCTTAAGTGAGTTTACCAAAGAAGAAAAAACTATTTCTCGTAATAAAAATAAAGGCAAGAATGCCATTTTTATGTCTATTAATGAGTATGAGTTCAAGAGAATCTCATCTTGTGCCACTTCTAAGGAAGCTTGGGACACATTAATCACTGCCCATGAAGGAGACTCAAGAGTTAAAGCTGCTAAAACCCAAATGCTTATCCAGCAGTATAACTCTTTGATCATGTCTGATTCTGAGTCTTTTGATGATTTTTACATGAACTTGACTGATATAGTCACTAAGTTGCATGCTAATGGTATTACTTTTGATAGAAATGAAATTGTTTCTAAAATCCTAAGGTCATTACCACAAAAGTTTGACAGTAAGAGGTATGCTATTGAGGAAATGAATGATCAAAACCTTACCCCTGAGTTACTCAGTAGCAAACTTAGGACTGTGGAAATGGAATTAGACTTTAAGAAACAATTAAATCATTCTCAAAGAAAACAGCCCAACTCTAACTTGAGTTTTGCCTATAAGATACCCAAACTTGAGTCTAATTTGACCAACTCTGACTCTGATGAGGAGTGCGATATAGACAAACTCGATAATCATATTGCCTTGATGTCTAAACAATTTAAGAAAATTGTCAAATTTCGAAACAAACAGGCAACTAAACAAGGCAAGCCTAATTATCCTACTCTGTCTAATCCCAAACCTCATGAGAGAGGTCTTGACAAACATCCTAAGGACAACAATTCCAGACCCACTAGAGACCTTAAAAAGATTGAATGTTTTAGATGTGGGAAACTAGGTCACATTGCTCACGATTGCAGAGTTAATCTGAATAAAGCTAACACACACAATAGAGCCAATGTCTGTAAAACTTGGAATGATTCAAGTGACTCTGATGAAGAGGAACTTGAGTCATCTAATGTACTTGACCCTTGCATGTCTTTTTATGCTAAGATCATTTACAATGATGATACACCTGTGTGTGATAATGATGCTCGTACTTCTGCTTGTGTGAATACTGCTTTGATTGGCCTAGATGCTTTATTGTCTGAAAATGTTTCTAGTTCTAGTTCCGTGTGTGTGAGTCAAAGTGATCTCGATAATGACGATGAAAATGGGTGCGTGAGTACTAAAACTGAATCGTTAGGGGTCACTACACACACTTCACTTAGCGACTCAGACACAGATGACCTCCCTGATATCCATACTTTGTATGCTAAAACTCTTAAAAAAGGCACTAGACTGGAAAAGACCATTAGAGACCTGACTAAGAAATTAGATGATCTAAGTCTTATTGTGAAGTTGAATGCTGAAGAGTACACTAACCAGTGTCTGACTCATCAATCTGAAATTGAAACTTTTGATCAAAAATTAAAAGAGTTGACTAAAACTAATGAAACCCTGGAAATGAAATACAAGGGAACATTATTAGAACTGGAGGAAGCAAAAACAAAGACAGCTACTGTTTTCAAAAAAATTTCTAAGTTTGAAAACAATTCAAATTGTTTTACTGACTTCGTTGTTGACTCCAAGACCAATTCTGATGATAGAACCGGTATTGGATTTTGCCCTAAGAACAAACCACAAACTAAAAATCTTGAACCTATTAAGTTTGTGTCTGGGGGCAAAAGACCAATCGAAACATGTCCAGACTTTCATTTTATTAAAAAGGAATTTGATCAAAAGCAACAACAGAAAGACATTGGAGAGTCTAGTAATTCTAAGGCTGACACTGCACTTAAGACTAAATACGTCTGTCCTCTGATCAGAAAGGCTGATTCTGCCTATAAGACCATACCTCCTAGGAATAGGACTTCTGAACAAAATCTGTGTGTTGATTATCTTCATCTACTCATCTCATTCTATAAGTGTGCTGAATTTTTGAAACTGCCTTAGTTTTAAAAACTGATTACACAATCTTAATTACTCTCGTACATAAGTTTCTTTGTAAACACATCTTGTTTATAATTTTTATTTTCAAAAGAAAAGGGTTTCTCCAACAAACATTTCGTAGTTGCTTATACAGTTTAATCTTGTATTAAACGGCATTAGCGACGTTTTTCAGAATCCTGCAAGCTTCCACATTAGCTGCAGCTACGTATACCTGGAAAGAACAATCATCCTTGGATTCCCTGTGGCTGGACACCTAAAAGTTTTAAAATTAGATTTGAAACGGGTCAGAGCCTTTAAAACCTTTTAAAAACATTTAGCAAGTAATTAAGATGCAATAAATAAATACGCAATTAAATGTTTGAATATTTAGGCTGATGTCGCACTCTCATGAGATTACCCCTCATTTTGATTACACCAAATTCTTTTTTTAAATTATTAAACCAATTAATGTGGAATTAAATCAAGAACTATCCTATGTCTATGTAACACAAATTTTACCTTAAATTATGTTTTACTTGTTAACGAATGTGGCAAGCGGCTTGAAGAGCTAGAGCCTCACACTCACACTCACACATCAAAGCCGTAAAGGTAATATTATGACTGAAGCAATCAAATATCAAGTAACATGTGTGTATCAAACAACAACATCATAGAACCCTTTCCCAAATTCATGTGAATACACTAACATTAGATCACAAATAATTCAAATGTTATTTCATAATCCCAAGACTCATATACCATAAGCATGCAACTCAGTTCAATATCTACACTAAGACAATATCTACACTAAGACAAGAGTACCAAAACATCGTCAAAAAAGTAGTAAACTCAAATATATGATATCTCATCTTGTGGAATATTCGAATTATTAATTCTTATCCTTTAAACTTTCTCAAGCCAAACACAATACTTATCCTACCTACTTGGAGTTGGATACATGAATCCTATTTCATCGATTTTACTTTAGACATAAAACACGTGCAACCGCAAGATTTCACATCGTGATAGAAAGTTCATCGAGAAAAATAAAAATAAAGAAAATAAACCAATATGAGCATGACTCCCACCATTGTCTATATGACGTGAGATTGACTACCAATTGAAACTACAATGAGAAATAATTGACCAACATCAACACTTCATCATATACCTAAACCTTCTTCTGAAAATATAGAAGTATAAGTGTACAACTGTAAATTAATGTTCCTTAAATTAACTCAACTTAATGCTTGTCCCAACTTCATCAGCCACAATGTTGATAAATTATTTTCAACATCCCATGACATTAATTTTGATCAAATAATAAAGTTCATCAATAACATAAGTAAAATACCACATTGTGATTAATTTTATTCCACTATTTGAGGCTCATGTGTCAATCACACGTAGGTTATTTTTTGTAATTCACACGTGTCCATTTGAAGCAAAACACGATGTATGTTTCACATATTAGCCGGATCACAAACAAATGGTCATGAAAATGGGTCTATCTAAAAAAATTCCTTAAAATAGTTATTAAGATACTGTTTAATATAAAGACAACATCAAAAACATATTCTAAGTTTTTTTGTATGACATTTACTGTTAACATTTTTTTAGAACTATACAGATTCTAAAATAGATTCCAATGAGGATGGAGAAATTATCAAGCATACGCTCAAACAAACAACGGCATGCTCGCTTATCGACGCGATGATGCCTTCTCATTTCATGCAATTCAAATCGTATCGATCAAGTCTTTGTAAGTCGTCTTCGATCCATTGAGAGAGAGATGCAATATTTTAGATTGTCACTATTGCATCTTAGACAACTACAGGGTGTTGAACTTCAACTTGCAACCAACATCAATGATACTACTGCACATTCAATGAACGACGTACATCCAACAAATGGTAAAGTTATAAGCACTGTTAAACGAAAATGTAATTAATCTTTTTATTAATATTTAATTATGTTAAATTTAATTAATACACATTTTAGTTTAATATAATATATTGATTTTGACGATTCCACACAAACTTTTATTACGTGGTTACGTAAATATTTTTTTAATTTAGATTATATGTAATTTTGGTTTTATTTATTTTTATACATATATCGTTTATACTCAGATGCTATTATCATATAGTACATACAATATTTATATTATGCATTCTATCAGTCTAACATTAGCTAACACGCCACATATGATAGTAGGCGAGGATGTTTCTCAATGAAGATTTTCTTATACCTGCTACTTCGATTTATCCAAGTTAATTCCTTAGTTTCATTAGACTTATTAGGTGCACACAGCAGTTATTGGGTCTTTTAAGCCTCCACTCTATAGAAGCTTTTGACCAAGATTTTAAACTTTTTAACTGATAGTAGCCTTGTTACTTCATGTCTTGTTCCTTCATTTTTTTTTACAGCTGTATATTCCATTCCATATAGAATGGTTTTACATGGACACAATATTAGACACACACATTAGACACACACCCAAAAGACAAAAATAACCCTTTAAACAAATCATAACTACTATATCACCCACACACCTCTCTCCCTAATTTGTCCTAAAATTGCTGTTAGCCCTATATTTCACCTAATAAAAAAATAAAAATAATAAAAATGACAAAATATTATTTTAATAAAAATAATTTAATAATTTACAACTGTTTATAATAAAAAATAACTTTTATATAAAAACATTTTTTTAAAGAAAAATTGTATTTTTATGAAAACGAATATTTATGTCGCTGGCGCGGAGCCATATTATTTAATGAATGTGAGTCCACTCCAACAAACTACTTTTATATTTAAAAAATTATTTTTTATTACAAAAATCTCTACATTATTAGACTAATTTTTTTTATCAAAAAATCTTTGCTACTTAAAAAAAGCAGTTTTGAAAAATCTATGGTACTAATTTTTTAACAAATTATTTTTCACTTTTTTTTTATAATAAAAATCTGTTTTTAGAAGAAACTATTTTAAGAAATAAAAAATTGTTTTTCTTGAAAAAAATGGTTTCAACAATTTTTTTAGCTGTTTTAAAAAATATTTAACATTTTTTCCTTGTTTTTTAGTGATGCCAAGTCAGTGTGTCTAATATGTGTGTCCAATTTATGTGTTCGTATAGATTTTTCCTTCCATATATATATGTGTGTACTCCTCTGTAGATATCTTGTTTTCGACCGGTTATATAAATTGAAGAGCCTCATTTTTATAGCTTGGACTCTGTGCTGGTACACGTAGACACCGTCAGCAGCCATGGGCCCTGCGTCATCATAATTGTCTCAGATAATTTTTTTTATATTTAACTTGTTTGTCTTTCAACTCTTTTAGTTTGGGTATGGGTGGTGATATTCCCACCCTAAAATATTCTCCAAAACACCACAAAACAAAAAACCACTTCTTCTACCATCAAACACCACAAATTTAACACTTCTAATCGTATTAAAAAGTCAAAAATGCCCTTTAACATAATAACAAAAATTTTAACCTCTAACTATTCAATACCCAAAAAAATTCAAACCCCAAACCGTGAAACCCATTTTCACAACTCAAACCCTCAAAACTCCACCTTTTTTTTCTCATTCCAATCTTGTTTATATCATCTACATTGTGTTTGGGAAAGTTTGTGTGGTTGTTTTCTGCATGTTTTACAGTTTAACAACATCACGAATGACCATGGATGATAAAAAAACCAAAGACACAAAGGATGCTCAAAGTTTTTATTGCACTCCCAGATTGGACTTATGTAACAACCCGTCCTTTTGGAGATAATTAAATTCCATAATTAAGTATAAATTGGCAATTTGGAGAATTCCCCTAAATAGTAATTTTTGGGATTTTCGAGGATTTAATGATTTTCGATGGGTGTTATGATTATTTTTGGGACTAAATAGGTCGAAGTATTTTAACTATATGTCACCGTGGAGTAAAGCGACAAAAAGGTCAAATTTTAATTAGAAAACCCGCATTAAAGTTATATGGGTTAGAATAGTGATTTGCGATCAAGTACCTCGGATGAAAATTTTGACTGCACCATGAGTCTCGGAACGTCCGAGATAGTCGAAAAAGAGTGTTCGATGGTCGAAATTGAGTTTTGAGGAATTTTAGAGTTAAACAGGCTCGTAATTGCGTAAACGAGTCATTTTTAGGTTTTAAGGGGTTAAAACATTTTTCTTTCTATATAAAGAGGGAGAGAGGGAGAAAATAGAAAGAAAAGAAAGAGAAGAGAGAGAGGAGGAGAGAAAAGTGGAGAAAAGGGGAGGTTCCGGCCAAACTCCGCGGGATTCGGCTCGAGGTCGTCGGATTATATCCACGAGGCAAGTGTTTACTTCCTTTATTTCATTTTGATCATAAATTATCATATCACAGTTGGTAATAACAAACCCTAAAGATTTTGGGTTGGGTTTTTGTGGATAAAACGGGTTTTCGGGAGTTAAAACGAATAAACCCCAATAAGGGTTCAATTTGAGAAACCTGAGATTTAATCGAAATTAATTGTTGGTTTCGGGTTCTAGGATGTTTAGAACCCCTTTTATATGATTAGGAGTAGTTGGTTGAAGTTGTAGGACGTTGGGTGCGGAGACAAAAGCTCGGGGGGACTTCCATGGCCGAAACAGCTTCTCGGAGAAGAAGCTGCCCGACATGGTCGATCGATGGACGGTTGGGTGTCGATCGATCGATGGTTAAGGGTCGATCGATCTACCCTTCAGGAACTTTGACAATTTTTCCTAGGGTGAATTAGATGGGATGAATCCAAATGTTAATTGATTCGAGGTTAATTTTGGGATAACCTAAGGGACTCTTTAGGAGTATATAGTCCTCTAATTGACGGAATTTTAGAGGGCAAGGTGAGGGTTTTAAATGTATAACCCTTAAATTATATTTTCGAGGAAAATAGAGGAATTGTAGAATTTGATGGTTTAGGGTTCCTAAATTATGTTGGGAACTTTTAAGTGATTATATGGACGAGATGTAGTCCTTGGGTTCATGGAAATGAAATCCATGACCCACTAAATTTAAGGTTATCTGGGAAAGATAAATCCCTAGGATATTATTAGTGGCCATTTAGGCCTATATAATTATGTGTATAGGAAGCATAATTAGAATCGATTGTGGAGTGAGTATATCCTACGAGATAGTTAGGATGAATTAGGAGTATAGTTATATATTCGCTAAATGAGAAATAGTATAATTGGAGATATCCAATAAAGTCCTTAGATGGGATTAAGGTATGTATTACCTATTAAAGTGAGGAAATACTTTGGGTTTAGTATCATGCATATATGAATGCATGATTATGATTCTTTGAGAGAATCTTTGGGATTATTGGTCATCGCTAGATGTGATTGGCAATTATAGCCATTTATATATTCGAGGAGGAATATGTGGTATATATATATATATATATATATATATATATATATATATATATATATATATATATATATATATATATATATATATATATACTATGTGATTTAAGGTATATATATATATATATACTATGTGATTTAAGGTATATATAGAATATGGTACAGATGTGTAGTATATAATATATTCCTGGTGTATGAGAATCAGCTATATATGTTTATGAGAATAAATGATTTTGAAAATAAAATATGAATGTTTTCAAAATGGAAAAAGAAATGATTTTCATAAATGATAATTTATGTATACACACCTCTCTAAATTGCTATCATAAGGGAAGTTGCGTACGTATGGTGAATCCCCCTAACTAATGAATGCAGGGTGGATATAGTCCTATAGGCCATATGAGCGATTATTGTATGTTTCTGCGCTGGTTAGGTGATTCTGGGTGTGGTCATGACTATCCCGCAGGCATATGGCCGCTTCCCGACGTCTTGCGTTGTAGGATCCCAGGTTGTCTTGATTTATAGGCCCTGGAAGATGATAGCCATTTAGGGGCGCGCATAGTGGAGAAACCCGTACGGGCGGTCTTAGAACGCATTATATTTGTTAAAGCAATTTATGATAATAAATTGGCTTTAATTGCATTTCCTGGATGGAAGAAGGGTAATGGGATAAATGATTTGGCTTCAATTGCATTTCGTGGATGAAAGAAGGGAAATGGGAGCATATGAAACGGTAAAAGCATTTTTATGATAATAAAGCTGGCTTTTAAAAAGATATATGATATATTAGAGCAATTCATGATAATGAGTTGGCTTTTAAATACATTTCTTGGATATAAGAAAGGAAATGGAAAGTTTTGAGATAAAAATGATGTAAACCTCATTCCGGGAGATATATTCGGATATGTATTATAAAGATAAGTATGTTGTAAATGAATTCTCATTCCGGGAGATAGATCCGGATGTATATACAGTAAACCTCAGTCCGGGAGATATTGTTCGGATGTATATTGAAATATGTATATTATTATATAGTATGTATATACGTTGTGTACCTAGGGTCTAATGGATCTCGACGATCAGCCTTGCCGCGTAGTAGTGTATCGGGGGTGTCTTTGTTTGGATTTCGCTTTGCGAGACACCCCACGCACGAACTTTGCATAGTGTTGAGACTGGGAAGAATTTTAGCCCTTAGTACATCTCTTGGACTATCTAGGATTGATAGTAGTTGGGTGATAGACTAGTTTAGCATGGTAGCTTAACTAGAAGTTAAGTGCATTTGGTGTGCACTATTAGAAGAGAGGTGAGGGGTATCTCATGGGAGTGCGATACCAACTTAAATATGAGATAAAACATATTTTCTAAAAATAAAGCATTTATCAAATTGCAAAATATTTTTACAAATCGGGCTCTGACCCGTTTATATTTCTTCCCTCTGTTGCTATATATATATTAAGTGTACAGACACAGGGACGCCTGGATGATATCTTCTTTCAAGTCAGACGTCTGCTGCAGCAGCTGTGGATGCTTGCAAGTTCTCGATAGACGCTTCTACCCTTGTACTCTAGATAGGAGGTATTGTATAAATATTCGGGCTAATGGCCCAAATGCATTTATTTATTCTTTTAGTACGACATTCGATATGGTTGTATTATATTTGAACCGAGTGTTCGGTCATTTAATTTCATTTTAGTTTCATTCATATAAACTGTGTGGATGTTTTAATTGCGTAGTTGTTTAAAAAGAGTAGCTAAGTAAAATTTTGACGCCAGCCTAATAGGTTATTAGTAATTAATTTGGTTTTCGACAGTGATGCTAAGAATGAACCATATGAGATTCCTGTTGTAATTTGAAATAGGCCTGATCAACCGGTATTTTATTAGGCGGGTTGTCACAGATGGTATCAGAGCATCAGGTTCTAGTGTCCTTAGGAATCTGTGAGGACGTACTACGCTTTCAGCGTTGCTCTAGAATTGTTATAAAACCCTATGATTAGGATTGTTGAATTCCTTTTGTGAGATTTCGTTCTCCTGCCATAGTATAAGATTATAGTAATCTTTTGCGTGTTCGCCTGGGATTCGTGTGCTGATCGAGGAAGGGCGACCAAGGAAGGCCGTGATGAGGGAAGCAGGAGGCGGGACTTAGTAGGAGCTGTAAGTGAGGTAAGGGATGGGGACCGTAGTAGAGGTCACTTCCTTTGTGGTGGTTGTTAAGTATTGATGGAAAGACTACTAAAGTATAGTAGCCATGAGTATCCAAGTACCGCTGTAATAGAGAGTGGTACTAAACTTGAATTTCCCGATGAAGTTAAGGGTTTGAAAAGGGGTCTTTGATAAGGACCACGCGTTGAAGATTGGGTTGTGCAAAGTAAGTGTAGCACTACCCAGTGGAAGTAGAAGGCTTAGAAGCTTAGGCTTAGAGCAGGGTATGGAAATACCCAGATGTGAGAAATTGAGGAAGATTTCTCACTCATTAGATTAATGTTGAAATGTTGGAAATGATAGTCAACACCCGTGGGGGTTTAGGATGTTTTTCCCCTAAAGGGATCTCACGGATAGTTTTAACCATGAGTTCCCCAGATTTAGCAAGAATGAAAGGATGATGTTTTCAATTATTCATGCGAGGATCGGTCGGAGGCCGACAGTGAATAAAGGGTAATATAGAAAAGTGAACTTTTTACCGAGGGAGATGGGTACGATGGATAATGAGTCCTTTTGAGGAACGATAGGCTCACTAGAGAAGTTTTGCTAACACTTACGGAAAGTGTGTATGTTGATGGACCCCATTGGTGGACATCCACCAAGGGAATTTGTTGAAACGAAGTTATTGTTATGATTTCCACCTCAGAAGGAAGAGGTATAAGTGGCGTGGCTAGATAAAGTCACGGTGTTTGTTAGCCTTAGACTTGTGTGTGTAATTTGAGTTATGGCGGTATCGATAATATTATATCATGTATGTCTATGTGTTGTCCGCGATAGTGGAGTTTTATTTTTCCTTCATTCGCCATAGAGGCGGGTGTTGATATATTGAATAGATATGTATATATCTGGCTTGTGATACTTGTATTATATATGTTGTACGAGTATGGTAATATGGTGAGTATAATATGTTATGGTATTTTCGGAGCGATAGCAGGCTAATGATGGCAAGACTATCGTGTCCATGGTTCCTGGAGGGAACAGGTTATTGTGGCAATATCTCACCTGGATACAGGTTGGTTTTTCCTTTATTATGGGTAAATGGAACTTCGATGAGTTGAGGTTTCATTATCATGATTTGAGTGCGTGGCGACCTTATATATGTGGTTTAAGGCACGCAGGATTTATTTATTGAGCTAGGAGTTTAGGCTCATTCTTGGTTGCGCAAGGACGTAGTGTTAGTGCGAGCGCTTGATGGTGTGGCTCCGGAGGAGAGATGGAGTTCAGATCCCATTTTTTTGGAATAGGGTATAGGATTATCCCGGTTGCATATTTGAGTTAACGGACCTCCACGACCGACAAAGTTAAGTAGTAGTGTATTGGAGGGGTTCCTTGTCTGGATTTCGCTTTGCGAGACGCTCCGCGCACGGACCTTAACGACGCCGGGAGTGGAGAGATGTTATAGGATGCAAGGATGTTGGTTTTTAAATAAGTCTTATAGTGTGAATGAAACACTATAGACTATGAGCCATGTGATGATAGTATGACTATGAAAATGTTGTTCTATGGAAAGGCACTAGAATATTTTTCTCACCGCAAGTATAAAGGTGAGGTAAGGTGAAATAAATGGATTTGAGGATTATGGCCAGGCCTTGATGAAAAGGAAAACTTTGATGAAATATGTGTTGGGTATGATGTACGTAGTGCTCTTGTAGAGATTGGGCACTTCGATTAGTTAGATTTCCTTTCGTATGGGCGCAAGGATAGAATAATAGGAATGAGTTCCTAAGTTAGCGTAGTAGGATTTAGGACGTCCCGCTGGTGT
Organism: Sambucus nigra; assembly: GCA_949130495.1. Lineage (NCBI taxonomy): Eukaryota > Viridiplantae > Streptophyta > Magnoliopsida > Dipsacales > Adoxaceae > Sambucus > Sambucus nigra. The sequence goes on from OX422216.1 coordinate 38,172,330, forward strand.
GCCTTAGGTCGCTATATTTCTACGACCGATAACGCGAGGGAGTAGTGTACCGGGAGGGTTACTTGTTTGGATTTCGCTTTGGCAAGACGTCCCACGCATGAAACTAAGCAAATTTCGGAAGTTGAGAGAGACCTTGGGCAATAGGGATATAATTAGAATTACATTCATTTCGCGTAGGTAGGGTAACTCATAGACCGTAGTATTATTTGGATGTAAGTTTAGTAGATTAAGTGGCGCCGAGAATTAGGAGAATGAATTTCGCGGCTTGGGAAGACCCATATGTGAGTATTACACCGAGGAAACGAGACCCTAATTAGGAGAGAGTGTTACGTGTCAGACGTTCACTATGGATGTGCAGATGTGCACAGGTTAGAAAGGTGTATGGGCACTTTAGTAAGTTGGTTTATATACCGCCTGAAATAGAAGGGGCGAAGTATGTAAATTTGAAATTTATGCAGTGAGGCACTAGAAATGATGGGTGCGATGTGACGCGATTGGAGTCACTTTACTACCGTGGTAGTAGTATGGTATATGGTTGGAAACCATAGTAAGTTAGTATCGTTCCCCTTGAGATATTAGGATTTGCAGCGATTCTAGGATTGGCGGTGTAGGTTGTATCTGAATTTCGAGGACGAAATTCCGTTGTAAGGGGGGGAGTATGTAACAACCCGTCCTTTTGGAGATAATTAAATTCCATAATTAAGTATAAATTGGCAATTTGGAGAATTCCCCTAAATAGTAATTTTTGGGATTTTCGAGGATTTAATGATTTTCGATGGGTGTTATGATTATTTTTGGAACTAAATAGGTCGAAGTATTTTAATTATATGTCACCGTGGAGTAAAGCGACAAAAAGGTCAGATATTAATTAGAAAATCCGCATTAAAGTTATATGGGTTAGAGTAGTGATTTGTGGTCAAGTACCTCGGATGGAAATTTCGACTGCGCCATGAGTCTCGGAATGTTCGAGATAGTCGAAAAAGAGTGTCCGATTGTCGAAATTGAGTTTCGGGGAATTTTAGAGTTAAACGGGCTCGTAATTGGGTAAACGAGTTATTTTTGGGTTTTAAGGGGTTAAACCCCTTTTCTTTCTAGATAAAGAGGGAGAGAGGGAGAAAAGAGAAAGAAATGAAAGAGAAGAGAGAGAGGAGGAGAGAAAAGAGGCGAAAAGGGGAGGTTCCGACCAAACTCTGCGGGATTCGGCTCGAGGTCGTCGGATTATATCCACGAGGCAAGTGTTTACTTGCTTTATTTCATTTTGAGCGTAAATTCTCATATCATAGTTGGTAATAACAAACCCTAAAGATTTTGGGTTGGGTTTTTGTGGATAAAACGGGTTTTCGGGAGTTAAAACGAATAAACCCCAATAAGGGTTCAATTTGAGAAACCTAGGATTTAATCGAAATTAATTGTTGGTTTCGGGTTCTAGGATGTTTAGAACCCCTTTTATATGAGTAGGGGTAGTTGGTTGAAGTTGTAGGATGTTGGGTGCAGAGACAAAAGCTCGGGGAGATCTTCCATGACCGAAACAGCTTCTCGAAGAAGAAGCTGCCCGACATGGTCGATCAATCGACGGTTGGGTGTCGATCGATCGAAGCCATCGATCGATCGATGGTTAAGGGTCGATCGATCGACCCTTCAGGAACTTTTAAAATTTTTCCTAGGGTGAATTAGATGGGATGAATCCCAATGTTAATTGATTAGAGGTTAATTTTGGGATAATCTAAGGGACTCTTTCGACGTATATAGTCCTCTAATTGACGGAATTTAAGAGGGCAAGGTGAGGGTTTTAAATGTATAACCCTTAAATTATATTTTCGAGGAAAATAGAGGAATTGTAGAATTTGATGGTTTAGGGTTCCTAAATTATGTTGGGAACTTTTAAGTGATTATATGGACAAGATGTAGTCCTTGGGTTCATGGAAACGAAATCCATGACCCACTAAATTTAGGGTTGTCCGGGAAAGATAAATCCCTAGGATATTATTAGTGGGCATTTATGCCTATATAATTATGCGTATAGGAAGCATAATTATAATCGATTGTGGAGTGAGTATATCCTACGAGATAGTTAGGATGAATTAGGAGTATAGTGATATATTCTCTAAATGAGAAATAGTATAATTGGAGATATCCAATAAAGTCCTTAGATGGGATTAATGTATGTATTACCTATTAAAGTGAGGAAATACTTTGGGTTTAGTATCATGCATATATGAATACATGATTATGATTCTTTGAGAGAATCTTTGGGATTATTGGTCATCGCTAGATGTGATTGGCAATTATAGCCATTTATATATTCGAGGAGGAATATATGGTATATATATATACTATGTGATTTAAGGTATATGTAGAATATGGTACAGATGTGTAGTATATAATATATTCCTGGTGTATGAGAATCAACTATATATGTTTATGAGAATAAATGATTTTTTATGAATGTTTTCAAAATGGAAAAATAAATGATTTTCATAAATGATAATTTATGTATACACACCTCTCTAAATTGCTATCATAAGGGAAGTTGCGTACGTATGGTGAAGCCCCCTGACTAATGAATGCAGGGTGGATATAGTCCTATAGGCCATATGAGCGATTATTGTATGTTTCTGCGCTGGTTAGGTGATTCTGGGTGTGGTCATGAATATCCCGCAGGCATATGGCCGCTTCCCGACGTCTTGAGTTGTAGGAGCCCAAGTTGTCTTGATTTATAGACCTTGGAAGATGATAGCCATTTAGGGGCGCGCACAGTGGGGAAACCCGGACGAGCAGTCTTAGATCGCGTTATATTTGTTAAAGCAATTTATGATAATAAATTGGCTTTAATTGCATTTCCTGGATGGAAGAAGGGAAATAGGATAAATGAGCTTCAATTGCATTTCCTGGATGGAATAAGGGAAATGGGAGCATATGAAACGGTAAAAGCACTTTTATGATAATAAAAATGGCTTTTAAAACGATATATGATATATTAGAGCAATTCATGATAATGAGTTGGCTTTTAAATACATTTCTTGGATATAAGAAAGGAAATGGAAAGTTTTGAGATAAAAATGAAGTGAACCTTATTCCGGGAGATATATCTTGATAGGTATTATAAAGATAAGTATGTTGCAAATGAATTCTCATTCCGGGAGATAGATCCGGACGTATATACAGTAAACCTCAGTCCGGGAGATATTGTCCGGATGTATATTGAAATATGTATATTATTATATAGTATGTATATGCGTTGTGTACTAAGGGTCTAATGGATCTCGACGATCAGCCTTGTCGCATAGTAGTGTATCGGGTGGTTCCTTGTTTGGATTTCGCTTTGCGAGACACCCCACGCACGAACTTGGCATAGTGTTGAGACTGGGGAGAAGTTTAGCCCTTAGTACATCTCTTGGACTATCTAGGATTGATAGAAGTTGGGTGATAGATTAGTTTAGCAGGGTAGCTTAACTAGAAGTTAAGTATGTTAGGTGTGCACTATTAGAAGAGAGGTGAGGGGTATCTCATGGGAGTGCGATACCAACTTAAATATGAGATAAAACATATTTTCTAAAATTAAAGCATTTATGCACTTGCAAAATATTTTCAAAAATTGGGCTCTGACCCGTTTATATTTCTTCCCTCTATTGCTATATATATATATATATATATATATATATATATATATATATATATATATATATATATATATATATATATATATATATATATATTAGGTGTCCAGACACAGGGACACCTAATATTAGCTGTTGATGCTTGCAGGTTCTCGATTGACGCTTCTACTCTTGTACTCTAGATAGGACGTATTGTATAAATATTCGGGCTAATGGCCCAAATGCATTTATTTATTCTTTTAGTACGGCATTAGATATGGTTGTATTATATTTGAACCGAGTGTTCGGTTATTTTATTTCACTTCAGTTTCATTCATATAAACTGTGTGGATGTTTTAATTCCATAGTTGTTTAAAAAGAGTAGTTAAGTAAAATTTTGACGCCAGCCTAATAGGTTATTAGTAATTAATTTGGTTTTTGACAGTGATGCTAAGAATGAACCATATGAGATTCCTGTTGTAATTTGATATAGGCCTGATCAACCGGTATTTTATTAGGCAGGTTGTCACAACTTATTTGAGGTACTAAAGGTTTATACACACTGTATTTAGTCATTACACACCAAGAAATGTATGAAAATGACCACTAAAAAGTTTGAAAAAAATAGCTGATATGACATCCCACGATCTCTCTTAATCGGAGAAGATGGCAAATCACGACTATTCATGGTCGTGGTGTTCCATTTTACGGTTTAACTTGGCCGTGGATTGAAGGATTTCACGGTTAACCATAGTCGTGGTACTTTATTCTCGGTATACCTTGGTCGCTAATACATGCATGTCACGACTTATCTTTGCCGGGATAGCCTTATTCACGGTTTACCTTTGGGTTCACTTAATATTAAACTCAATTTATTTTTATCTAAAATTGCAGCTAGATGACTCAATATTAAACTCGATTGATTAGAAGGAGATTGATAACCATGTCATACCAAGTGCTAGTGAGACTTGGGTTGACGAATCATCATCGGGTACCACACCTCTCAAGAGGTTTACGAGTGCAAAACCCACATGTGAGAAATCTACTGCAGAAGGACATAACACAACCGGTCCATGCTTGCGAAATGAATTTCCAGACTTGATTATATCCATGGTAATTTTTCTCGAAAGTCCTAAGATATCCGGTGAATATTGCATAATGTGTTATTAATATTAAATATTTTCTTCAATTTAGGATGTATGTATGGATACGGGAACTTCTCATAGTGCCATTTGTCAAGATCATGCCTCCGAATTTTCTACCGATGAGGTTGGTCTTTTTCTTAAAAATTTTTAAGTTTCAGTGTTTAGGCATATACACCACAATGACTAATTATTTATTTTCAATTTTCACATGTACTCGTGAGTAGAAGTAAAATGGTATAATGGTGCCAAATGATTGGTTTAAAAAAGAAAGTTGTCGTGATTATGCTCAAATCCGAGGAGGAGAAATCGGGAAGAAAGCCACATATAATTCTTGGATGTGAAAGAAGCTCATTGCACAGACGGGATAAGGACGGGGAAATAGAAAAGAAGAGAAAATGTAATGTTGGCATCCGCAAGTGTGATTGTCCATTTAGACTTACGGGTGTCTCGATGGAAGATGGTAAGTGGGGTGTAAAAGTTTTGTGCGGTCTACTGAATCATGAGGTCTCCGATTCGTTAGTTGGCCACCCATATGCCAGACGGTTAAACGAGGAGAAATGGAATGTGACAAAGGAGTTAGTTTCTAATAATATTTTTCCGAAGGAGGTGCTACGCACATTGAAACAAATGAATCCTTACAATTTCTCCTTGGTAATAATCATGTACAACCCGAAACACAAGATGAGAGTAGAGGAGCATATTGGGTGTAACGCAATGCAACAACTCATGCATTTGATTTCCAAAAAACATTATGTACATTGGCATCGGTGTCATGGGCAAAATGACACCGTTGAAGACATATTTTTTCCACATCCGATCTCCGTGTTACTTTCCAAGTGCTTCCTTTCTTTTTTGGTGATTGATTGTACTTACAAAACAACAAGATACAACATGCCTTTGATTAATATGATTGGGGTTACCTCTACAGGTCAATCATTATGTATTGCATTTGCATCTCTGAAGAGTGAGAAGGAGGAAAATTTTCAATGGGCGTTGAAACACTTGAGATCTCTCTATGATCCAGAAGGTTTGCCTGGGGTCATTGTGGCCGATAGACAAAAGTCATGCATGAATACCGTGAGATAAGTCTTTCCGAGCGCGAAGATTCTATTATGTTTATTCCATGTGCAGAAGAATATTGAAGCATCTTGTTTGAAAGTTAGATTAAAAGACCTGGATAAAAAGTCCTTTATGTCCGGATGGATTGGTGTGGTTGAGTCTAAAACTCATGTGGAATATGACAGAGCACGATCATGCTTTCTTTCAACTTGGAAGCAATAATGTCCTCGTATGATTTTGTACCTTGAAAATACTTGGTTGTCGTACCATTTTATGTATGCCCATCCATGGACGAATAAGATTCAACATCGTGGGAACCGCATCACTAATTGGACCGAAGGCACCCATGCATAGTTGAAAAAGTATTTTCTTAGCTCTTCACTACTTAAATTTCAAGAGACTCAAATTAGAATGGAATTCAAAAAGTCTTTGCAATAAACAAAGAACACGCACAATGAACCATTGTTATGAGAGATACGTGGACGAGCCTCCCACCTTGATCTTGATTTGATTCTAGGCGGATAGATCGTATGAGGATGGTTTTATCTGGATTTATGGGTAGCACTCAATTAACGGATATTACACGTGGGCATAAAATTCGTACAATCTATGGCCTTCCGTGAACTTGTGAATTAGCCGGATGGGAGAAGACGAGTGATGCCATTCCAACATGGACATTAGAAGGTCATTGGAAGAAGCTTGCTATAGTCCTCGATGTCCCAATGTATCATGATCTTGATTATACACCCGAGATTATTATAATAAAAAATAGGTGGAATAAAGTGGGGAAATCCAAATGGTAAATGATGCAAGCAAAACTAATGGAGATTGCTCAACCATCTTGCACACCGCTGATGGAGCCGAGTTCAGTTAAGGCCAAGGGAAGACCCAAGGTCTTGAAGAAAAATACATCTACCAAGAGAATCCCATGTGCATGGGAAAATGATTCTCAAAATATTAGTGAACTTTGTGACAATAAGTTATATCCAAGGCCACCTTATACATCTAAGAAACTGAATTTGTGGTCCAACTACAAGAAACTATATATGAAGCACGTACCATACTTTTTCCAATCTTTTCTGGAGGACATATATGAAGTTAGTTTGGGTGGTAATTATGGCTTCACCGCCTTGGCGCGGGGGATGGGTATTGGATAATCTCTTAGTCACTCTCATGCTATACGTAGTCAAATGTTAACCGAGCTATGCCGGGACAAGGAATTATATGCTTCTATCATCGCATCCTATACCATCGATGAGTATGAAAGTAGATTGAACATTTTCAAGCATTCCTTCACGATGAGTCATTGGTTCATAATGTCGGAGTTTGGATATCTAGCGGTGAATGTGATGAAAGTAATGGTGGTCTTGATATCAAAGCTCCAATGCCTAACTTTCGTGTTGTTTGATGAGGGTCCAAAAGACATTCAGTAGGATAACAATAATGTTTTCTTATTGAACATATCTAATTGTCATTGGGTGACCATGAAGTGCACCCAGTTTTCTCCCATTAACCCATTGCATCAAATTGGAAGTCAAAGGCATCGGTCGATGCACTACGTTGGGAAGATCTATTCAAACAACATCTGAATATATTCCAGGGATTGTGTTCGAAAGATGTAGCGACAAAGGATGAACCGATTTTGATTGAATCGGATGACGAAGTTGATTTGACTAAATCATGAGCAACGTAGTGGGCAATTGTAATTTTTTGTAACATTATATGTAAAGCAATTGGAATCGTTGGCTTTTGTATTTTTGTGAATGATTATTACAAACAATCTTGTTGGATACGAAATGTTGAAAAGTTGAATGTCTCTTTTTATTTACATGTTGGCTATGAATGTTGAAAAGTTAAAGTTAATCATGTTGCATATGAATGTTGAATAATCATGTTTGCAATGAATATTGGATATGAATGTTGGATACACTATAAATAACACCTTTAATTATGTTGGATATAAATGTTGGATACACTATATATAACACCTCACTTGGATAGACTATATAACACTTATGTTGGATACACTATATATAACACCTATTATTATGTTTGATCATTTAATTAGGGTATACTACATTTAAACCCAGTACGATTTCACTTGGTCGTGTTAGGCAAACCACGATCATCCTTAACTGTGCTAGATATCCCACGGTCCTAATTGGTCGTGGAAATCATGCAGTGACTTTGGATAATTTCTCAAGGCATTCCTACGATTTTCTATGGCCGTGATCAAATCCCCACGGTCATACTTGGCCGTGAAATATTCATCACGTTCTTCTCTAGCCATGTAAATCATCCAGTGTGTTTGGATAATTTCTAAGGGTCTCTTACAGTTGACTATGGCCGTGGGAGGCTTCCCACGATCATGTGTAGCCATGGTATACTATGTACAGTGTAAGTTAGTTGTGTAAATTATGAAGTGACTTCAAATAATTTCTCAAGGCATTCCTATGATTTTATTTGTCCGTGATTGGATCCCCACGGTCATACTTGGCCGTAAAATAATCATCTTGATCTTCTCTGGCCGTGTAAATCATCCAGTATGTTTGGATAATTTTGAGGGTCTCCTACGGTTGTCTATGGCCGTGGGAGGCTTCCTACGACCTTGTGTAGACGTGGTATACTACTTACGGTGTAAGTTGGTCATGGAAATCATGCAGTGACTTCGGATAATTTCTCAAGGCATTCTTACGGTTTTCTCTGGCCGTGATTGGATTCCCACGGTCATACTTGGTCGTGAAATAATCATCTCAGTCTTCTCTGCCTGTGTAAATCATCCAATGTGTTTGGGTAATTTTTGAAGGGTCTCCTACGGTTGTCTATGGTCGTGGGAGGCTTCTCACGGTTATGTGTAGTTGTGGTATACTACGTACAGTGTAAGTTGGTCATAGAAATTATACATTGACTTTGGATAATTTCTCAAGGCATTCCTACGATTTTCTCTGGCCATTATTGGATCCCCATGACCATTCTTGGCCGTGAAGTGATCACCACGGTCTTCTCTGGCCGTGTATATCATCCCGTGTGTTTGGATAATTTTCTAAGGGTCTCCTACGGTTGTCTATGATCGTGGGAGGCTTCCCACTGTCATTTGTAGTCATGGTATACTACTTACGATGGAGGTTGACAGTGGAAATCATGCATTGACTTTGGATAATTTCTTAAGGTATTCCTACAGTTTTCTCTAGCCGTGATTGGATCCCCACGGTCATACTTGGCCGTGAAATAATCACCATAATCTTCTCTGTCCATGTAAATCATCCAGTGTGTTTGGATAATTTTCTAAGGGCCTCCTACAGTTGTCTATTCCCACGGTCATGTGTAGCCGTGGTATACTACGTACGGTGTAAGTTGGTCGTGGAAATCATGCAGTGAAATTAATGTAATTTCCAAGGGTCTTATTTGGTTATTAAACAAACGTCGGATAAATATTTAGTAATAAAACAATAATTTTTTACTACAACAATTATTTAGTCATTAAACAAACGTAGGATAAATATTCGATCATTGAACAAACATAGGACAACTTGTTTACTAATTAACAAAGTTATGATAAGTGTTTACTACAACAAACAACCAACCACAAATTGTTTACTACAACAAACCAAGAAATTTTTACTACAACAAACAACCAAAACAACTAACCACAAATTGTTTATCCATTAAAAATACAACTAACCAATATGGGATATTTAATTTCTTCCTTGGTTATCTATTTTTTCTTGGGATTTTCCTTGAAGTGGTAGGTCCACATTGCTTATGAGGGTCAAACCGACGTTTCCTTCGTCGTTCTCCTTCCACTTTCCTTTTCTACCACGAGCGCCTTTAGCCTCTAAGAGGGCATCACATGATGCCCGAGAAGCATCAAAGAGCGCATGATAATCTTCGACGGAGGGATCGTCACTTGAATATTTAAGCGCCTCTTCCAAGAGATGAATGGCTACGTCTACACCTAACTCCTATCCATGTTGCCACAACTAATGTAATTAATACTACGAATACACGTTACCAAACCTCAAAATGTTGATGTGAGGTATCATACGAGTTTTTCCGTAGCCTCCACTTTTGGGTTGTCCTTTCTGTGAATATGATTGCAGACCGAGGGATGTGATCACTCCTTGTACCACGCCAAGTAGCCTTAAACACACTCCCAAGGGTAGTCGGGTATGGGTGTAAATCTTATAGCAGCATTGAGGACATGGTCAACCCAGTTCTCCAGCTACCATTTCTCATTGTCATACACCACCTTAAACCTAAGTTGTATCCTATGTTTTTGTTCTTTAATCGGGCGCATAGGAAGGCGTGTAATAGTTGGGACCCAACCAGCTTGACAAAGCACACTCTCAGGATAGTATGTCTCGGCAACGTCATAACATATGAGAATACCGATGTACCACAATATCTCCTGGAATGGACAGGCCTCAACATTTTCTTTGTATGGATCCCATACAACCTAGATTTTGAATCATCATGTAAGTAAACAGTAAACTTAACTAAAACATGATTATAAACAGTAAACTAGACTAAAACATATCAAGTAAGTAAAAATTAGTAGTGATACTGACATCATGAACTTTTAAATCATCCAATGTCTCCCTCATAGCAAGCTATTGCTCTTTCGAGTCACCCGAAACCATTGTCGCCTTCCACCTACAAATCCGGGGCTCGACGGTCGTATAATCAAACTTACGAACACTACGCTTTAGATCGAAGTGATCGTGTATCCATGCCTATATATCCATTAAATTTTTTAATGAAGCTAAGTTAGAAAAGGAATATGATAAATCAAAATATATTAGGATAAAGAATATATATATGCATTACCACTTGAAAAGGAAGATATCCAGCAACTTGCCGTACGTCGGCCATGGATGCAATCCCCAATTGGCTGTATAGGTGGGATAAGAGGGATCCTCCCCAGTTCTTGTCCTTAACTTCCCCCACGTTCTTAAAAGATTGAATGAAATATTTCGGGACTCAGATCCTCAACTTGCTTAGAAAAAGAAGGCAACCTATCATGAATAGAATATAGGGATCGATGTGCTTAGCCTTTGCATTCTCACCCTTAGACTTTACCCTATCCTTCCATAATTTCATCAACCAATCAAAACAAACCGCATGAAAAGACTTTCACTCCTCCTCAACCTCTTTCACTGTTGACCCGATCAGCTTAGAAAACTTCATAATTGATGTAGCTCGTTCTTCAGCCGTCTTCAGGATCACGCCATACACACTATGCTCCTCAACCGTTATCCCCAACAAATGATAAACATCATTCAATGTAATGGTCATTTCACCAAATGGCACATGAAACACATTAGTTTTGGGTTACCACCGTTCAATGAAGGCACATACGAGGACATGATCAATAAACCGATAAGAGTTTTTTTTTATCAAAGGCCATAATCCCGAGGCCTTTACCATATTCACCACCCATTCATCCTCTTTATCTATATTCCACTCAGCGAATTTCTTATAATGGTATACACACTTCATCATACCTAGTTCTTTATCGTGGTTCCAAATACCGTATGACACATAGTGTGAAAAATGCTTTAACAACTCGGGGTTGTTAGGAGAGAAACCCCTCTATCGGCTATGCATAGGATCTTCTTGCTTTTGTCCTTATTTTTTTATTTTCAATCGGGGCCGAAGAAGATGCCCCTCTGAGTAGGTCGTCATCATCAGCCGATAACGATGTAGATGAATCGCTTGACGTGATAGAGCTACTATCCCCCTAACACGTTCATCAACATGCTCCTCACCAACCGCCCCTAAAACAACAACCCCCTCACTAACATCCCCCTCACGAACCATACCCTCACGAACCACATCCTCACCCACAGTACTTTCACCCACCGAACCTTCACGAACAACATCCTCACCCACCACACCCTCACGAACTACATCCTCACTCATCGCACCCTCACCAATCACCACCTCCTCACTTACCATACCCTTACAAACCACATCCTCACCATTCACCTCATCACCTACCACCTCATACACTACATCTTTACCTAAAATTCTATCTTGTTTTCGTTTTCTTCCCGATGTAGTCATGGGTTATCTACCCTCTCTCCCCATTTATGATCTACAATACTTGTTAAAATGTATAGAGAAATGAATAAATTTCGGAACATGCATTTAACGGGGTTTGTAAAATGGATAGATAGATTAATAGATTTGGAAAACAATACCCACGACCCTTCATAACCCTGGAATGTGGCAAACCACGGTCTTAGTGGGCCGTTGGTTTTGCAAAATGGACGATCTACTGTAGCCGTGAAATTACACGGCCTAAGTATGTCGCGAGAAGTCACCTTCTCCGGTGACGGGAGACCGTAAGATTCCATGGTTTTCTATTTTTTTTTACGATTAAGGTTCAATTTCAACAAATTAGGGTTTTATGCGGGTTTAGATTACGTTTTTAACGTAAAATAGGGTTCTAATAACTTTTTTTTATTACTAATGGGGGTATAATGGGTTTAAAAGCAGGTATAGATTAGGCATGAACATAAATTGACAAGTAGAGAGTTTTGGAGTACATACCAGGTTATGTTTGGATGGTTTGATAAGGATTTAATTTGAGTATGTATAGATGCAAAGGGTAGTAGAGAGAAAAGAGTAGAGAGAGAGACAAAGGAGGAAAAAATAGGGGAATTTAAATATTAGTTTATATAATGGGGTTTCAAATTGTGGTGTTGGGTTTTTGTGGTGTTAGTAAGAAATAAAATGTATTTTTGTGGTGTTTTGTAGTTAAGGGTATTCTAGAGTTTATTTTGGGGTGAGAATATCACCACCCTTTTGGTATACACACTTTTGTCTATAGAATATTGATTAAAAAAAAAATTAGTCACACAATCTTATTTATTTATGGTATCTCTTTATCTCATCCACATATTTTTTAACACAGTATTAATGAAATTTTGACAGTGTTAATAGGCCCAATATCTTAGACAAATATTTTTGTGTATAGTTGTTACACTTGGTAAGTTTTGACTGTTGACAGTCCTTGTGCCACATTTTTTTTCCAATCTTATCATGCCTTAGTACCTTCTCCAACTGTGTACCTCATTTCGTATATACATAGTATACTATTATATATTATATATATTGTTTATATTTTCTTATAAAATATTTCAACTATGTCTTGGGCCCTGCGTTGCACTTCTCGGGCAAAAGTTTGATCCTTTCTTTTTTGTTGATTGACTTAGACGCCCTACACTGTACATAGATTAGAATCTTCTTTGGAAAGTCTCATATACCTCTACTATTTTTCCAATATAGACTTTGTTTTTAAATAAAAAAATGGAAGAAGAAGTAAGCACTGACCACACATTATCTTTTTGACTGACCACACGTTATCTTGAGCTACGCACTCAGCTGCTTCGTTTCATATTTCTATATATAAATATGTGTGTTAAAACCTTGAACTTGACCGATCTTTTAAAACTGTTATAATATATATTTCTTTTATAAAGTTCACTTTCCTTATTATATATTAACATTCTATACCTGATTGTTTTTGAACTGTCTATTGCTTTAAGTGATAAACAAATATTATATCTGAACATAGATGTTATCTCTTATGTATTTTTTTGGTTACAAAAAGGAAATAAAAAAAAGGGCACTATAACATTGGTTATCCAGATCGGCACGTTCAATCATCACGAGGAGACGCTCCGGGGTATTCCCATACTCCATATAGAGATCCTGTAAGTCTTTTGCAATTGTGGCCCTACGGTGCGCTTCGATGCTCCTTTCTCTCGGAATGTCCATGACCTTGGCCTTGAGGCACTTGATAAGCTCACAACAATCTTCAATGATATTAGCCAGGGGTGGTTCTCTTTATCCTCTAACTCCAAAAGTTGGACGGCTTTGAGACAATCAGACTTAAGACATACACCCATCCACTTTTCTCTGAGGATAATGTTTAGCCCATGAAAGACACCTTCCAGTTCTGCTTTAAGGGGGCTTACCATTCCTTGGATATGACCAGTGAAGCCAACAGTCCAACTCCCCTCCTCATCATAAACGGTAACACCAAAAGCTCCCAACCCACTATTTATGTCAAAGCTCTCGTTTGTAAGTCCCTGAAATACAAGCACTATCATTAACGAACGCACTAGCACTATCCCCGTCATGGCTAGTAATCTTATTATGGGCTTCGAAAATATTACACTTAAGTTAAAAAATAAGCTTAATTACCGTGGAGGGGTAGTGCTAACATTATCAAAAATCAGTTTATTATGGGCTTTCCAAATACACCAAAGGAAAGAGATTAAAGTCACATACCAATTATTATCTGCATTATGCCACACATTTGCAGACACCCAAGAAATAAAATCAGTTTAAATACCTTGGTTGCGAGTGAGGGGAGGGTTGAGATTTTTCCATACCTGGCTACAAAAAAATCAATCTTTGAAGAGGTGATTGAGATCTTCCTTGCATGATCATCTTGGACTAGTATTATCCATGGTGAGACCTCGTCTCTCTCTATGAGCATTAGTGAGAAATTTACCATGAATAATGGTCCAAACAAAGTGTTTAAATTTAGTTTGAATACCAAGTTTCCAAAGATTCTCCCAACCATCCCATGGGGGGGTGGAATCCTCCCCCAAGGATATATTATTGTAGCAAGATAGTATAGAAAACTTAACTTTACTGCTAGGATACCAAGAGGGTTTATCCTCCCTAACCCCCTAGTGGGGAGCGCCGTGCTCATAATTTCATCCACAATACTATCATTGAAACCCTAGCGGATCCTATGAAGGTCCCAAGTCCCTTTATCATTTAGGAGGGTGCTAAAATTCTCATGACTCATGGAACTTTGGACTCCCCTATCTGCAAGAGGTGCATCCCCATACCATCAGTCTTTCATGATGTTAATTTTATTCCCCTTACCCACATTCCAATTGGCATTCTTAATGAGGACCTCCTTACATTTAAAGATGCTATGCCAAATGTGGGAGGCGTTGGCTTACTTACACCACAATCTAGGGTTAGGATCAACTTTATATTTCTTTGTGATGACATTGGCTTATAAGGAACCACTATTATTCATGATTTTCCACCCTAATTTGTCAATCGTAGATTTATTATTCTCATGGGCTCTCTTAATACCTAACCCACCCCTGTCTTTCGGCTTACAGACTTGGTCCTAACTAAAAAGGTGTATCTTTTTGTTACTCTCGTTACTTCCCCAAAGAAAATTTCCATTAAGACGATAAAGAGTTTAACAAGTCTTCTTGGGGAAGAGAGCGGTTTGCATATTATAAGTAAGGATCATAGACGTAACAGATTGAACAAGGGTAGTTCTCCCCACAAAGGACAATAACTTAGTCTTCCAGACAGTAAGCTTCTTTTGGACTTTTTCGACGATATTTTTTAGGTAGGCATTATTGAACCTCCCGTGCACAAGATTGGCCCCCAGGTAGGTGCCCAAATTCTCAATGAGGCTCATCCCAATTATATTACTAAGTTCAACTGCTTTAGTTCTAGGGATATTCGACGAGATAAATATTTTTGACCTGGATTAACCAACTCTCTGACCCGAGATGTGACAAAACTCCTCAAGAATGTCCAAAACAGTCTCACAAGAACTAACCGATGTGTTAGAAAACAGAATGAGATTGTTCGCAAAGAAGAGATGTGATATGCAAGGGCCATTAGGGGAGGTTTTAATGCCTTTACATTGACCTTTCCCCACTTTGTCATAGATGCTAGCATATATGTATTCCATATACATCACAAACAAGTAGGGGGACAACGGTTCCCCTTGTCTAAGCCCCCTCGTGGGGGTGAAACTGGGTGGCGAGGAGCCATTCCAAAAGGATAGCGATGGAGGTATTTCTCACACAACTCATAATTAGCTTTCTGACACCGCTGTCCACATTAAACCACTTTAAGACCTCATTAAGGTAGTCCCAACTAACTTTGGCATAGGCTTTCTCAAGATCAATTTTAAGGATAACACCACCAGCCTTACCCTTTTTTTCATAAGGGAGTGGATAATTTCCTGGGTAACAATGATATTATCAGAAGTCTGTCTACCCGGTAGGAAGCTAGCCTGGCACGGGTCAATGATCCGACAAAGGATGGGGCGGAGCCTATTAACAACCACCTTGGCGAGAATCTTATACGTCAAATTGACTTATACTCTTAGGATTATCAAGTATAGGGATTAAAGTCACATAGCTATTATTCATATTAGCCGGTAAGTCACACTGGTTCTAACACTTACTAACAAAACTAAACAAATTATCTTTTAAGTTACTCCAAAAGTGTTGATAGAACATGGGTTGGATACCATCTGGGCCCGAGGCTTTACCAGGGGCAAATCCACCCTAGGCCGAAGTGGGGTGGCTGCCCCAGTTCAATTTAAAAAAAATAAAAAATAGGGGTTTTTGGAAAAAAAAAATCAATTTTGGAGGTCCTTCTAATTGTTTTCAAAGATGAGGGTGAAAATGTGTAATAAATTAAAAAAAAAAAAAAAACTTGAAACGTGTTGAATTGTTCTCGCTTTCCTCCCATAACCTAAATGCTAAACCTTCGCTCTTTCTTCTCTCTTTCCTCTTTCGTTTCCTCGTCTCTTTGCTCCTTATCTCCACTCCTCCCTCTCCCTCCACCGCCTAGGTTTTAAACCGCTCCCCATCTACGCCATTGCTGCTAGCCTACTGCTACTACCGGACACAGCAGAACAGAGGTCTCTGCTCCAGACTGCTCGCTGCTGTCGGATTCTAGCCTAGATAGAGAGGTATAGTAGGTTTATATGTGTTTGTTTATATTTTGTGTATATTTTGTTTGTTTATGTGTTTGTTTAGCAAAAAAAATATGTGTTTGTTTATATGTGTTTAAATTTATAATGAATATTAAAATTAAAATCTCTAGAATCTATTGGTGTGTGAAATTAAATTTATAATGTAAAATTAGAGTGAAATTAAATTAAATTTTGTGTGAATCTTTTAGTCTGAAATTAAATTAAATTTGTTGAAAATATAGGAAGTCAATGGAGAAATTTTTTAAATGGAAAAGAGGAGACAACACACAACCCATTAGGGTAATATTATGTTGAAATATTAAAAAAAAAAGCATGAACATAGTAGGAATTAGGGCTGTGTTTCGGCCGGATCGGATCGGAAAATGACCTTTCGGAAAAAATTCCAATTTTTTCGGAAATAAAACATATTTTCCAATTTCCTATCCAATTTTTTCGGAAAATCAAAAAAGTTTTCGAATTCGGAAAAATCGGAAAATCGGAAAAAAATAAAAAAAAATCGGAAATTCAAAACATATACTAAAAATTCAGAAATTTTGGAAATTCCAAAATTTCAAAAAAATTAATATAGGATTTTTGATTACTCGAAACTCTCATTTTGAAGAAATCGAAAAAAAGATTTAACCCAACATGTAAATATGTAAGGATTTAATCATTTTTTTCATTTGTGTAGAGGATAGAGGGATATTCTCCTTTTATAGAAGGCTTTTTTGGGCCTCTCTTCCTCTCCTAGCCGATGTGGGACACACGAAAATGTTTGAAAAAATTGGAAATCGAAAAATATTTCAGAAAAAAATCAGAAATAATTCGAAAAAATCGGATCGGCATAGTTTCGGAAAAATTGGATCGGAAAAATCGGAAATCGAAAATCAGAAAATCGAATATCGGAAACCTTATATACGTTCCAAAATTGGAAAATATCGGATCGAATATCGGAAAAATCAGAATGTTCGGAAAAAAAACACAGCCCTAGTAGGAATTCAAGTTTAGTTAATTACTACCTCAAACATTTTTAAGGTTAAAAATTGCAAAAAAAGTAAAAACAACTCAAAAAAATGGCTCGGGGGATCCCGCCCCCGAGCTTCGTAAAAAAATTTCACCCCACTTGACTCAATTTCTTGGTTCTGCCACTGGGCTTTACTAGTTTTCATGCTAAAAGTAGCACGTCTAACTTCGTCAAGCACAAGGGGGTAAGTGAGAGTAAAATTATCCCTACTCTCAAATTTAAAGTGAGGATAATCATTCATTTGACTATTAATATCATACGAGAACTCAACATGCAACAAAATTTTAAAGTATGCATTTATGTGGCTAGTTAGGGTGGTAACATCCTTCGTCCAATCCCCATTAACCAGGAGACGGTCAATTCTATTCCTTTTCCACTAATTATGGTGGAGGTATGGAAAAATTTAGTATTCCTATCTCCCTCACTCATCCATTGAATTCTAGATTTTTTATGCCAAAATTTCTCCTCATGAATTGAAATGTCATTAAAGTTGGACCGAAGACTTTTTTCAAGGTTGTTCAGACTGTGAGAGAAAACATTTTCTTCGGCTTTTTGAATTCCCTTAAGGCGCCGCAAAATCCTTTCCTTATTTTGAAAGATATTACCAAAGACATTTTTGTTCCAATCTTTAATAGCATTAGTACACATGTGAATATTATCATCAAGATTGGAGTGGTTATTCCAAGTATTGTTAACTAAGTCTTTAAAATATTTCCTATCAATCCAACAAGAAAGGAGTCTAAACAGTTTATGTAATTTCATGTTAGAATTTGTACCTTCAAAACGGAGGACCATCGGACAATGGTCAGATGCAGTCCTAGGCACATTATCGACAGTGGCGTTCGGGTGCATCAATCTCCAGTCATTATTAGCAAGGCACCTATCCAGCCAGATCATAGTGTTCGCGAAGTCCTCCCGACTGTTGGTCCAAGTAATCCTAGGACTGTTGCACCCCAAGTCCAACATATTATAATTATTGATGTTGTCAAGGAACCTTGTGCATTCAGCGTTAGTCACATGATTCGAATAATATTGTTTTTCAGAACCGTCCATATAGTCATTAAAGTCGCCCGCGACCAGCCACAACACCTCCAAGCTCTCCGCAATGTCTGTCAGGTTCTCCCAAAGTTGTCTTCTTACACGCGGGAGGGAGATAGCATAGATAGCTGAAAGTAACCACTCATGATAATGGGATTTCTTGACCGTGACATGAATGGCCTGGCGTGAAATGGCCAGCGATTGAAGATGGATAGTTTGAGAGTTACACGTAACCCAGATACCCTCGGAGTGCCCAAGAGGTTCAGAAAAACTTTCTTCAGTAAGGACCAAGGTATTGAAGAAGTCCACCACACTAGTAATAGGAATATGGGTCTTTAAGATGATTACAACATCCCGGGTATAAATATTAACCGTCTCTTTCAATGTGGGTTTGAAAAGGGGTTTATTAGCCCCTCTACAGTTCCAGATTATAGCAACCATTGAAGATAAATGATTAATGAGTTGGGTACTACCTTTATTCGTCCATTGAGGATAGCCCACCATCTTCATGGCTACATTCTGCAAATTTTGGATTTCCTCCATTTTCATGGACCATGAGTCCGCTTCTCCTGTTAGTGGGAGATTAATTTTGAGTGTTTGTATTTTTTGGTAGCTGGATATTAGGTAAGTTATTTCCACTAAATATGAGTTTAGACGTTTGAGGGGTAGAGCCAGCAGTCCTCCGTACCGGGTCCTCAATCTTTATCAAATCATATCTAGCTTTTGAGGAAGAGTCAGCTCCCACTTTCGGTGCCAAACTGTTCTAAACAGTTTTCATAATCTCCACACTTTGTTCTGTATTACTTGTTGGCAGGTCAAAATGGTCCACACACTCCATTACAGGGTACGATATCTGCTTGAAAGAGGATGTTACATATCCAACTCCTTTAGAAATATTTTTTTGATGTAGCAAGTGCGATGAAATCTGCAAGCGTGGCCCCACTTTTTATATCCATAACTCTAGTATTAAGATTTATCTTTTGGCCATACCTAGGCTGCCAATTAGTATCGCCACTTACTTGCTTAATTTTCCCTTTATCTGTTCCTGCCTTAGCTTCTAGTATTGCGAATCTGTTCTGGTTCATGCCTTTGTGCAGTTCCAAATTTGCATGGGTATTACAATGATTATTTTTACGTACCTTTTTCTTTACGAGCATCCATGGTCCGAATTCATCATCCTTGTTACTTTCACTCATATTTGAATTTTTCTCCTGGTTATCCGTATTATTCGGGTTGGCGCCATTTGTACAACTATTTTGAACTCTTTCTGAAGGCCCATTATTGTGTGCTCCACTGATTTGGTTTCTATCCGTAACTTTTTGAGTAGAAAAATTATTGATTTGGTTTGGAGCATGGGGCAGTATTCACTCTTGTGACCAATTCTTTCGCACTTAAAACATAAATAGGGTAGAAACCCATACTCTACTCTATATTTTCTTCCATCAAGCTTGTAACATGGAATTAATTACTTGGCCAGATCAACTTCTATGCAAATACATGTGAACTTACCTCTAGTTGAAGCTGCCGAGTTAAAATCCATTTTGATAGGCTTTCCCAACTTACTCCCAGTTCTGTAAAGGATTTTTTCGTCAAACCATTCAATAGGTAGTCTAGGCAGTCTAATTCACAATGCAGTAGTAACATTGTTTGTGTCAAGGGGTTGAAATTTGGAACCAAATTCTTACAATGAGGTAGTGTCTATTAATGATCCATGGTCCTCCTATTAGAATATTATTCTAATCCTCCTTCATGGTAATTTTAAAAAGATAATGCCCCTCTTCAAGATCAATCATCTCATAATCACCTTGGAAGTTCCAAAGTGAGGGAACCTTACTGAACAAAGCTTTGAATCCAATGGTTCTTCCAATATATTTGTTGTGATTTGATAAAACACTCATTTATATTTTATTCATTTTAGAATATTGTATTTCTCTCTCCCTCGCTCTCTCTCTTGGATTAATATTTTTGCAGGATCCTATTTTGAGATACCTACAAGAGCTATTTCAATCCTACATTTTTAGAGTGTCATTTATATGCTTCAACAACTGTATTTTTATTTTGAGAAGACAAATGAAGATTTGTAGATTATTTTTGAGACCATTTCATCTCAGCAAAAATCAGGAGCAATTAATGTTCACAGGGGGATATATTTAAACATTCAAAGAGCTGCATTGAAGATACAAGAATGAGATTATGAGCAAGAGCTAGATAATTTACTGAGAGCATTTGAATTTATTACTCATCTACTACATTCAAAGGGAGCAATTAATTTTACATTCTGCTCAATCATTGAAGAAGAAGACTTGAGCCTCCACCAACATCATTTTTTGAAGTCTCATTGAAGAAGAAGAAACTTATATTCAATTTGTATTTTAAGGAGTTTCATTATTCAATCTTGTACTACAAAAATCAGATTTGTTAGAAGCTTTGTTAGAAGTGTGGGATTGTAATCAGTAGCTCAATTTTAGCTACGGTGGTTGTAAACGGTAATTGGTTCCTACCCTCAAGTGAGCCACGGGGTTTGTTTTAGAACATGTATAATTATCAATGTTGTTAATAGTAAATGTTATACAAAAACTTAGAATATGTTTTTTATGACGTATTTATATTAAGCATTATCTAAGTAATTGTTTTAAGGAATTTTTTTAGATAGACCCATTTTCACGACCCTTTTTTTGTGATCCGGCTAATATGTGAAACATACATCGTGTTTACTTCAAATTGACACATGTGAATTACATAAAATAACCTACGTGTGCTTGAAACATGAGCCTCAAATAGTGGAATGAAATTAATTGCCAAATTACGAACAACACAATGTGGTATTTTACTTATGTTATTAACGAACTTTATTATTTGATTACAATTAATGGCATGGGATGTTGCAAATAATTTATCAAAATTGTTAATAAATGTATGGACATCTACTTCTTCTCTTGCCTAGCATATAGAGCACAATTTTGTTTGTAAGTAGTTTTACTATTTATTAATTTGATTGATGTGTAGAAATAAATAAGTGCCTGCTTACGTTTTATATGCTGGTTTAATATCTTTGTTCTTAATTTATTTCATTGTTTTTTTGTTTTACTACAAATAAGTATGATACTTTATTTATGTCATTGATGCACTTTATTATTTGATTGAAAGTTAATGGCATGGGACATTCTAAATAATTGATAAAAAATGTTATTATATGTACGGGTATGAGTCGAGCTTTTCAACTTTGACATTTACATATCATATGGTGCATACTTGTGTTTGTAAGTATTGTTCTTATTACTTTTGTTTATAAGTACTGCCATTGTTAATTAATTTGATATTTGTATGAAAATAAAATAGAGTCTATTTATATTTTATTCTCTCGTTTTTAATATTTATGTTCTTAAATTATTTCATTGTTAATTTTTGTTTTAATAAAAATAAATATGTTTTTTTACTTATGTTATTGATGCACTTTATTATATGAAAAAAATTAATGGCATGGGACATGAATGACAACAATATTGACACACTATAAGTGATCACAAAGACAACAACAAAATCTCATAAACTATAAATGAAAACAAAACAGGTGGGTGAAAATTCTAATGCACAAAAACAGAGACATTAGTTCGAGTAGAGCGCCTATATTTTGCAAGCATGACAGTTCTAATTCATATAGCCAAACAGTGTAAGTGATACGATCTTTCTCTATATATATTTATACAAAGAGTAACATACCATAGTCTTGAGAGAGGAAAACAAATATAGGAGTTATAATGCAATGGAAAAGAAGATGATGCATCCAAAGTGTTAAATTTTAACATTTTTTTAGGTTAGCCATAAAAAAATCAACTCACATTGATTATTTTTTTATTTAAAAAAAGGTCAATGTTTGGAAGTTTTATAATAATTACAAAAATAGTCAAACATTTGCCCAATTTTTTTATAATAAAAAAATTATTTTGAGTTGATTATTCTTATGTGCACTCTAGAATGTTTAAAATAAACACAAAATAAATCAACAAAAAAATTTACTTTTTAATATTTTTTAAAAAATAAATCCCTACGTTACGGACCCATAAGTGAGTCCGCCTAGCCCTTTATAAAAACATCAAACATTGACCCAATTTTTTTAAAATAGCAAAAAAAAATCAATGTGAATTTTTTGGTATTTGTACCCTAAAATCATTGTGCGTTTAGATAAAAATTGTAAACATTATAAAGAGCTGAGTACCTTAGGTGGTCAATTTAATACGTACAGTTACAAAACTAATAAATATAACGTATAAAGTAGACATATAACACAAACTTGCAATCCATAAATAAATACAATTACAAGTAAAAGTCACACTTGCACTTCAACATGGAAGACATTTGAAACAAGTCAACAAAGGTAACAATGCAGGAAATTGAGTCGGTAGATATTAAAAATCAGAAAATACATACCGGAGGCTGAAGGACCAACTCAATTCATGCCCTTTGATAATACTAACTCTGTCAAAATAAAGAATGGATATTAATAACAATATCAAATATTGTGATATGACAACAATAAAACACTTCAAAAAATAAATAAATCCAACTCAACCAAACCTCTAGAATGTTAATAAAAGACATAAAAAAAATTAGATTCATCTATCAAGTCTCCTATTTTTTGTTAAAGAGGTAAAAGATATTAATTAGCAACCTTTAGTTTGAAGTAATAAGTTCTTAAATTTTTTTGGATCCACTCCTAAGATGGATTTGTGAGAAAAAATAAATTGTGTTTGTGAGACAAAAGATTAACACACATGATGGATTCGTGGGACAAAATAAATCCATCTTGATTGGGTTTAAAAACGTTGTAAAAAATATGTTTTTCATTTGTATATTTTATATACTCATTATTTTTGACTATTTTTTTACGATTATGACGTGTTTGAAATGAATAAATTAGTCTTTTAATAATCAATGAATCCAAACACTCACTAAAAATTGAGTCAAAATCAAGAGTCTAATTTGAATTACTCTATTTAAAAATAATATATGCATCACAAGAATCACCTGTGGTGTCTCTAGTAATATAATACGAGACTGTATTAATGATAACTATAACCATGTATAATTGAAGACAATTAAAATTTCATGTTATATAAAATATGTATAAGAGGTGTAGTGTTATATACGTTATAAAAAAACCCAGTTCAAAAAACCCAGGCATATATCTTACGATTGCAACGGGAGTAATACGTTGTTAAAAATATGTTTTTCATTTGTATATTTTGTACTATCTGAGATGACATGAGGTTTAGAATCTAAATATATTGGTTTTCTAACTGTATTGGGCTTTTTATAAAATCAAATTTTTTGAACTATTTTTTTAATAACGTATATATATATACCGCGTTGTTAAATATATATTTTAATAACGTTTATATATACATGGGTTTTTTTAACTGTTTTTTTTTTATATGTGTTCGGTAATGACATTTTGAATGGGATTTTTGAACTTGCTATAAAGTATTAGATATATCCCGTTTCAATAACATATATATGAACTGGGTTTTTGAACTTGGTATAAGATATATATATATATATATATATACTAGGGTATGCCCGTGCCTGAAGGCACGTTGAAAATTTTCGAAAGTGTACGTCAGTCTTGAACCTCGTATAAACAAAAGCTCGACATCTTGAACCTCGTATTAAATTGAGTGTCAAAATTGTTAACCGTGTAAAATTTGTCATCTATTTTCATGTTAACTTGGGTGTAGAAATTGTTAACTGTGTCAAAATCGGGTTTCAATAAACACGATTAAATCCAACCCAACACGACACGATTAGACCAATTAGTAAGCAATTAAAAAAAATACTGGATCTAAATAGAGCCGATAGTATATCTACATAAAATCTATATCATAACCTTAATTGGGTCACTATAGTGTCATTAATATGTCCTTATTACGTCAATTCCGTGAAAAAAAATTAAACACGAACACGACATGACCTAACCACAAAGACTGTCAATTTCATTTCGTTTCCAAAATAACAGTTGACCCAATTTAATTCTTTACAACGCATTTTTTTACCAAATAAAAATGGAATTAAATTTAAACCAAATTCAAACTATGACACAACCGTGTACCGAGTTGGGAGGTCAAGAATGTTACACCACTTTATGCTGCAAGGTTTTTCCCAACTGTAGACATGATGGATGCACATAAGAGGATCCGCAACGGACTCTCATGGAGTAATTCCATGCCGCTATCATTCTCATATGAGATATTATCTATGATTTTTCTCTTCTAGAACTGCCGGGGAGTCGAACAAAACTTCTAACATTACGTAATTGTTTCATAATAACAAATCCAACATCATTGTTCTTCTGAAAACCCAAATCCCACCGATCTCATCGCATTTTTCGAGCGGGTTCCCACTTCCCCTTTTACGCCACTCAAAGGATATTTCGCACTCTCCAGGAACATGATCCACAACATTCTCCTGCCATAACTCTCTCAACTCTCTAACATTTCTTATAGCGATATGATGTAGAAGATCGAACTGATTTATCCATAGATGCTCCAAACTCAGAAGTGGCTTCCAGAAGGGGCTTCTTTAGTTTGCAAGACAGGATCGGCACCAAATTTAGAAATGTCTATTATTTCTCCGCGATTATAAAATTCACCTAATATGGAGAGAAACACGGCATATACGTTACTTGCAAACAATCAATATATACGTATTTGAATCGGAATGCAGTCCAATTGTACCAGTTTTGGGGGCATTAATTAGACAGATAAAAAAGTGGATTTACTTACCTAGGTTGGATGAAGAGCCGCACGAAGGTGTGAGGCAAATGGAGAGAGAGACTTCACCTTCCTACATCTGCAAGCTGAAGAGATTAAGATCTGTAAATTTGTAAAATAACAACCATCTTAATATCTCTTAATTTCAGTTGGCATAAACATATGACAGCTGAAAAGTTATGTGAGTTGAAATTGAAAAACATGGGTACACACCAGTTAAATTTGATGGCACATTGGCAATGTTATGAAATTAGTGCACGTGAGAATTATGATAGTCATTAAAATGTAATGACTTAATTCTTTATTATAATCAGCTTAGTGATTTGAAATGGATATCAAGATGAGCAGACGTACCTTGGCTCTCCTGTGAAGTCGTGCACATAATGTCATGATGCAATTAAAAAAATAAAATGTGAAATTTTCAGTAATAAACAAAGACGATGTTCATTAACAAAAAGTACTAATAATGTTCAAATAAAATGATATGATTGGACTGAAGCAAGGAAAGTCCTTTGCACGTGCTCATCTTAGCATTTGAATAGCTGACAACTGGCCGAGTTTAATTTATGTCCATCTTCAACGTCGGCCTTCATCACTGCCTTGATTATCTCCACTGTCTACATCAACAACCTCCACTTCTGCTCATACCTGCGAAGTTTTGGAGCAAGGGTGAGACGGGGTTAAAGAGGGTAATGATTTATGAAACCCTTTTAAAAATTTCCACTTATCCAAACCTACAATGAATCGCATATCTGCAAAAGAGTACATATGCATACCTAAGACCTTCCAAATAATTAAAATGCAGCATATGTGACTACCATACAAAGTGGATAACTTAAAATGCAGCATATGGCAGACCTGCTCATCAGATAATGACATCAGACCTGCTCATGTCATCATAGTTGTTCGGGAGATTGAGGAGGCAAGTATGATACACCAGACGTGCTCATCAAATCGGCTCGATCCATCAAGATGAGAAGTTTAGACACAATGTATATGGCCAACACAATGATTATGGCAGAAGTTTAGTAACATTCAATATGCATTACAGTTTATTTTCAAACGGGCTTTAGACCGTTCTTTTTCTTTTTCATTATCCTCTCCGAGAACAACCTGTAAAAAGGGAGAAATGGAAATGTGAGTTGAGGCCATACACCTAGTTCAAACTTAAGAAACTTTTACTGGTTGGAATGCATACATATTCATCCATATCACACCATATTATATTCCATTTAAGAAAATGTCACTACACTTCATTGTTGTAACCAATAGAGGAAAATAAATCTTAAAAAATGATCAATATTGGGCCCAAAAGAACTAAAACTATGAGAAGGTATATCATCACGACATGATGAAATTTAGCCTAAATAGTTCATTTAAAATCCATTCAAAATTTAGCCTAAAACTGCAAAGGATGGGAATTATTGAAAAGAATTCAAAGTTCATTCAAAACTTGAATCCAAAGTTGAAATTTGAATCCATAAGAACGATCGTTATCCGAATTTGAAGATATCATTCTCAAACATTCAAAATTATGGTGACAATTCCATTGCATCTGTTAGGGGAGGATATGTTCATGTTATTCAGTTTTATCCCGAACAGAGCGGATATGTTGGTATTTTAATATTAAGAAGGTTTCTGCATCCGAAATCTAGCTTGACAAAGAAGCCGGTTGAAGGGAATGCTTCGAAACTTATAAAGAGGGTGATTGTTTGTCTTGATGTGAGGACAAATGATAATGGTGATCTCGTTGTAAATAAGGGTGATCAATATGATGTAAGAAAGAATACAAAAGAGAATGAGGTGAGAAACCTTGGCAGGACAGTGGACTTAGCTGGGCAGTATTAAAGAGATAGGGCTGATGAGGTTAGTTTCTTGAATATTACAGGCTTCCGAGACTTCCTTCTCGGTGATTTGCCAATGTTACAGGCATTAAAATCCACATCAGAACATGTTTTCGTACCATTAACAGTCGGTGGTGGTATTAGAGATTTCACGAATGGAACGGGCAGGCATTATTCTAGCTTGGAAGTTGCATCAGAATATTTTAGATCTGCTGCAGATGCGGTTTCCATTGGAAGTGATGTTGTTTATGCTGCGAAAGAATATATAATGACTGGAGTGAAAACTGGAAGGACACAACAGACATAAACAGGGGACTTTTCAGAGAAAGTAAAATCAATATTTATAAATCGTAACCAAAACAAAGTCACTAAACAGTATTTATATCGCAACATAGTGGCCTAGAATCGACAATCTACATCTAAACATTCCCTAAACATTGCAATTCAATCTTCTTTTTGTCATTAGCCTTAACTTCAACTGTCCTCTTCTGCTCGACCCTCACCTGATTACATCGGGAAAGCTCCATGGCAACGCGATTAGTTCCGCAAAAAGCCATCCCGTATGAAGATTCAGTAACAAAGCTCGAAGTAGTAAGAGTGAAAGCTGCACAAAAATCAACAGTTAGTCATATCACAATGTATAAGATGAAGACAGAAAAATGGCAAAGTATTGTTACCTGCTTAAACTTTTTCTCGATCACCCTGATCAGCCTCAACACCCTGGGAAGCTTCAACTGGCCCTCTACTACAAGTGGAACCAGTGTCTCTACAGGGGTAGCACCATCAACGTAAGTGAAATACCTAGTACGAATGAACTTGGAAACTCCTCATAAATGAAAGAGACATGGAGGAAGTTATCAATATCCCCAGGTTGCTGTTCGAAAATCAAAAAATAAACCGGACAATACCAAAAATAACAAATAAATAACCAAAAACTTAAAAGAAGTGGTGGGGGGTGGGGGGGCTGATTCCGAAAAAAATTCTGAAAATACCAAGAGGTTTGGTACCTGTGAGTATTTGCAGAAAACATTAAACCGAAAGTACAGAATATTTTGGTTTTGGTGTTGGAAAAAATAGGGCAAATACCAACTGAAAGCCATCCATATATTTTACCTTCATTTGGATTCACAAAACCATAAACAGTTTGTAGCTACTGCAAGTCAAAAGGTTATACTCAGTAATATGGTCCACAAACTTCAAATTAATAATTCAAAGGTGCAACTCTACCGTCTTACTATTGATGAAGCAATTGTGGAGAATATCAGCATGAGTCATTGTTTAGGCATTTCTTCAGGTATATTCACTTCAACAGGAGATCAGATATCATTGCTGAAATAGCATTGCCACACAATTATCATTGCTCACGGGCTAGGAGCACATGCCAAGCATTCCCGTCCCTAGAGAAAAAATATATTAAAGTAGAAATGAAAATAATATTTGAATTGACTTTAAAACACGAAATCAGAAGCCCATATAAGAATTCCTAATGAAGTTTTGAAACCTACAATCCTTGTAATAAATAAGAATGTAACAAATTTAGAAAATTTCAGATGCACTTCCTTTGTCTAATTATCCACTGAGCTTAAGGAATATTAGAGAAATTAAAAACACATCTAGATATAACATTTCTTCATTAGCATTCCGGCCTGGACATATAAGTGGGAAAGATAAATTGTCCTATTTATTCAAAATTATATAGGGCATTAGCACAATGAGGTCCACAGAGAATCAAATCTTCCCAAAAATAGGATTTGAACTAAACTTGCCATTGTATCTTATGCTGAATTATATAAATTTGGGCTTATACATTCAAAACCAACTTCATTATAAACATTGTCTCTTAGCAGTTCTTGAGCGCACACAATTGGATAACAAAGGCCATGATGGCAGGTATGTTAGTAGTTCTTGAGCACACCAACTTCATTATAACCATGACGACAGGTATGAAGGCCATGGCAGCAGGTATTTATATAACAATGCTGCAGCAAAGTGTCAATAAAATACCACACAGATCTTAGGCTAAAAAAATACATAATAAAAATACAGAAAGTGTCAATAAAATAAATTACACATAGCAAACGTCGATTTAATCAAACAAAAATGACAAAAGGAAAGGAAGGCTTCAAATGCTCGTGACTAAAGCCATGATGACAGGTATGAAGGCCTTAAATGCTCGTGAGTAAAGCCATGATGGCAAGTTTATCTCCAAATAACCAAATTGTAACTGCTAAGTTTTGTTTAGTCCCTAACTGCCAAGTTTTGTTTAGTCCCTAACTGCCAAGTTTATCTCCAAATAACCAAATTGTAACAAAACATCGGACCGGTCATTGCCTACAACTCGTCCTAAAAAAAGTGATATTCGGAGTGATGGTACCTTCAGCATTCAGTTAGTGTACTCCGTAGCAAACACGTACGCGCGCATTTTTCCCCCCACACACTCCTGCATTTTGACACATACATACATACTGAACAATACAGCATTACAATACAACATTAAAATACATGTTGTACATCATTAAAATACATTTTTCCACATACATCATTAAAAATGATATGAAAAAGAGGTTTAGCCTCTATAAATAACATGTGCTTAGCCCACATAGCTAAACCTTAGACTATAGTGAAGGCACGTGAACTCTTCTTCCGTCAATGGAGTTGTCAGCTGTACCAAGTGGTTCAAGAATACGAAAGTAGCTCAGATCTAGTTAAATTTCAGAAACATACAAAATAAAGAATCATATACAGGAACACCTACCATTCATTTTTTTACCCACTGTTGAAGTTTTTTTAGAAGAACTTGGGCCCTATGAAATGAGGCTAATTTCCAAATCTTAAGAGAAAATGTAGGGATTATGGATTGGTGGGTGCGCGCGCATGTGAGAGCAAGTTGCATGTGCGGATGTGCTAGAAAGTTTGGGAAGCACGTGTTACACATACTCCAATCTTAAACAACTACACTAAACTACATGGAGTTTTAATATCAAACATCACATATTCATGATGTTATAAATAATAATCGCAAACTCACATTGCAGTTGCTTTTAATACCTCAAAAGCAACATGTATTTGATAAAACATTTTATTTAAACTATAACACACCTAAGTCAAAATCTTCATGCTAAAAAATAAAGTCAATAAATATGCATGCTTACCTGCTATAACCATGACATATTCTTTAGATTTCAAAATTCACCCCTAAACCTACAAAAAGAATTAACAAAAGTGAGAGAAATCATGGAATTTTATAATGGAGTAAGAAAAAAATAACAATTGCATCGGCACTTCTAAAGAATGAAAAAATATCAATTGCATCAGCACAAACACTATAGGACCAGGTAAAAACAATTATGAAACAAACCTTTTTATTGCTTGCTACATCTTCCGCTTGTTAACCAAGGTTGTACCTTCAACAGTAACATGTTGCATCGAGGAACAACAGAATACACTTCAAAATATATAAGATAATTTTCCAAGGAAAGGATAAAAATCGAACTCGACAAAACAACGACTCAGCCCCGCAAGTTTGATATTCGCAAGTACATTGAACTGTAAAATATGAAACACAAACGATAGTGAAAGTACCAAACTCAAAATAGAAGTTATACGGAACATTTTAGAAGGTATACGGAACATGAACGTGAACCCAAGCCACTGACCCAATGACTTTAAATTATGTGCATTCAACATCCAAAGGTCACTAATTTTAGTACTACAGTCAATAAAAGATAGTGAAAGTACCAAACTCAAAATAGAATAATCATGGACGTAGTAAAGTAAAAAAAACTAAAATAAAATATCATTCATACTACACTAATAAAATATCATTCATACAAATTTTCAACAAAGCTACTTTTGTAAGGAAAAAATTAAAAAAAATATACAGTGAACTTAATAACTTCTTAACCTTGTGTGTGATATTCTACACTTGATCCATTAAAAAATATATAGTGAACTTCATATCATAATGATGACATCATTGTTTATTTTTTCATTAATATATTTTCTTGATCCATTAAATTCAAAGCCCTAATAACTAAAGGAGGAGAGCCAGACAATAATAACAGCATCTACTGCCACTAAAGATAAACAGTCAAAGCCCTAATAACTAAAACAATCAGGGTCCTTCCCTGCCTCTTGAGGGCATACGCAAGAGGGACTCAAATGGAACATCTGGGGAAAGATGATGACACTAAGTTTCAATTATAAATACAAAAAAAATTATAATGGCGAGCACAATCCATCAATTAAACACTAACATATAATGGAGATGAAAGAAAAATGCAAACAGTTGAAAAATACCAACACATTCACAGAGAAGAAGAAAAACTTTAACTTGGCATATTATACCTTAACAGAGAATATTATACTTTAACAGGGTTGTGAAGAATGAGATCTTCAAAACGACTCAATCCCTGCAAAAAAATGTAATAACACATTAGCCCCAAAGTTCAGATGTCTTGAACAACAAATAAAAACAAAATAATTAAGATTTGTTAATAACTAAAATCTGAGATCTGTTGAAGTCTAAAATTTAATATTTGATATCTGTAAATGTCTAAAAATAAACCAAACACACAGATAAAAAGGATAGTGCGTTGATGGTGCTCGATGTTCGTCCGTTGGCCGTTCAGGTAGCGCTGATATTTATCTCAAAAGGAAAGTTCGTTGATGGTGCTTTTCCGTTGAGTGTGAGCGTGTGCGCGTGCAAGAGACTGGGGAAAAGGGTTACCTAGGGGGGGAGGCAAGGGGGAGTGGGCGGCGGCGTGGGAGGGGTGGCAAGGGTTTTCTCATGTCACAACCGAGAGAGAGAGAGAGGGATAGGGAGAGACGGGCAAAAGGCAAAAGGCAAAAGGCAAAAGTGAGAATGAGGGAATGAGAGGTCGGCTAGGGTGGGGGCAAATGAGAGAGGAGAGAAGGGTAATGAGAGTAAGATTACGACTTTACCCTTGTTTTTGAATTTTAAAAAGAAGGGGCAAATTAATTAAAGTGTGCAAAAAGAGGGGGAAGTTAAAATTTAAAGGGGTTAAAAGAGGAAGTGCAAAAAAATCAAAATGATGACATCATTGTTGTATCTTATGACATATATAACTTTCCTACTTTATTATATATATATATATATATGTATATATATATGTGTGTGTGTGTGTGTGTGTGTGTGGAGTAGTATATAACATATATATATGATCTGGGTTAGTATATATATAACATATATATGTTCAATAGTTTATATATATCCCATTTCATTGGTATATATATAACATATATAATGAACATATCTTTGTCCAGTAGTGATATATATAACATATCTCGTTTCATTAGTATATATATAACATATCCGACTTCATTAGTGTATATATATATATATATATATATATATATATATTCAGTAGTATATAGGAATGTTGATAACTGTATGAACTGTATATTTTTCATTAGAATCAAAGCGTATAAATAATACACTTGATCAAAATAGAAAGTAATAACTGTCTCATATATCTCAGGAATAGGCAAACTGACCTATTCTTAAGGAATGCTAACAGAAAAAAAATATTCTCATAATTACATTCAAAATCAAATGCAGTTTGAATTAACCGTCTCCTATAGCTCAGAAATTGTAACAACTTCTATATACCTGCTCAAGATAGGCCAGGAGTATAGAGGACAATCTTGTCTCGTAACAGCAAGAACTGAAAAGTAGGTAGTGGATTGGTGAGAAGATCGACAAGCTGATCAATAGAGGAGACATGAGCTACTCGAAGTAGACTAGACTGAACTTGATCCTTGATAAAATGATATTCAACAGCAAAATGTTTCATGCGAGAGTGAAAGATAGGATTGGGTGGTACCAACATTATCACAATAGACAATTGGAGAATTTGTTAAGCCAATACCAAGTTCTGAAAGAAGAAAAATCAACCCAATGAAGTTCAGCAGCAGTGGTAGCAACAAAGCGATACTCTACTTCTGTGGATGAACAAGCAACAGTTTGTTGCTTCTTCGAGCTCCAAGAGATAAGGTTATGTCCAAGGTAAACAAGATAGGCACTGGTGGAAGAATAATCATATTTATTACCAGCCCAATCAACATCTGAAAAGGCATGAAGAGAATCAGAGAATCCATGATGAATGAGGGGAGAATCAAGATAGAGAAGAAGCCCTTTGTCTAGTGTGCCATGCAAATAGCGTAAAATACGCTTAACTAGAACCCGATGATCAGTGGTAGGTTGATGCATAAATTAGGCCATTCGATTGACTACAAAGGAGTTGTCTGGTCGTGTTAAGGAAAGATACTGGAGACGACCAACTTTTGCACGATATGAAGTGGGGTCTGAGAGAAGTGTGCCTGAGGTTATGGAGATGGCTGCTGAGTTAGTTGGTAAGGGAGTGATAATAGGTTTTGCATCATCCATATTTGTGCATTTGAGTAAGTCCAGAATGTATCGTCTTTGTGAGAGAAGAATGCCAATACTGTGAGGGACAACTTCAACTCCAAGAAAATATGAAAATGCACCAAGATCTTTTAGAGAGAAACGTTGAGCAAGACATTCAACAAACGGTGACACAATAGCTCATTATTGCCAGTTAAGATAATATCATCAACATACACGAGGAGATACAAAATATGATTGCTGTTGTGAAGAACAAAAGTGAGGTATCTAAGTGTGAATTCTTGAAACAATAAGCTAGTATAAATTGATGCAATTCATGATACCAAGCCCTGGGAGCTTGTTTGAGACCATAGATGGTTTTATGAAGTTTACAGACATATGAGGGTGTAACACCCCATAATTTTGAGGATTTAAATATTTAATTATTTTGGGAGTTATAAAAATATTTAAATTGGAGAAACTTAAATTCATGTGTTGGAGAATTTATTTGAGTGAGCCGAATTATTTATAATTTGCGACTTTTAAGTTTAAATTGTTCGAGATCTCGTGTGTCGCATTTTGAGGTCAAAATTGGAGAATGTCAAAAAGTATTTCTGATTACAATTCTGAGGGGTCGAGATAGTCAGAAAAGAGTGCCCGGGAGTAGTAATTGGGTCTCGGGATCTTTTTGGGCATAGTCGGGCCCACACGGGGTGATTTGGGCTATTTTAATTAAGCCCATTAGGCTAAAAACGGGATTTAAGAGTTTTAACATAATTGGGAGATTAAGGGATGGCAGCCAACATAACTTTAAACCTAGGGTTTGAGAGGGAATTGGGGGAAAGCTTATCAAGAGCCAAATTTGAGGATTTTGGAGAAAAATCAAGGGGCTACAACAACGGATCAGACCCTACGAACGATTTCAGGCAAGTGGTTAACTGTTTTGATTTCTAAATTGTGATATCCAATTCATATTTTAGTGATGTGTAAACTAAAAATTCGTTTTGGGGATAAATGGGTACAAAAAGGGGGTTTTGTTAATGGAAGCATGGAATGAAATTCAAGGTGAGAATTAGTTGTGTTATATAATTCTGAGTATGATTATGTGGTTTAAATGAGAAAAATCGGAATATAAAAGAGTGGAATTTGAATATGAAATTGGGATTGTACCCTAGGGATTTGTGTTCTTGAGTGGGTCAAGATTCATAGTGTTAATGATGTTAAAAGGGTTTAGATGATGTTTATAATTCTTGAGAAATGTTATAAGATGATTAACAGGCTGATTTGAGGTTGAATTTTGAGGAAAGAAACCTTAAGTTTCGTTAATGAAGGAAACAACAACGTGGATAAGACGACCACCTATTCGATCGAACGATCGACGGTTGGGGGTCGATCGATCGACGGTTCAGTTATTTCGGCAGTTTGCTTTATGGATTTTTATGGGTTAAGATTTTACTTGTAAATTTCCCCTAGCATTATTAAGAGAGAAAAATTTATTATGGGAGTTAATTCTTAACAATTATAAGGGAGTATAATTGAGGGTAGTGGGGGAATTATATGTGACACATTGCGAATGAATTTTGGCGAATAAATTCTGAGAAATAAGATAACAAACTAGGTGAATAAGTTCGAGTATAGTAGTAGGGTAACGCTACTCATTTAAATTAATTAATTTGGAGTCGGGGACTAGAATCGGGTGATATTTAATTTCGGGCCACGTGAGCGAGTCCGGGTATGTTGGTTAAGTGACACCAAGTTATTAAATTAATTATTGAGAGAATAAGTTAATTTGGAGCTGGAATATAAACTCAGGAAGTGTCAAGTTATGGGTCAAGTGAGTGAGTCCGGGTATAATGGTTGGGCGATACCAAGTGTTAAATTAATTAATGTGTAATTAATTATATTAGAGTCGGACTGTAGAGACTCGGGAAAGGGTTAAATTAATTAATGTGTGATTAATTCAATTAGAGTCGAGCTGTAGGCTCGGGAAGGTAATTAATTAATTAGTGTGTAAATTAATTAAAAGATTGTCGAACCACAGACTCGGATCGGGATTAATTAATTAATGTGTGAATTAATTAATTGAGAGTCGGATCATAGACTCGGGCAATGATTATATAAATAAATGTGTAAAATATTTATATTATATTCGGACCATAGACTCGAGGAATATTATCTTAATTGATGTGTTAATTAATTAAATTAGAGTCGGACCATAGACTCGGGATAATAATAATAATTTAATAAGTGAGAAAACTTATTTAGTTGAGTCAAGTGAGAGACTCCGGGAATTACAGGCTAGTGTTACGAGTTGTGAGTACACGGTGAAGCCGGGGTTATATTATATATATATACGGTGTAGTGATAGTATATATATATATATGTGTGTATTTATTGTGTGTGATATTAAATATCAGTGATTAGATATTTATTTAATTTATATACTCTAGTGCTATCAAGGGAGGTTGCGCGATGTGGGTGAATCCCCTAGCTTGAGGAGTAGGGCGAGTATATCCCCAGGTCATAGCGTCCGGTATATGAGTGAGGGGCTGATCTCACTTTAGAGAAGGAATATGACCGCCTCCACTTCGTTTATGTTTTGGGCCCGGTTTGTGAGCGAATCCAACTTGGGTAACTAGGTTATGTGAGCACACCTAGTGAGATGGCACTTTAGAGGGAATCATCCAGTGAGGGTATACTCGGAAGGATGGATACACGTATGATATATGTGTGGATGTTAGTAAAGGTACGTATAATATGGTAGTAAATATTATATGTAGGTGATAATACAGTGTGTGATGTAATTACTTTAGATAACTCGGGTGACAGTTATATGCTGTTAATTAATGAGAGATTTATTAAGTTAATCATTTGTGGGAATAATACAGTGTGTGATGTATTTAATTTATATAACTTGTGCTATGGTTATATGCTATTAATTAAGAAGGAATTAATTAAGGTAATTGGTGAGATAACTTATAATTCATGAATAATTATACTCGGGCTAGAGTAGTATGGCAAAGGGGAGGTTACACCAGGACTAGTTGGCCGGGGTAGTACAACTAAGTGGGGTTAAGGTAACCGTTAGGTGTGCACATTAGTGGAGGGGTGAGAATGTCAACAAGAGAGTGCGACACTAACTTTAATATGAAGCGCATTTATACATTTTAAATTACTGCAGTTAATTCACTT
Source organism: Sambucus nigra (assembly GCA_949130495.1). Lineage (NCBI taxonomy): Eukaryota > Viridiplantae > Streptophyta > Magnoliopsida > Dipsacales > Adoxaceae > Sambucus > Sambucus nigra. The sequence goes on from OX422216.1 coordinate 38,209,127, forward strand.
GCTAAATATTTTCAAAATGTTTTGGGTTCTAACCCTTGATAAAAAATATTTTCCAAAACCTTTTAGGTGTCCAGCCACAGGGACGCCAGGATTGATATTCTATTCTAGGGACACAAAGCTACAGCATATGTGGATGCTAGTAGGAGTTTGGATTAGACGCATCGTTCATTCATTCCTAGAGTTGGAATCAATTATCAGTTTCAGTTTATTTAGGGCTTGCCGCCCAGACTTCTCAGTAGAGTTCTCCATTGTATTTATTCAGGAGGATTGATGTTTTTGCTGGATTTTTTTACTTTGGTGGCCGATGGTTTATTCAGCAAGTTGTTTAATTAATTATTCAGTTGATTTTATTCAGTTGTGTGAATGGTTTATATTTTACTTCCGCATGTACTGTTTTGTTAATTAAAAAGTTAGAATTTGGCACCAGCTTTTGGAATACTAGGTGGTTAGTAAGTTTTAAAAAAGTTTTCGACAGTGATGCTAAGGATGAACCAACTGGGATTCCTGTTTTAATTTGGTATAGGACTGATCACCCGGTATTTTAGTAGGCGGGGTGTCACAGATGGTATCAGAGCATCAGGTTCTAGTGTCCTTAGGATCTTTGTGGCTTTTCACGTTTCGGCTTAGAAATCTTTGATATAGAGGCTTATAATAGGATTATTGTATTCTCATACGTAGGCGTATTTACGTTCTTCTGCCAAATCTCATTTTAGAGTGAACTCATATGATTAGATTCTCATTCCAGACGCTGCCCAGGATAGGGGGAGCAACTAGGGCAACAGGGGGAGTTGAGACTAGGGAGGCTCATCACGAGCAAGGGTTAACGCAGCAACTACCAGAGACGATTTTGGCAGCGTATGTAACCGAATTGGTGGCGCAGTCAGCTGAAGCGACGATGATCGCGATAGCAAGGTACTCGTCACGAGATCAACCACAAGTGTGAGTGGCACCAGATGTTCAGGCCCACCCAGGGCCGTTGGGGTGGCAGCAAGTTTGTGAGGTTTTTCACCAGATCCTTGAGGGGGTTCAAGTATAGTGCTAGTGTGTCAGTGGATGAGAGATATCTAGCGTCACCTACGCATGATAGATTGTAATTTGGTGCAGAAGCAAATGCTAGTCACTTTTAATTTAGTGGCAGGAGAACTACAGTGGTGGGAGTCGATTACCACAGTTGAGAAAAGGGATACACTAGCTATTAAAGGAGTTTGGGTGCGGTTCGACAACAAGTATTTTTCCTCCGACGGTTGAGACCTAAATGAGAAGAACAATTTAGTGTGGTGACTCAGGGAGATCGTTCAGTGGCCGATTTCGAGGAAGAATTTACTCGGTTGGCAAAAATTTTGTACCGGATGAGGTAAGTGATGCAGAGAGAAAGAAATCATGGTTTAGGGATGGGTTGGTCTGGAGAATCAGACAACATTTAAGTGGAAATCCCGCATTAGTAGCTTATAAGGATGTCATTAACGCAACACTCATGCACGATCAGGAACATCGCTTCCACGTGAAAGGAAGCAGGAAGGGAGTGGAAACCCGCATGTCGGATAAGGCAGGAGGGAACAGTACCAGTGGGGTATCCCAGCAGCAAACAGGGGGGGTCTGGGGCAGGGCTTCCGGCAGGTAAATCATGCTAAACGATTTAGAGTTGGAGGCTATCGACAGAATGGCCAGCAAGGAAGGGATCAGTGGCAGGGTGAATTTCTTAGAGGGTGTTTCGTTTGTGGGGAAGCGGGACACATGAATATAGGTTGTCCTAAGCGTGGCATGGGTCAACTACAAGACGAGGTCCTGGATGTACATCCACTATAGCAAGTCATGGGTGCGTTCGGGCAGGGGGAAGATGCTCCGGGACCCGGGGATCAGCCGTTGCAGCTGGAGTATGGAGTTAATTATTTTTACCCTATGGACATGGGGTGTACTTTTGAGTGACAATGAGGATGTCACAATATAAGACTTATTTTCACTAGAATTTTGAGGGTGAGTCGAATTTAGTGGGTGCGTTGGCTATAGCAGCCATAGTGCGTGGTTAAATTTTTCGTGGGGTAGCGGAGTTTTTGGTATTCTTCACGGGAGATTGGAGGCGTACACTGAGTGAAGGTTTGATTTATGCGAGGGATTACTACTCTTGAGAAATATGGGAGTAGGGTTGATTATTCTTCCCAAATATCGACGGGATAGCGATGGATTTGAACTATTGTGGATAGTGGGGTAAAGTTTTGGTGTTCGCGATACCAGGGTATGGGTGGTACTAGGTATCACCTGAGAGGACATCTAGCCTATATATATATGTGTATATATGTTCTATTGCGTGGTGAGATGGGCACATAGTGAGGTCTTCTGTTCTCATATTTTATCCCGGGGAGTAGGGGTGTTTACTGAAGTGAATCATGGTGGTTAGATTTATTTTCGGGCAAGGAGAGATAGCTCGAGGTTTATTTTGCGCACGGACTAGTGATAGTAGGGCGCGGTATTTTACATTGTCTTGGTAGCCTAAGGGTAGGCGTATATGCTTTTGTGTTTCAGAGATAAGTATTTGAGGATGCCACAGGGGTGTAAGGAACTTATAGTTAAGCGCACTAATGAGGGATAACCCGGGGGTACAAGTATACTTTTGATAGGTGCATTAATGGGTGCTAACCCGGGGATGGAGAATTCTCATCATAGGTGCACAAATGGGTCTTAGCCCGGGGGTGCAGAATTAGTATATATATATGTATAGGGATGATATGACTATATATATATATATACAAATATGAACTTGTGAATATTTCTACGGTGTGAGATTAGTAGACTTGGTAATAACAAAATAAATCATTACATCGTGCCAAATGGCCTAATCCTCAGGGTGGAAAATGTTTGGTCGTTAGTACATGGGTTGGGTACCTCGGCCAATGTATATATATATATATGTGTGTGGGATATGACTACGGGTGGGAAGTCGTATTATGGGTTACGACTAGCATAGTCAGATAAAAAATTTCGTGCAGTGAAGTACGGGGATAAGGTGTATGGGCACCCGGGCTAACTAAGGCAACTTTCGTGCGGTTTAACACGGGTATAGGGTGTATGGGCGCCCTGGTTAATTAAAATGCATAGTGGTGTAACTTATAGTTAGAAGTGGTAGAGATAGATATCGCTAGCTTATAGGCGCATGACTAGAGAGTAATAATTGAGTCTTGGAACACTAGGCTTATCCTAATTTCGAGGACAAAATTCCTTTGTAGGGGGGGGGGGGGGAGTATGTAACACCTCATAATTTTGAGGATTTAAATATTTAATTATTTTGGGAGTTATAAAAATATTTAAATTGGAGAAACTTAAATTCATGTGTAGGAGAATTTATTTGAGTGAGCCGAATTATTTATAATTGGCGACTTTTAAGTTTAAATTGTTCGAGATCTCGTGTGTCGCATTTTGAGGTCAAAATTGGAGAATGTCAAAAAGTATTTTTGATGACAATTCTGAGTGCCCGAGTGAGCCCGGATGGGTCGAGATAGTCAGAAAAGAGTGCCCGGGAGTAGTAATTGGGTCTCGGGGTATTTTTCGGCATAATCGGGCCCACACGGGGTGATTTGGGCTATTTTAATTAAGCCCATTAGGCTAAATACGGGATTTAAGAGTTTTAACCTAATCGGGAGATTAAGGGATGACAACCAACATAACTCTAAACCTAGGGTTTGAGAGGGAATTGGTAGAAAGCTTATCAAGAGCCAAATCTGGGGATTTTGGAGAAAAATCAAGGGGCTACAACAACGGATCAGACCCTACGAATGATTTCAGGCAAGTGGTTAACTGTTTTGATTTCTAAATTGTGATATCCAATTCATATTTTAGTGATGTGTAAACTAAAAATTAGTTTTGGGGATAAATGGGTACAAAAAGGGGGTTTTGTTAATGGAAGCATTGAATGAAATTCAAGGTGAGAATTAGTTGTGTTATATAATTCTGAGTACGATTATCTGGTTTAAATGAGAAAAATCGGAATATAAAAGAGTGGAATTTGAATATGAAATTGGGATTGTACCCTAGGGATTTGTGCTCTTGAGTGGGTCAAGATTCATAGTGTTAATGATGTTAAAAGGGTTTAGATGATGTTTATAATTCTTGAGAAATGTTATAAGATGATTAACAGGCTGATTTGAGGTTGAATTTTGAGGAAAGAAACCTTAAGTTTCGTTAATGAAGGAAACAACAAGGTGGATAAGAAGGCCACCTATTCGATCGATCGATCGACGGTTGGGGGTCGATCGATCGACGGTTCAGTTATTTCGGTAGTTTGCCTTATGGATTTTTATGGGTTAAGATTTTAGTTGTAAATTTCCCCTAGCATAATTAAGAGAGAAAAATTTATTATGGGAGTTGATTCTTAACAATTATAAGTGAGTATAATTGAGGGTAGTGGGGGAATTATATGCGACACATTGCGAATGAATTTTGGTGAATAAATTCTGAGAAATAAGATAACGAACTGGGTGACTAAGTTCGGGTATAGTAGTAGGGTAACGCTACTCATTTAAATTAATTAATTTGGAGTCGGGGACTAGACTCGGGTGATATTTAATTTTGGGCCACGTGAGCGAGTCCGGGTATATTGGTTAAGTGATACCAAGGTATTAAATTAATTATTGAGAGAATAAGTTAATTTGGAGTTGGAATATAAACTCGGGAAGTGTCAAGTTATGGGCCAAGTGAGTGAGTCTGGGTATAATGGTTGGGCGATACCAAGTGTTAAATTAATTAATGTGTAATTAATTATATAAGAGTCGGACTATAGAGACTCGGGAAAGGGTTAAATTAATTAATGTGTGATTAATTCGATTAGAGTCGGGTTGTAGGCTCGGGAAGGTAATTAATTAATTAGTGTGTAAATTAATTAAAAGAGAGTCGGACCACAGACTCGGATCGGGATTAATTAATGTGTGAATTAATTAAATGAGAGTCGGATCATAGACTCGGGCAATGTTTATATAAATAAATGTGTAAAATATTTATATTAGAGTCGGACCATAGACTCGGGGAATATTATATTCATTAATGTGTGAATTAATTAAGTTAGAGTCGGACCATAGACTCGGGATAATAATAATTTAATAAGTGAGAAAACTTATTTAGTTGAGTCAAGTGAGAGACTCCGGGAATTACAGGCTAGTGTTACGAGTTGTGAGTACACGGTGAAACCGGGGTTATATTATATATATATATATACGGTGTAGTGATAGTATATATATGCGTGTATTTATTGTGTGTGATATTAAATATCAGTGATTAGATATTTATTTAATTTATATACTCTAGTGCTATCAAGGGAGGTTGCGCGATGTGGGTGAATCCCCTAGCTTGAGGAGTAGGGCGAGTATATCCCCAGGTCATAGTGTCCGGTATATGGGTGAGGGGCTGATCTCACTTTCAGGGAAGGAATATGACCGCCTCCACTTCGTTTATGTTTTGGGCCCGGTTGGTGAGCGAATCCAACTTGGGTAACTAGGTTATGTGAGCACACCTAGTGAGATGGCACTTTAGAGGGAATCATCCAGTGAGGGTATACTCGGAAGGATGGATACACATATGATATATGTGTGGATGTTAGTAAAGGTACGTATAATATAGTAGTAAATATTATATGTAGGTGATAATACAGTGTGTGATGTAATTACTTTAGATAACTCGGGTGACAGTTATATGTTGTTAATTAATGAGGAATTTATTAAGTTAATCATTTGTGGGAATAATACAGTGTGTGATGTATTTAATTTATATAACTTGCGCTACGGTTATATGCTATTAATTAAGAAGGAATTAATTAAGGTAATTGGTGAGATAACTTATAACTCATGAATAATTATACTCGAGTTAGAGTAGTATGGCAAACGGGAGGTTACACCAGGATTCGTTGGACGGGGTAGTACAACTAGGTGGGGTTAAGGTAACCGTTAGGTGTGCACATTAGTGGAGGGGTGAGAATGTCCACAAGAGAGTGCGACACTAACTTTAATATGAAGCGCATTCATGCATTTTAAATTACTGCAGTTAATTCACTTGCTAAATATTTTCAAAATGTTTTGGGTTCTAACCCTTACTATAAAACTATTTTCCAAAACCTTTTAGGTGTCCAGCCACAGGGACGCCAGGATTGATATTCTATTCCTGGGACATGGAGCTGCAGCATATGTGGATGCTAGCAGGAGTTTGGATTAGACGCATCGTTCATTCATTCCTAGAGTAGGAATCAGTTATCAGTTTCAGTTTATTTAGGGCTTGCCGCCCAGACTTCTCAGTACAGTTCTCCATTGTATTTATTCAGGAGGATTGATGTTTGTGTTGGATTATTTTACTTTGGTGGCCGATGGTTTATTTGGTAAGTTGTTTACTTAATTATTCAGTTGATTTTATTCAGTTGTGTGAATGGTTTATATTTTACTTCCGCATGTACTGTTTTGTTAATTAAAAAGTTAAAATTTGGCACCAGCTTTTGGAATACTAGGTGGTTTATAAGTTTAAACAAAGTTTTTGATAGTGATGATAAGGATGAACCAACTGGGATTCCTGTTTTAATTTGGTATAGGACTGATCACCCGGTATTTTATTAGGCGGGGTGTCACAGAGGGATGTTCAGAGTCCACAAAACCTGGTGGTTGAGCCATAAAGACATTTTCAGAGAGCATTCCTTGAAGAAAGGCATTATTGGCATCCAATTGGCGGAGAGACCAACCATTACTTACTGCTATACTTAACACAAGTCTCACTATGGTGGGCTTGACAACTGGACAGAAAGTTTCATGGTAGTCCACACCCGGTATTTGATGAAAGCCCTTGGTTACAAGGCAAGCTTTGAACCTGTCAATAGAACCATGAGAGTGTCTTTTAATATGAAAAATCCATTTGCTACCAACCAGATTAGAGATGCCATAAGGAGGAACTAGTTCCCAAGTTCCATTATGAACAAGCGCATCATACTCTTCGAACATATCTTTATGCCAATTATGTTCTTTGAGAGCTTGTGATATAGATGTAGGAGTAGTATTTTGGGAAGTTAGTTTATGGGTGTGAAGGATGAGTTTCTAATTTTTTTTGGTGATGTTATGCTTGTCTCGAGTAGTCATGCGATGGTAAGTGGGAGGTGGGAATGTGATGTGGGTTTCGGTGGTTGGATGGGAAGGTGAAGGAGATGGTTGGCGAGAAGGGGGAGGTTGATATGGGGTTAGTGCAGCTAGTTATGAAGTAGCTTCGGACAGAGTCAAACCTTGAGAACTAGTTGCAGATGGAGTGTTGGTTGCCTGCTACGATGATGTGGGAATAGAAACAATAAGGACATGAGGGATCCAAGTGGTTATGGTAGTGGAAGTGGCACATGGGAGAGTAGTGTTCAGTGATGTATATGGAAAGACTTATTCAACAAATTGAACATGGCGAGAAACATAAATTTTTGAGGTAGATGGTTCAAGGCAGAGGTAAGAACTTTGAGATGATGAGTACCCAAGAAACAAACATGGTTTAGATCATTGATTAAGTTTAGGTGAGGTATATGGGCGAAGCCAAGGATAACACCAACACCCGAAATCTTTTAGTTTAGAGTAGTTGGGACTTTTGTGGAAAATTAATTCGTAGGGAGAGGACAAATTTAGAGTGGTGGTTGGAAGCCTGTTAATGAGGTAAACAACAGTAGCAAAGGCATGAGTCCAGAAGGTGATTGGAAGTGAAGCATGAGAGAGTAAGGTGAGGAACGTTTAACGATACGGAGGTGTCTTCTTTCAATGTAGCCATTGTGTTCAGGTGTATGTGGTGGAGTGGTTAAGCAGGAAATGTCGTGGAGGGAGAGATAATCTTTAAGTGCCTCGTATTCTCTCCCATTATCAGAGTAGAGATTGATAATTTTTTGAGAGAAATAATTTTCCACAATGGCTTTATAACGTTTAAAGACTTCTTGAACTTTAGATTTTATTTTGAGGGGATATAACCATATGTATTTTATGAAATGGTTAACAAAAATAATATAATTTATGAAACCATCTTGTGAGAGAATAGGAGAAGTCCACACATCAAAATAAATTATTTCAAGAGGGTGTGTTGAGTGAAGAGATGAAATTGAGAAAGGTAGCTTATGACTTTTATTGCTAAGACAAACATTATAAGAGAATTCTTTTGGTAAAGGTGGAGAGAAATCTAACCGATAACTAGAAATAATGTGGTTTAAAATGGGAAAGGTTGGCTGGCCTAAGTGATGATGCTAATTCGATGATGTGGTTTTGACATGAAAAAAGGCTAGAATTGGGGAAAATCCAGGTTGTGCAGCTGGCTACTCATACACTCCATCCTTAGTGTTGCCCATCAAAAGAATTATCCCTGTACGAAGATCCTTCACATGAAAAGAAAAGGGTAAGAATTCAAGAGAGGAATTATTAAAGATGCAAAATTGAGAAATAGAAATTAAGTTTTTTTTTCATAGTCGATACACAGAGAACATTATTCAAGGTAAAATTGGTGGTTGATGTTGGATGAGAAGCATAACCAGTGTGAGATATGTATAAACCTAACCATTTCCAATCATAATATCATCTAATCCAGTGTATGGTGCATGAAGAGACAAGTTGTTTAAGTCGGTAGTGACGTTATGAGAGGCTCCACTATCTAGCAGTCATGATGGATTATTGGTGGTAGTATTTACAGCATAATGAGCCCGTGGCTGCCAAGGTGTGGCAGAGTTAGTTAGTGGTGTAGCACTTGTAGTGAATGATTGGATTGGTACAAGATGAAAGGATGGGCAACGCTTGGCGGTGTGACTTTGAATGCCACATATTTGGCAAAATCCACGGTATGAACGGGATGAAGGGTGACTATTGTGAGTTAAAGTACCTGAGTTGGTGGCCATAGGAGGGAGATCAGGGTTGGTTGGAGGTGGATGCTAACCTGTGTTACCTGTAGAGTATGAGTGTTTGGGGTGCCAGTTGGTGTTGGTCTTATGTGGCTGCCAATTGGTGTTGATGGGAGTGGTCATGTTTGTAGGATTAGAAGTAATGGGAAGATGTATCTCAGATTTGGTGTTGGCTAAGAGAGAGGCTTCAAAGGATAAGAGTTTCTCATGGAGTTCATCAAAGGTTATGGGGGTGTCACGGGCTTCAACAACACGGACAAGCTGTTTGTAGTCATCACGTACTCCATCCAAGATCTTCTTTGTACGATCTTCTTCCGCCATTGGGGCACCTAGTATGGCTAGTTCATTTGTACGAGCTTTAATAGAGTGAAGAAAATTAGTGACTGTCATAGTAACTTTAGTGGGATTTTGAGAAGGTTCTTGACTTGTTTGATGCAACCACGAGATGGTTTGGCATAGGTATTTGCTAGAATAGTCCATGCTTCACGAGAGGTATTGGCATGAGCGATAAATGAAATAATTATGGGTGAGAGAGAGACAATGAGATCATTCAGGATCACTTGATCTTGACGAATCCAGAGGGTGTAGGCAGGATTTCGCATGACAACATTCTTTGTAGTTAGAGTTTTGGGTGGAGATGGTTTGGATCCATCCATGTATCCAAGAAGATCATAGCCAATAAATAGTGTTTCAAATTGGATTTTCCATGAGAGATAGTTGTAGGAGGTAAGTTTGAGAGGAGCTTGTGCAGCTGTGTTGATTGTGAGGAGTTAAGATTCGTTGGTGGTGGGGAGAATGGGTGTCCAGTTTGGAGTAGTCATCAAGGAATGTTAAGAAGAAAAAAAGTTTAACAGTAGAGAAAGAGGAGTTGCTCTGATACCACATAGGAATGTTGATAATCGTATGAACTGTATTTTGTTTTCATTAGAATCAAATCGTATAAATAATACACTTGATCAAAACTAAAAGTAATAACTGTCTCATATATCTCAGCAATAGGCAAGCTGACCTATTCTTAAGGAATGCAAACAGAAAAAAGATATTCTCAGAATTACATTCAAAATCAAATGCAGTTTGAATTAACCGTCTTCTATAGCTCAATAATTGAAACAACTTCTATATATAACATATACATGAATTGGGTTTTTGAACTCGGTATAAGATATATATGTTCAGTAATATATAACATATATATGAACTGGGATTTTGAACTTGGTATAAGATTTAAGATATATCCTTTTTCATTAGTGTGTGTGTGTGTGTGTGTGTGTGTGTGTGTATATATATATATCACATATCATATATATCATATATACGTTCGGTAGTATATATCCCGCTTAATTAGTATATATATAACATATATAATGAACATATCTATGTCCAGTAGTGATATACATGTAGAATAATAAATTAAAAAAAACTATATTCCCTTCTACTCTAATATTTGTCCATGAAAACTACATGTTGAATAATTTAAAAAAAACAACAAACTTTGTGAGGTAATACCCATAGTCTTATATCATCTCTTACTTTTTTTGTAAAAGAATGCAGGAGACCAAAATATGCATTGATAATATGCAAAAAAAGACGATGAGGCTAGGAATGAAGTTTGTGTAATTATATTTTTATTACTACATATGTACTTCACCATTAGAATGTATGACTAATGATTTTAAAACCATGACTGCAATTGATGCCTATTTTTCTCTTTATTTTTCTCGTGCAATTAGCTTTTTCTTTTTATTTTTCTCTACCGAAGGAGTGGTCGGTGTAAGAACTTGGGGGAGCAAAGTTTCGGATATTTACATTGAGTTTGTTCAGTAGATAAATTCATGGACACAGTTTCCGGTGAAACCTCCATAATGGGAGTTGTGTCAAGGCGACAAATGAACATCAATTTGGTACAAGTTAGTGGTAAAAAGGTTGCTTTAACTTTCGGTCAAAAGACAACAATGGGTATGGAATTAACGGACATGTCTTTACATGGTCAGGGATTCAAAGGACATTACGTGGTCAGATGGACATTTTTCTTTATTGACTTGAAGTGAATAACTATTTGTTGGTGAACAAAATGTAAAGGCAGTGAAATTATCACCAAAACAAGATTTTTAGCATCTAGTTGTATAAGATATTAATAATTTGTCCTTCAGCTTTATGTTGGAATTTCAAAATAATATAATTTATTAATTATATTATATTATTGAGTTTTATTTTTTAAATATAATTAGTATTTATATTGTGTAAGTGAGTTTTTATTTATTGAGTTTTTATTTTGGGTCTTTTAGTAAAGAGAGAGAGCTAAAGCAAAATGGGTGTAAATGAGGTGGGTATAGTTTTAGTATCCCACATAGAAACTTTACAAGAAAGTAGAAGGATATATAACTAGAAGACAAAAGATGACTATTAGTCTTCTGGTCAAAGAAGCTATGCTATGGTGTTTTGCGGTGATACAAATCATCACCAATCGCGACACGCGACGTACGTTCGTGCGATCGCATGACGTGTGAAAGGGAAATTGGGCACTTTAATGGCGCACTTGGCACTTCACAATCCTAGGCCTAAAAGGAGGTGACTGCTCATGAACAACCACCAAAATGGCTATAAAAAGAGTTTTAGTCCTCTGTTTTGGACACCGAAAATTGCTCTGTTCTCCTCTATCCATCCTCTACCTTCTAGCATTATCAGGTTAACATTTCAGAGTGTTATTTTTTTATCAAACCGTACATAGTTTTAATCAAACAAGAAACATTACTGCATTGTATCGTGAAAAGAAAATTTCTACTTTAAACTCCATTGTGTACTCGCAGTTTTTATTCGAAAGGGAAGAAATATTTCCTATAAGACAGCGTTCCTAGAACGTGCCTTGCAATAACTTGGATTCATAATTATTATAATTCCTTCATAAATTTCCAATAGTCTTAGGCAATATTACTTCTTAAAAAATGGAAGGAATAGTAGCACAATCCATCCAAGTTATGGGTCAAGATTTGGTTCGACTGGATCATTTTGATGGAGAAAATTTCACCCATTGGCAAGAGAAAATCATGTTCTTTCACACTTCTCTTAAACTGACGTATATTCTTGATGAAGGGCTCGAACCTATTCCCGAACCCACACTCGAGGACACTGAAGATATCAAGCAAAAATGTGTGAAGAGGAAAGAAGATGAATTTATGTGTCAAGGACACATTCTTAATGCATTATCTCAAACTGTCTATATTGCACATCGGATGATTCCAATGACAAAGGAATTATGGATGGCATTGGACATTAAATATCAAAATGAGGAAGCGATTAACCGTAAGTTTCTTATTTCTAACTATATGAATTATAAAACGACTAATGATAAATCTGTCGTTGCGCAATACCATGAACTCCAAGAAATAGTTGGTGATCTTAAAGCCGCTGGAATAAACCTTCAAGATGAATTTCAGGTGGGGGTGGTTGTTTCTAAACTTCCTTCCGCTTGGAATAACTTTTAGAAGAAAATTAACCATAGAGAAAAGACATACATAGTTGAATCCCTTCTTCTCCATCTTCGTATTGAAGAAGATTCTTATATTCTGGAAAAGAAGGAAGATCAAAGTGATAATCAATCCAAGGCAAATATGGTTAAGGATCAAACATCCAAAAGTACCAAAGATTCCAAACTCAAAGCAAAGAATGATTCAAATTTCAAGAAATAAGGTGTAAATAAAAAGAAAAAAGGTAAATTCTACTTCTGTGACAAACCGGGTCACTTTTCTCGAGAATGTCGACTTAAAAAGAAGATATTTTAGGGAAAACATGTGGAAAAGGAAACCAACAATGTTGAAGAACTTATTGCAATGGTGTGTGAAGCAAATTATGTGGATAATGAAGGTGGTTGGTGGTTAGATACCAGTGCAACTGTTCATATCTGCAAATATCGTTCTCTTTTCAAAACATATCAAGAGATCGATGGAAAGGAAGTAAAACTAACGAATAACCTCTGCACCAAAGCAATTCGAAAGGGGACAATGGAATTGAAATTAACATCTGGTAAGGTTCTTACTTTGATTGTTGTAGTTCACGTACAGGAAATATGTAAAAATCTTGTGTCTGGAGACCATCTCAATAAGAGAGGTTTCAAACTTGTGTATGAGTCTGATAAGCTTGTCTTATCCAAGAATTGTCAGTTTATTGGTAAAGGGTACTCTTGTAACGGCATGATCAGATTGAATTTAATAAATGATATTAGTTCCATTTATATGGTTGATTCAATTTCTTAATGGCATAACAGATTAGGTCATGTTAATTATAGAAGTATAAAGAATATGGCAAATCTAGGATTAATTTCTGATTGTAAAATTGACCAATATGATAAATGTGAAATTTGTGCTCAATCAAAGATAACTAGAAAATCATTTAAATATGTTGAGAGGACATCCGGAATGCTTGATCTTATACATAGTGATATATGTGATATAAAGAGTAATGTCACTCGGGGAGGAAAGAAATATTTTTTAACTTATATCGATTATTACTCCAAATATGCATATATATATATATATATATATATATATATATATATATATATATACTTAAAAGTAAAGATGAAGTATTTGATAAATTTTTTATTTTTAAAGCTGAAGTTAAAACTTAACAAAATCAGAAAATCAAAGTCCTACGATTCGACAGAGGTGGTGAATACTACCCAAATGAATTTATTCAATTTTGTAATACTTATGGAATAATTCATCAAGTTACGACACCATACACACCGCAACAAAATGGAACAGCGGAAAGGAAAAATATGACTTTGGTTGAAATGATAAATGCAATACTAATCAGTTCTGGGTTGCCTTTGTCTATGTGGGGTGAAGCAGTTTTATCTACATGTTTTATTCTAAATAGAGTTCCATTGAAAAACAAGGATATTACACCATATCAATTATGGTTTAATCGTAAACCTAATCTTAACCATCTCAAACTTTGGGAATGTCTTGCTTATGTAAGAAAACCCGAACCTAAAAGACCCAAGTTAGGAAATAGGACTTACAAATGTGTTTTTATTTGATACTCTAACAATAATATGACTTATAGAGTTCTGAATCTTGAAACTCAAGAAATTATTGAGTCGGTGGATGTGCAATTTTTTGAACATCTAACAGTCAAGTACTTTGAATCAAGGTTTGAAAAATAATAATTCGACTATTGATGTCTTACCTTCTAATGCTTCATCACAACCAATATCACCTTTGGAATCAAGGGATGACGTTGAACCAAGAAGAAGTAAGAGACAAAAAATTGAGAAGACATTTGGACCTGACTTTGCAATTTATCTTATAGAGGGAGATGTGAATGAAACTAAGAAAAAAACCTAGTTTGTTTTAAATATAGAAGATGAACCGACTACATTTCATGAAGCGATAACATCTAGGGATGCTATATTTTGGAAATAAGCAATTTATGATGAAATGAACGCAATTTTTTCGAATCAAACTTGGGTTATTACAGATATTCCCCCTGGAGAAAAACCAATTGTATGCAAATGTATATTTAAAAGGACATTAAATTTAGATGGTTCAATTAACAAATTTAAAGTGAGATTAGTTGCTAAAGGCTATAATCAAAAACATGGAATTGATTATTTTGACAAATATGCACCCGTTACACGCATAACTTCCACTAGACTATTAATATCTCTTGCTTATATTCATAATTTAGTGATTCATTAAATGGATGTAAAAACAGCCTTTCTAAATGGTGATTTAAAAGAAGAGATTTATATGGAACAACCTGAAGGTTTTTTTTTTCCTGGCCAAGAAAAGAAAGTGTGAAAACTAGTTAAATCTTTTTATGGCCTTAAACAAGCTACTATGCAATGGAATGAAAAGTTTGATAAGATAATAAGATCCCATGGTTTTAAAGTAATTGATGCTGACAAATGCATTTATAGTAATTTAATAATGGTAATGGAGTCATTATTTCCTTGTATGTGGATGGCATGCTTACATTTGGGTCCAGTCTCAAATATGTGGAAAAACTAAGAAGTTTCTATCATCAAACTTTGATATGAAAGATTTAGGGGAAGCTGATGTGATTTTAGGAATCAAAATAGTAAAAAAATATAATGCATTAGAATTATCAGAATCTCACTATATTGAAAAGGTTCTTAAGAAATATTATCATTTTGAACTTAAGCCAGCAACCACACCTGTTGATCCTAGTATCAAATTATTGAAAAATACTAGGCGTACGATGGATCAACCTAAATATGCCAGTGTCACTAGAAGTCTCATGTATGCAATACATTTCGCTAGACCAGACATTGCCTATGTGGTAGGAATGTAATGTAGGTTTACAAGTAATCCAGGACAAGAACATTGGAATGAAATTTCTAGATTACTTAGATACCTAAAGAGGACTATGGATTACGGCTAACATTATGTAGGGTATCCATCTGTAATAGAAGGATATAATGATTCCAGTTGGAATAACCTTGAATCAAAATCCAAGTCCACAACTAGTTGGATATTTACGCTAGGAGGAGCAACCATTTCTTGGGGATCCAAGAAATAAACATGTGTATCTGATTCAACAATGCAATCTAAATTCATAGCCCATTAGATGCAAGTAAAGAAGCATAATGGCTTTAAAACTTATTAATTGATATTCTGTTATGGAAAAAGCCATCTCCTGCTATTATGATTAATTGTGATAACCAGGCTATGATATATAAGGTTTCAAGCAAAACCTAGAATGGAAAATCTAGACATATTAGTCTAAGCTTTTTTCTTTTATTTATCTTGACTTTTCTGGAACTAATGGCCCCCGTTGTGAAGAGAACTCTATCCTGAAGGAGTGTGTCTCCCTACACTCATGACCATTAGCACTAGTGGGCCTGTTATCATTGTGCACCCTATTTCGGTGAGCCTGGTAACTTTTGGGCTATTACTGAACATTTTTTGGGGACGCTTGCACCGGCGTCATGGTGAACCTGCTGATGGATGAGAACGACAACGCCGACGACTTTGATTATATCCCCACTGGGACAGTAACCTTCTTTAGGATTGAACAGGGGGACTACCCATATTCTAAAGTGGAATTTGAATCAATCAATGGTGCTTTTGAGGGTCTGGGGGCTTAGATTGACTATATTCACAATAAATATGTCGTAAAGTTAGCTTTGGTGGGTTTATCCTCCACTTATTGGTTGGGTGATCTTACCATTAACAAAAATAACAACACTCTACAGACACTTGTATCTAGGTGGAGTCACCGAACTCATACCTTTGTGGCAGCTTGGGGTGAATTTACAATCACCCTTGAGGACGTTTATGAACTCCTGGGGTTGGAGGCCGCTGGTTTTAACCCATTTTTTGAAGAGGCTATTTCTAGTGATGAGAAAACCTGTCGAGCGGAGTTTAAAACTGTTGTGAAAGATTGGCTATGGTTCATTATTTTTGGTCACATACAATAAATGTACACACTCGGAGGTAATTCATTATTTTTTATATATTGAGGATAAGGCGAGCGCCAAGGCTTATGAGGTTATAAAGAAGAATCCTAAGGGGAAGCACGTAGTTGAGACTCCCCCTACTGGCAGTGGATATGGTTCAAATATCAAGGTGGCAAGAATATTTAGGTTATTCTTTCAAAGGTCTTCCTCCCGGGCAAGCCACATTATTGCCCTAGGAGACCTGATAAACATGGCAGTTCGAATGGCTTACGAAATCAAAGTCCCTTTGGCTGCCATGACTTTAGGGTCATTGTATACTTGGCTCGATCGGGTTCAGGCGGACTTTGCTCACAGTATTGGCAGGTTTGACATCTCTAATTACGCTAAAAACATTCTTTTAACACCATTTCTCCACGCCCACTTCCCCGAGTATGCTCCCGCTAGTAGTTATGCCCAGGCACATACCACTAGGGTGACCCATATATGCTATTGAAATCATAAAATTTCCAAGAAACCTTTTCACTCCTTAATTGACGACGTCAAGAAGTTTGTTAATCGCTGGTACGTGGGTGTTGGTCAATTTTTACCAATAATTTTTTCAAGGAGGCAGCGCGACCCATTACCCCGATTGAGGAAGCATTTATGAAGAAATTCCTTGCTAGCAATGTTCCCTTGATACTTATCCCCTCATATCTTCCATCCTATACTTAATGGTCATCCTTTTATTCAATTTACTACCCCAACCGAGTGGCAATGCAGTTTGGGTATGATCAAGGTACTCCTATGATCATCCACTTCACCCACGAGAAGCCCACCAACTTCTCTTTTTCTTGTAAGAATTTCCTAACCTCCACTATTGTTAATCTCTATGCCAACTACACTGCCAACCCCATTATCCTAAATAGAGTTTCTCTGGGAGGCAGATCAGCCATGTACTTGTCCGTGTTCTGAATGAATCAACTGGGCAGGTTTCAAAGTAATTTCCTTAAGCAACCTCGTTACCCTGGTGTTGAGAGGTTTCCTCCTGCAGAGTTAGGATTGAGGAGTTATTCCACCGCCAATTCTCAGTTCCTCCTTAGAGACACCAACGATTTTGTTCCTGACGAACTGCCTTCCTTGGCCCCTTTGGATAAGGCAGTAGCAAAAAAGAAGAAAGGTTATCAAACTTTAAACCTGGGCGAGGAGGTAAATATTGCCCTTGGTACTTCAAAGGTAAATGAAGAGGAAGACACTCCTCGTGCTTCTTCAACTGGGGAAACTGTGAGAGATACTAGAAAAGTTCCCTCGAAGAAACTCAAGAGGTTTCTCCCACGGTGACTCCCAACCTTGAGTTGGCCAAGTAGGTTGACTAGATGTTCAAACACTTACGACAGGCTTAGGACAATTTCTCAGTGGAAGATAGGGCTACTATGTCAGCTCACATGGTTGGTCGGGGCTTTCTTAGGCTGCCACAGCTGTTGAAGGTAGTAGGAAACATAAAAGGTATTCAGCAGGGTTAACTTGTCCCGTTAAGGTTGTTTTTAATAAGTATGATGAGGAAATTACTGAGGAGAGGTCTAAGGAAGAGGTTGTTGAGGAAGAAGAAGGAGAAGAGGAAAGAGAAGTTGAAGAGGAAGAGGAGGATGAAGAGGAGGAGGATTCCCCACTTATTCGAAGACGTAGACTTCGAATGATGGTTCTATCGCGAAGCCCTCTTCATCCCCTCAGGACTATACCATCTTGGAAGATGTTCTAGTTGAAGAAGAGGTATGGCTATTCCTTTTTACTTTTACTTATCTAATTTCCTTATTTAAATATTAGTTCTTTATCTCTCTAAATGTAGGTTGGTGCCCATAGTGGTTTCCCCTGGGGTGCTGAGGCAAATAATGGTGTTGAGGCAAACTTAGAAAGGACATAAGTTTTGGCTACCTCTTATGACATTCTCCCAAAGGGTGCAACTTCCCCTACAATATCGAAGGTAACCATGAATTTCCCCTGGAGGCAGTTGTTAGCCTGTATATTATGTTGAATCCAGTAGTGGATATTCACCCGAATCATCCTTCTTACGTAATCAGGTTGTCCTTATGGAAGGTGCAAATAAGGAAGGTGTTGTTGAGTCTGGCCTTGTGAAGTCTCCTGTTGGTGCACCATCTGCGACGGTAACACTTCTCCTTTTGCAATTTCTTCCATTAGCTTCTAACTTTTATCTTCTCTTTGTGATGACTTTGGTTTTGTTTAATAGTCATCGCATGCTACCTTTCCCGAGAAGGCTGCTATTTTAGTGCCTCCCCGAACAAATGATAAAGTTTTAGTTACCTTATTTGGTCCCTCGATCCTTAATCGATAAGGGAGTGAGGTCGCTGCGGCTGCACATGTTGAAATAGCGCGAGAGGAAGTTGTTGTCATCAAGGATGTCCCTAGTGTTATCGTGGAGCAGCGGCCCGTGGATGGTCAAAGTGCTTCCCTGTTGACTCAGCAAGCCCATAATGAGGAAGAGATTGCGGTACAGATAGCTACAAGGAAATTTGCAGAAGAATCCCAGCCCTTGATGACAATATTGGTTCCCTCTGTGCCTCGACCTACGCCAATGTTGCCTATTATTGGAGAGGTTTAATTTGCCCAACATTTGAAAGAAGATAACTTCTGCAATGCAAGTTATTAGAATTTCCTAATAGTGTAGGACTTTACATCTCCCATAAACGAGGGTCAGACATGCCTAGTAGTATAGGACTTTAAATCTCCCATAAACGAGGGTCAGGAATGCCTAGTAGTATAGGGCTTTAAATCTCCCATAAACGAGGGTCAGGCGTGCCTAGTAGTATATGACTTTAAATCTCCCTTAAAATGGTCATGCCTAGTAATGTAGGACTTTAAATCTCCCATAAACGAGGGTCAGGCGTGCCTAGTAGTATAGGACTTTAATCTCCCATAAGTGAGGGTCAGGCGCGCCTAGTAGTATAGGACTTTAAATCTCCCATAAAAGGATCATGCCTAGTAGTGTAGGACCTTAAATCTCCCATAAACTAGAGTCAAGTGTGCCTAGTATTATAGGACTTTAATCTCCCATAAGCGAAGATCAGGCACGCCTAGTAGTATAGGACTTTAAATCTCATATAAAAAGGATTATATATTTCTTTGACTTGTATCATTTTGTGTTTCAGGTTGAGGCTGAGCAACAGGTTGCTCGTGAGGCAGAGATAGAGGTTGTTGCATAAAAAACGTCTCGAGGGGATACTTTCGTCGAATCAGCTGCCTTAGGTGATGCGTTGGGTTTGCAGACACTACCTTTGGCCCCTAATATTGGTGAGGTGCCTCAAGAAGGTTCTTCGGGTTTTCAAGAAGGTGACAGTGCCTCGAACACCAGACATCCATCTGCGAGTGATAGCGCTTTTAGTGTGCATCCTCCCGAGGCATCTCCCCAGTTATTTGTGAGGAAAATTTTGAATGACTTCCCCCATATCCTAACTGTTGCCCCTAGCGAGTTGATTGAAAGGCTCTTAGACCAGTTCCCCTCTACTTTTTCTCCTCACAGTATTCAATCGTTCCCTATGATGATGGCATATAGGTTGCTTCGCCTGGCTACTGTTTTGGGCGAGGTTCTCAATACCCCTTTGCAATCCTAAAGTTCTTCCACCATTAAGGGGCCGATGGGAAAAATCAACCTCCTTGTTAGCGATGTATTATCCCTATCTTGGTTTGTCAAACTTCTTTTTGGTTTTAAGAAAGCTGATCTACTTGCCTTTTATGCTCATATACAAACCTCCCATCGTTCGCAGACAACCATTTCCGAGGAGCTGGTGAGTCTAGAATTAGAACTTGTTAAATATGAAGAAGAACTTGAAGCTGCTCGTGAGGCTATGGTTAAAGCAGAGGCTAGAGTGGATGATTTGTAATAAAGGAAAGAGTGCCATGAGAAGGACTTAGATGATTTAGCTAATGGCCAGAGCTAACTAGAGCAAATACTTCCACAACACCACCATCGTCTTCTTGACTCAATTAACTTGTGGTTCATCATCGACGGATCTACCGACTAGTTGTTTTTAAGAATTCCCCCTTTTTTGTTTGGAAAATTTCTTTAATGTGTTTCACCAATCACATTTATTCGAACAACTTGTTATGTATTCTAGTTTCTTTTTTGTCTTGTCTTATAATGAAAGAAATAGAAAACTTATACAATTTCTACTACATTGTAAAAGAAAAAAAAGAAAGAAAGTAGAGAAATGAGCTTGAATTTCCAAAAGATGTCTTTATATTAACGTGTGACTATGACAACATTGACAGTGTGGAACATTCTCCCATGCCAATCCCTTACAACTCGTGTTAGAACTTGTGTAAACAAGGTTTCAACAAAACTAAATAAACCATTGAGAGTAAGCTAACAAATTCTATTAAACACGGTAAATTTTGAGCCATTTGTTGTTTAGTTTGAAAGTGACTTCGTCTTCTAACTTTGAGATCTCACAACAGTTCGAGTCATGGGCTGCTCGAATAATATAAAGGCCTTCCCAATTTTCCTCAAACTTGGGTAATGAGAGTCCTTGAATATGTCTCGTGCAAGATTTTAGGACTAAGTCTCCTTCTTTGAACTTCTTTGGTTTCATAAGTTGGTCATAGGATCTGGACAATTATTTTCGATGCAATTCGAAGTGCCTTGATACATTATCTATATGTTCTTCCAGTGCCTTGAGTTACACATGATGGCTATGGGGGATCATTGCACTTCATAAAATATACCCGGCAGGAGGTACCTCAAGCTCCACTGGAAGGATTACTTCAGCACTAAAGACTAAGAAAAAAGGAGTGTACCTTGTGGGTTTCCTTTAAGTCGTCCTGTATGCCCAAAAAATACTTTGTATCTTCTCATCCCAAGTTCCCATAAAATCTTCTAACATCTTCGCCAGAATATTTACTAGGGACTTGTTGGTAGCTTCCCCCTGCTCGTTGCACTTAAGATATGTCACAGTCGATTTGTGATGGATAATGGAATACTTATCTGTGAGCAATTGTACCTCACTATTTACAATGGGAGTGCCATTATCTGAGAGAAAAAAAAATTTGAGTTGTTAAAATGACAGATAATGTACTCCTTTATAAATCGAGCAACTACCTCGGCTGTGGCTTTCTTCAATGGTATGGACTCTTCCAACTTGGTGAAACATTCAGTGCTTACGAGTATCCAGATCTTTCCTCTCGAGGAGGGGTTTATTACTCCCACCAGGTCAAACGCCCTTGTATGGAATGGAATGGAAAGGGGGTAGAAAGAGAATGCAGGTCCACAGAAGGAGAGTGAATCATATTCCTATGGTGCTGGCATGCCTTGCATTTGCAGACAAAATCTGCAAAATCTTTTTCCATAGTAGGCTAAAAATACCCCAAAGTCATAAGTTGGTCATAAAGTTTGGCTTCACCAATTTGACTTGCCTCGTGGGCCTGCTAGAACCTCCTCTGCTTCTTCCATCCTAATGCACCATAGAGGTCTATCATGATAGCCTTCTCAATACAACTATCCTTTTTGGACGTAGTACCTGCATACTCACCGCTTTAACCTTGTGGCATTATTTTTATCCATTGGCATCAATTCATCTACCAACATGCCCATATATGTCTGCCTCCAATCATGAGGTTGGTCAATGAAGTTGCACTCAACAGCTTGATAAAATAACTGGCATTTCCTATAGTCTCTCTGTAGCATTGAAGCATTTTATCTCATCGAAGGCCAAAAGTAACCTGCTCATTGGACTCTTCGGTACAAAGGAATTTTTATAGTCTCACAGTTGTGTTCATGAACTTCTTTTAATCTTCTTTCATCCTCTTTGGGGTCCACACATCTGGATAACCATTCCCCTTTGTTCTTATAGTATAAGTTTCCCATAGAAAGGAAATATTGTGCGAGAACAACCAAACTTAGTAATCCTTCCCCCGTTTCCATCTGCTTCTTTATTTTTCCTCTCCATTCATTGCTATCATCGGTGGGTAGCATTTTGAGCATAGCCGTGGGAGTTGTTCTTTTAGTAATTCGAATCACCATTGACTTTCCATTAAAATTAATTTTCTGGGTAATTGTGGCATAAGCGTCTACATGTCTGTTCATCGTTCTAGGGTGCCTCTTGATCTTTACTACGTCGAATTGGCTGAGCAACCTTTGTATGATCGTCTAATAAGGTGCCAAACTCATGTGCTTCAGGGAAAACTTACCATTCACCAATTTGATCACTAAGTTAGAGTCCTCTTTTATTATGAGCACCTGAATGCCCCTTCATAGGGCTTCTAGCAGACCTAGCAACAGTTCTTCATACTCAACTTCATTGTTCGAGCATCTAAAGTCCTGCTTGAAATCGAACTTCCTCTCATTTCTTCTCAAAATCATGCCAAATCCCCCTTTGCTTGTAGCTGAGGAACCATCAAACTCCATGCTCCATTCATCTAAGCCTGCTGCCAGGAAATTGTCTTGAAGGTTATCACCTGGGAGATCTTCAACAGGTGGCTCGAACGTCCCAAAAGGAAAGATGACCAAGGGATCTGCATAAGATTGGCTCTTGATGGCTTGAGGGCCCACGCATTTAAAATTATATTTTGAAAGTATCGATCCCCATCTAGTTTCCCTGCCTATTAGTACAGTTCTAGCAAGTAAAAACTTTATAGGATCACATCTAGTTATAATGTGGATTATGAATGACAACATAGAATGTCTAAATTTTTGTGCTATAAATACGAGGGCCAAACAGTGTCTCTCAATGCTAGTGTATCTAGCCTCTGTCCCATGTATAATTTGACTCAACTAATAGATATGTTTTTTTACACCATCTACCTCTTGATCTAACAGTTCCCGTTGGATCATTCAAAACTTGTGAGATACAGAAGCAAATGAATACCTCCTTTTGGCAGAATCATTATTTGAGGTCATATGAGGAGTGTTTTCATCTTGTCCATGGCTTCTTGATGTACCTTCTCCCATGCGAACTTGAACTCTTTTCACACTAGCTCCATTAGTGGATGGTTCACCTCAGTAAGTCCGGGCACAAACCGCCTCAAGTAAGAGACCTTCCCCAAAAATCTTTTCAGCTCCCTCGCTGACTTTGGCCTTGGCATGTCGAGAATGGCCCTTGGCTTATCAAGATCCATGTGAACGCTTTGCTAATTCACCATAAACCCTAGGAACATTCCCCTTGTCACCCCAAATGCATATTTGAGAGGGTTCATTTTTAACTTGTACTTCTTGCATTGCATGAACACCTTCCTCAAGTCTACCAAGTGAGAAGCCTCCTTTTTGGACTTTATCACCAAGACATCAACATAAAATTCCACAATCTTGTGAAAGAGATCGTGAAATATGGCCATCATATTCCTATGGAAGGTAGCTCCTACATTTTTCAAACCGAAAGGCATGACTGTATACATGAAGTTACTCAACGCTGTTCGAAAGGCAGTCTTCTCATCGTCAACTGGGTTCATCTTGATTTGGTTATACCCCATGTAGCCATTCATGAAGCTATACATCTCATGACCCACAGTTGTATCTATCAAGCTGTCTACGAAAGACAATGGAAACTTATCCTTTGGGCAAGCATGATTCAGGTCTCTAAAGTCCACGCAGATCCTTATTTGGCTCTTGTATTTCTTTCCTACTAGCACAATGCTAGAAAACTAAATAGGATGCTGGATAGGGACAATGAACCCTGACGCGAGCAGCCTTTGAACTTCCTCCTTGATCTTCATGTCTAACTCTGCTTTATATGTTCGAGTGACCTGCCTTACTAAGATGGCTGAGTGCAACACGTTCAACTTATGGCAACTCACTTCTTTGTCAACCCAGGCATCTCGGTGTACTTCCACGCGAAGACATCTTTAAACTCTTGTAGCAGCCCGATCAAACCTTCTTGCGAAGCACCTTCCAAGTCCTTCGAGATAAAGATAAGGCAAAATACTCAGGCTCTTCCAATACTTCTTATACAAACTCTTGGATGCCAGAGTTGCCAATCACCAAATATTGTCCTTGATTGTCCACCAAGAAACATTCATAGACCGGGTTAGCTTCATCATCCAAGCCTTTAGCTGCCCGCTCACACCTTCATAATTTGTAAATAATTATGCCGCTTGGAAAAAATACACTCTTGCACTATCGGGGGTTTTCCTCCCCGTGAGATCATTTGCGGCAATTTTCCTCTAGATCTATCAAAGAAAATCTATTGAGAACACTCTGGCACTGAACTTGGTGTTCTATGCATACTGGAAAGCTTGGATGAGGTGTGTTTTAAAACCCATTGATGAAAGAGTCTGGCTTGTTTGTGAAAGAGGGTGGACACCACCCAAAGTGACAAATGGCGATGTCATAGGTTCAAAACATGTCATTTCTTTAACAGAAGATGACTTTAATGGAGTAACTTTAACTCACGCGGCTTAAGTGCCATTTCTAGAGCAGCCATCCCTCATGAGTTCCGTCGCATTATTACATGAACCACGTCTAAGGAAGTGTGGGATATCCTTCAACTCACTTACAAGAGTACCAATGTTGTGAAAGCTTTTAAGCTTCAAAATCTCACCACACAGTTTTAAATGATTACCATGCTAGAGTCTGAGTCATTTGATGAGTTTTATGCACGATTGTCTGATATCGTTAACTCTAGTTAAAATTTAGGTAAGAAAATTCCTGATACGCGTGTAGTTAAGAAGATTTTGAGATCCCTTCCATCCTGATTCATTCCTAAGGTTACTATCCTTAATTCTTTGGGTATATTAGATACTCTTATGTTAGAAGAACTCATAGGAGACCTTCAAACATATGAGAAAACTGCTAAACCTAAGGAAAAGGGAATTGCTTTATAGAGTCAATCTAAAAAGAAAAGGGAGGTTTCTTCTGACTCTGACTCTGACTCTGAGTATGATTTTGATCTTGATGATCTTGCCCTCTTTGAAAAACAACTTCTCAAACTTAGAAAAGAAAATAATTCCAAAGAAAATAAAAAAAAAATTAGAAAGATAAAAATATAAATCGGGCAAGAAAAAATTTGAAAAGGAAAGAAATGATAACCCTAAGAAAGATGAAGAAATATGTTATCAGTGCGAGGGTAAGGGTCACAAAGTTCATGAGTGTGCTACGAGATTAAAGAGACAAGGCAGAGGCAAAGTTGCCTTGAATGTCACACTTAGTGAGAGCGATGTTGAGTCGATGAATTTTGAGTATGAATCACTGCATGGGAGTAACTTCATCGTGTTCATGGCTAGTCATGTTAGTACATTTAGTGCACCTAAAGCTACTAAACATGATGAGTTCAACAGTGATTCTAGTCATTTTAGAGAGTGAGGGAGATGATGTTTTGAGTGAGGGAGAGAGTGACCTTTAACGTGCTTACGCCGAACTTTATGATGAGTCCTTTAAAATGAAGAAACAAAAGAAAGGTTTAGCTCTTGGAGTTTTATCTTTAGAGAAGGAGTTAAGAGAGGCGAGAGAGAGTGAGTCCTCTGTGAGAGTTTCTTTGGGGGAGAGATTCGTTTAGTGGAGAGGGAAATAGTGACTTGACCAATAAAATGTCTAGTATTACGAGAGATTTTCAAGCAACCATGGAGACTCATGAGAAACTTGAAGCCCTTGTATCCCAACTCGAGAAAGATTTTAAACGTGACCGGGAGGTCAAGGTTACTATAGAGGATACATCGAAGAAGGCTGGAAACATGTTCCTTGGTCCCGCTTTATATTTGGGGAAGAGATGAGGAATATGTTATGATGGTGCATCCACTTTCCATCTCACACCGGAACATGTTCCTAAATTTATGGTAGATCCTTATGGGCCTCGACCTAAGACACAAAAGAGAGTTCAACCTAAGAAATCAAACCAAGGTAGACCCAAAAAATACTATATTTTCACCTTTTATAAAAGGAAAGGTCACCTTGGAGAATTTTCCTAAAAGTTATGTAGAACTAAACGTACACATACTCCCACACACCGCTCTAGCGACCTTGCTAGTCTTAAAGAGCAAGTTGAGTTTTTAGTCACTACTTCACGAAGCCTAATGGGGGAATTTCAATGGATGTATATGTTGTTTGAGAACTATTTTAATGATACGACTAGAGCCAACAATGATGAGGGCAAACAAAAGGCCACCTCCACTTCCATACCTAAGAAAGTTGGCAAAGCCCTCGTTGTTCACGTTTCTCTCAAGGTTCAAAATACTTCACAATGGTATTTTGATAGTGGGTGCTCCAGTCACATGAACATTGACATATCATTTTTTACCAACCTTGAGGATCGCAAGGAAGGCACAGTCACCTTTGCAGAGAGGAGTAGGTCTAGTATTTTAGGACGTGGATGTGTAGCGATACTCGAATTTCCTAAACTAGACAATGTGTTGTCCGTAAAAGGATTAAAAGTGAACTTAATTAGCATAAGACAACTGTGCGATTCAGACTTTGTGGTAAAGTTTGACCAGTCCCAATGTAACATTTATAAGCAATTCGGTGAACTTTTACTACAAAGAGTGAGGACCAAAGATAAGTTCTACAGGGTTGTACCCAAGTCCTCCCTTGTGTGAAACAGTGCCATGATCTACTCTATAGACCTTTGGCATCAATGAATTGGTCAATTGAACTTTAGAGATCTTGAGAAATTAGTTAAAAAGGACCTAGTTTGTGGCTTATCGTCACTTAGGAAACCAACTTCCCCGGTTTGTGGACCTTGCCAATAAGGAAAACAAATTCGAAGTCCCTATCGAAAGTTGAATACCATTACCACTGCACATGTTTTTGGTTGATTCACATGGATCTTATGGGTGCTACTCGCTCGAAGAGCTTAGGTGGTAAGAGATACATTGTCGTGATGGTCGATGATTTTTTTTAGATTCTCTATTATGGGGTTTATTAGATAAAAGTTCGATGCGGTTGAGTTCCTAACAACTAAGTGGCATGCCCTATAAAATTAATACGGTGTCACTATTAATCGAATGTGTAGTGACAATGGCATTGAATTTAAAGAAGTCAGAATATAGCTATTGTGATGGAGTGGGCATCAAAGATGAGTTCTCGGTCGTTCATACTCCTCATCAAAATGGGATAGTTGAGAGGAAGAACTGGAATATACAACAGATGGCTAGATCCATGCTTCTAGGGAGAAACGTGCCTAAACGTTTTGGGTAGAGACGATGAGTACTTCATGCCATACGATGAATAGGTATATCTTCGTCCACACACGCTACACATGCCATATGAGTTGTGGACAGGGAAGAAGCCCAACGTATCGTATTTTTGTATCTTTGGGAGTACTTAATACATCTTGAGAGATAGATATCACTTAGGAAAGTTCAACTCCTAGAGCGACGAGGGGATATTTTTAGGCTATTCATCCATGAGTGGGGATTATAGGGGTTTTAACCTTGCGAGCTATAAGGTTATGGAGTCAATAAATGTCAAGATTAGAGATGACGAGCCTCCGACATCTATTGTTCCTAGCCCCCAGCGTGAGGATGATTCACCCTATGGTGACGATCCCATCCTTCCTTAAACTATCTCGATGGACCCCACTCTTGATTTAGAGGATCCACCCTCTTGGGTTTTAAAAAGCCATGACCCTACCGCTATACTTGGTGATCCTACACTAGGTGTCAAGACTCATGCTCAACTTGAGAATGTGGTTAGCTACCTTTGCTATACCTCCTTAGTCGAGCCAAGAATGTGAAAGAAGAACTAAAGGATGACCATAAAATATATGCTATACAAGATGAGTTTCTTCAGTTTTAAAAGAGCGATGTCTGGGAGTTAGTCCCCTAACCTAGTGAGACTAATGTGATAAGTAGCAAGTGGATTTATGAGAATAAGATGGATGAGAATGGTACAATAGTTCACAATAAGGCTAGGTTGGTCGCTCAAGGCTACACATAGATTGAGGATATAGACTTTGATGATACATTCACTCTTGTTTCTAGGCTTGAGTCCATTCGCTTACTGCTAGCCCTAGCATATCTTTTTCTCTTCAAGTTATATCAGATGGATGTCAAGAGAGCTTTCCTAAATGATATTCTATCGGAGGATATTTACGTGCAACAGCCAAAGGGGTTTGAAAAGCCTAAGCACCCATGACACATCGTTTATCATAAGAAGGCCCTATATGGTTTGAAGCAAGCACCCCGTACTTGGTACAAGAGGTACACTTCCTATCTCTTAGCTTGTGGCTTCGAAAGAGGGGGAATGGATAAGACGTTATTTGTGAGGAGGGAGAGTGGAGTTATCTTGGTTTCCCAAGTCTATATCAATGACATAGTATTTGGATCCACGTTCTACCAACATGCTCACACTTTTGAGGAGGAGGTGAAATCCTCACACTTTTGAGGAGGAGATGAAGAGAGAATTTGATATGAGCATGGTTGTTGAGCTTACGTTCTTCCTAAGTCTCCAGGTTCGTCAGATTGAGGACATGATATTCATATCTCAAACCAAATCTGTTAGGGACCTCGTGAATAAGTTTGGTTTAGACTCCGCTAAGCACTCACGCACCCCTATGAGTACATCAACTAAGCTTAGCAAATACACTTTAGGCAAGAACATAGAGAAAACCCTTTATAGGAGCATGATAGGTAGTCTTCTCTACTTGACCACTAGTTATCGCAACATTGCCTTTAGAGTTGGAGTTTGTTCGCAATATCTGGCATCCCGTAATAGTCTAACATGCTCCCACTTAAACGTATCATCAAATACGTGAGTGGCACTCTTTCCTATGGTATATGGTATTTCTTTGATATCGATGACCGTTTGTCCGACTATTTGGATGTCGATTGGACCGCGGTTATTGATGGTTGTAGGAGCACCTAGGGTGGGTGTTTTTACTTTAGGAGTTCTCTTGTCTCATGATTGACCATGAAGAAAAAATCCATATCTTTGTCCACGGCGGTGTGACAACCCGCCTATTTTAATACCGAGTGATCAATCCTTTACCAAAATATAACCAGCATCTCAGTATGGATCATTCTCAGCATCACTATCGCAGTAATAAAATAACATAAAGAATACAAATAATCCATGTAACTACAATACTATGCTGAGCATCAATCATAATATAAAATAAGGGTAAACCGAATAAGCCATCGGTTACCAAAGACATCTAAAGTGTGAATGGAAATAACAACAGAATTCAAGTCTAACAACATAATAAAAGTCTACAGTTATATAACGTCTATCATCTACCTGCAACGCCCAACAGTAAATATGAAATGATCAATACTATCTAGAGTAGAAATGAATGAAACGTCTA
Source organism: Sambucus nigra (assembly GCA_949130495.1). Lineage (NCBI taxonomy): Eukaryota > Viridiplantae > Streptophyta > Magnoliopsida > Dipsacales > Adoxaceae > Sambucus > Sambucus nigra. The sequence goes on from OX422216.1 coordinate 38,238,630, forward strand.
AGCAAGGCTACACAACTACTATTGGTAAAGAACAAATATATCCTTGGTGTCCCGATTGTTGTTGCTATGCATTTGCGATCTAACAAGAAAAATAAGGAAAGATAGGAATATGCGGGCCAGAGCCCGTAGCGTAAAATATTTTTGCAAGTAAATATTTTTTTAAATCATTTAAAACCGCGGAGTAATTCTTTCAAAATTAACCGTTAACACTCACTTGAGGTACACCTCACATCTGCACACCTATAATTTTAAGCCAAACCTTGCTAATACTCTCTATCAACTAAGTCTAACTACCCTTTGCTAGGTATTCACTTATAAACAGTATTTTAGCGACACACTTAATATAATTCAAATAATCACTAGATAACATATATAGCTACACCCGTGCTATAAATAGATATACACGTTATATCATATAAATATACATATGTATCACTCAATACATACGTATAGCCGTATCCCCAAAGTTAGACTCCTCGGACACATTCCTCGTGTGCTATCTTCCTCCAGGAATCATGCCTCACACTGAGCTACTAGGTTGGAATCTCACCACCGATCCCAAACAAATACATGTACAGTTGAGGGGGCCATAGCCATATGCCCTGGGTCGCGACCTTACCACATCGCACCCAACCGAACTCAAACCAACACCTATCCTCACACATGGATAGTGGCCATGCAACAGTAATACGACCTGGGGAATCAATCCAACACTTGCTAGTCAACGCCAGGGTGGACTGCCCACTACACGCAAGCTCATCTGATAGCACTATCGAGTGGGAATTTTTAACAAGAAAGTAGAATACACACATTTATACATATATGTACACGTCCCTCTAATATGTATATATAATAACTACCGAACCTATACGCATATGCCACCACACACGTTTCACCCAAAACCCAAAGTCCATCTAACTTCCAATTTTATTTATTTAACTAGTCCCTTATTGGAGCACCCTAGTTAATTATTAAATTCCCACTAATAAGTTGCGACACACATATATTTATTTAATTATCCACTCACTTGGTTATCCTCCCACGTACTCGCTCAAGTTCATAAAAATATCCAGAAAATTTCTGGATCCAACCCGACCCAAAACCATGGGTCATTCGAACGGAACCCCCCATCTCATTCGAACGTAAAATAATACCTCGTTTGAACAGAAAACCCAGATGTTCGAATGAAAAGCAGTACCTCATTCGAATGGGGTTCGAATGAGCTTCTAATGAGATTCCAGAGGACGTACCTGAAGCCCTCTTTGTTAGGCGGGATTCATCCCCAACCTCCCAACTTCGTTTTTAGGGTTTTTAATACCCAAATTCCCATAAATTTAGTTCATAGATCATCCATATAACCCAATACCAACAATATAGACATAAATCTAACATGGAAAACATATCAGATTCAAGATTGTAACTCATATCTCAATTTAATCATCAAGATATTATCTTCCATCTTAGTCCATTCTTCTCTTCCATTAAAACTCGAATTTTATCAATATAAACCAACCCAAATTTGTTCATCATTTAAGATCATGTAATCATTATCAATAGACTTCTTTATTAATCATCAATTCGTGTTTTCCATAATGAAAACCCCAATTTTCTAACATAATTCAAGAAAATAATTAACTACAACTAAAATGCGACATAAATCAAGTATTTACTTGCCTTAACGTATTACAAATCCGAAGTTTTTCAATTCGGGTTGAATTTCTCTTCAAGATCCTTCCTCCTTGCCTCTTTTCTCTTCTTTAAGGTTCTTTTCTCTCAACCACTTGTTTGGAGAGTGAAAGGTGGGATGTCATCCACCATCCCAAACCCTAATGAGCCTTCTCAATAGTTCAATCCTGATTTTCTATTTAATTTATAATATAAAATGACCTTCTTACCCTTATACGACCCTATTTATGTCTAAAAAGCCCCCAGAATCCAAACACAACGTCCGGGTACCTATTGTGGACTATTTCTACCCTTCCTAGATCACCGGTGCACTCGAAAAGGTCATTTGAGTCACCCAATACTAATTATGGCAAATTTTCATTATTCGGATCCGACACGTGTGTAGCCTACGCATCTTCCATATATTATATTGATTTGTCGATGTAACATCCTATCGACCCATCACCGATTTGATTGCCACTAACACTCATACGCGACCTATGATAAATAGTATAACTATTTACTAATCATACTCAAGTAAATAATAAGTCCAATAAATATTTGTCCTTTATCTCACTAATTAACATTTAGTAATTTCCAAATTTAATTTTTCCTAAATAAATTAATAAAATAAAGTAGTTAAAATTATGGGGTATTACATTCTTCCCAATAACAACAAAATTTCATCCTCGAAATTTGAACGTACCTTCCGCAAAGAGCACTGGATACTTCTCCCACATACCATCCTCATGCTCCCATGTCGACTCGATAATATTATGATGTCCCCACTGCACATGCATTAACGGTACCACCTTTCATCTAAGATTACACTCGCTACTATCCAGGATGGCAATGGGTCTCTCCTGATACGAGATATCTCGCTGTAAGTCAATATCCTCTAACGATATGTGATAGTAAGCCATGTCACTCCTGCAATACTTCTTCAAAGATGACATATGGAATGCATCATGAATCCTATGCAAATGCTCTGGCAAGGCGAGCTTATACACAACTGGACCAATCCTCTAAATAATAGGAAAAGGACCCATATACCTAGGTACCAATTTCCCTTTCTTCCTAAACTGCATTAGTCCCGTCATGAGAGATACCCGTAGAAACACCTGATCACCCATGTCAATCTTAACAAATCTCTTATTCGCATCGGCGTAACTTTTCTGCCTATCATGAGATATCCAAATGCGACTTTAAATCAACTTGGTCTTTCCTGACGTTCCCTAAATCAAATCCGACCTGATTAGATTGATGTCCCTCACCTATAACTAACAAGAGAGTGAATAATAAGGTCTCCCATACAAAGCCTCAAACGGTGCCATACCAATAGTGAAACGGTATGTGTTGTTATACACAAACTCTACCAAAGGAAAAATATTTCTCCTAGCTTCCCTTAAAATCCAGGATACACATCCTCAATATATCCTTTAACATCTAATTCACCATTTTCGTCTGCCCATCGGTCCGGGGATGATAAGTTGTGCTCAAATGCAACTTTATCCTCATCGCCTCCTGAAAGCTCTGCCAGAAGTGGGACACAAATATCTTATCTCAATCTAAAACAATGTTGAGAGGCATCCTGTGCAATCTCACTATCTCCGCTATAAAAAGCTGCGCATACTGCCCCGTCCTGTCATCCACCCATACTGGCAAGAAATGGGTTACCTTAGTCTGCTGATCCATAATGACCCAGATGGAATCGTGACACTGTGATGTCGGTAACCATGTGATGAAGTCCATTTAAATACTTTCTAATTTCCACACCAGAATCTCCAACGGCTGTTGAACCTCGACCGGTCTCTAATGGTTGACTTTTATCGTCTCATAAGTGGTGAACCTGGAGACAAACTTTGCTATGTCCCGCTTCATCACTGCCTACCAATATTGTCACCTCATATTCTGGTACATCTTATCCCCTCTAGGATGTACCAAAAACTACGACCCATGCACCTCCTGTATAACTGTGAGTCCTAGCTCCTCATCATCTGGGATAATTAACCTCCCCTTGAAGTGTAATCCACCCTTGGAACTGACTGAGTAAGACTCCGCTCCACCCATTAGTAACTGATGAATTATTTCCTGAAAAGATGGATCTTATACATGTGCTTTCACAACCCTCAAAATGATCTCGAGTGTGACAGTCATCACTGCTAAGTGCGCTCGGACTACCTCATACTCTTGGCGAAGCTATGCCTACTTTGCTTTCCACGTTACTACTAAATGTCCTTCTGGATAATGACTCAATGCATCTTCCACTACATTAGCCTTCCTCAGATGATACTGAATGTCAAACTGGTAATCCTTAACTAACTCAATCCACCTATGTTGCCTCATATTCAGTTCCTTTTGTGTGAAGAGATACTGAAGTGACTTATGGTTCGTAAATAACCGAAACTTCACCCCCAGAAGATAGTGCCTCCAAATCCTCAAGGAAAATATGACTGCTACTAACTCAAAGTCATAAGTGGAATAATTCTTCTCATGGGGCTTAAGCCTGCGAGATGCATAAACTATGGCCCGCTCCTCCTACTGCGAATCTCCTCCAAGTCTGTGTAAAGACGCATCAATAAAAACAAGGTACTCCACTCCGCCCCTAGGCAATGCGAGTAATGGCGCTGAAGTCACTAGAATAAAAAAAGTCTTTTTAAAAGTCTAAAAAGTGTCATAAAAAGCTATTTACATCACTTTTAATCATAATCAAAAGCGTCGTAAAAACCACTGTCATAAAAAAATTCAAAAAAACGTCTTAAAAATAGAGTCTTTTAAGACGCGTTATTTACAAGGGTTGCAAACAATTAAAAAAATGTCTTAAAAATAAAACTTTTTAAGACGCGTTATTTACAATGGTTGAAAAAAATTCCCTCACTACTTACGACTAGCCCAAAAGCATCTTAAATACGTTTTTTATGGGACGCTTCACTTGAATACATATCCATATATTACATTCAAAAGTTGTCCTACGAAATAAAATCAACACAAATGTTCTCAAAATCAATTCTAACTAGTCATATCCATATCCATATATATATATTAAAAAGTTGTCATGCCAATATCTACATCCAAAAGTTGTCCCACCAATATGTACATGTCATGCCAATATCCGCTATAAGAAAAATATCATTTCGTAGCAATTTTAGTAGTGGCTAATCATTTATTGCCACTAAAGCGTATATTCTGTTGAAAATTTTTTGTTTGCCACTAAAAGATAATGCATTAGTGGCAACAGATTAAAATCTCCACTAATTTTTCCACTAAATGTTAAGTGGGAAGAATTAGATATTTGGGGGAACACAAAATTTCAATTAGTTACAAGCTTAAAATATTTTCCACTAATGTATATTCATTAGTAGCAAATATTCTACTTTGCCACAAAATTTTTTTTGGATACACTCCATTTACCCTACAAAATTAATTTCTATAAAAAAAACATTTAGTATCTTTCCCCCCAAAATACACCACCGACTTCTCCCATTCATCCTCCCAATCCTCTTCATCTTCCATTCATCCCCTAATCCATTGGTCAGGTGCGATTTATCTCTTGCGAGGAGTCTAATTTGCTACTATAAAATTTCCCAAATCTTCCATTTATCCCCCAATCAGGTACGAGTCTTGATTTTTCCATTTTATCTCTTGCTCTGGTGGTCTCGATGATTTTTCTTTTCTGCTATAACTCCGTTGTTTACAAGTAACAGTTTTAAATGTTTTATCTTTACTTAATACATTTTTGGTTCGATGGAGTTTTTATAAAAAACCAAAATCGAAACAAACTCAATTTTGTTTACTTATTTAGTACGAGTTTGTTAATTGGTATTCCAAATTTAGTACGATTTTGTTACTTACTTAGTACGAGTTTGTTACTTGGTATTCCAAAATTTACATAGTCTGATTTTGGTTCGAGTTTGTTACTTAGTACGTTTAAGATTATAAAATAATAAGGTGGTCGGATTTTTGTTCGATTTAGTACAAGTTTTATCTTCCGACTTACTACGAGTCTTTATTTTAGTTCAGGTGGTCCGATTTTGGTTCGATTTCCCAAATCTTCTGCTCCGGTGGTCCGATTTTGGTTTAGGTGCTCCAGTTTGAGTTTAGCAGGTGCTTCGATTTAAGTTTAGCAGGTGCTCCGATTATTTTCTACAGGTGCGTTGTCTTTTGACATATAGTTTTGTGTTTTAAATTTTTTTCTCGTGTTTAGTGATGATAATTTAAATTTTAGAAAATTTTCTAGTGTTTAGAGATGATAGTTTTAATTTTAATTTTAATTTTCCTACTATTGAAAATTAAATTAGTTTCATTGCAATAATGTGATGATTGAGTTAAAATATTATAATTTTTGTTCACCACTGTCGTAAATTATAATTACTCTTCATCTTTATTATTATAATTCTTTTAGGAAGAATGCAAAATTAACCCAAAAGTTAGGGCTCATTTTTAATATAATCAAACCCACTGATAATTCATGCTAAGTGTGTGAATCACATAATATCAATTCCTTTCCTAATTAGTGTCTGTATGTGTCACACACATCTCACATGAGAATCGTGTTTTGGAAATTATGCTTCGTAGGTATTTCTCTCATTATTTCGAAAACTCTTGGAGAACCCATAAAGGAGGTGCGTGAGGTGAATGAGGAGGTGCCTATTTGAATTATAAGTAAATATTATTTTAACATGTAAAGTTATGAAACAATAGTAACAATAATAAAGATATGAAACATTGACTCGTGTAAGCATTTATATCCCCAAATTTCTGTTAGAAAGTTGTTTATGTAAAGTTTTTTTTTGGTATAACTGATTCTTCATTGGGTGATTAATGAATTTCATTTTAGGTGAATGCTCTGATGTTCCATTTGGTTATACTTGTATACTTAAATTGGTGTTCCATTACATAACCGTGAAACATGGATGAAATATACTATTACAAATTAAATTAGGTTCGTTGCAACAATGTGAGGATTGAGTTAAAATATTTTAATTTTTGTTTACCACTGTCATAAATATAATTACTCTTCATCTTTCTTATTACAATTATTTTAGGAAGAGTGCAAAATTAACCCAAAAGTTAGGGCTCATTTTCAATTCAATCAAACCCACCGAGATTTCATGTTAAGTGTGTGAATCACATATTGTTAATTCCTTTCCTAATTAGTGTGTGTATGTGTCACACACGCCTCACATGAGAATCGTATTTTGGGAATCATGGTTTGTAGGTATTTCTCTCATTATTTTGAAAAATTCTTGGAGAAGCCATCAAGGAGGTGCGTGAGGTGAATGAGGAGGTGCCTATTTGAATTATAAGTAAATATTATTTCAACATATAAAGTTATGAAACAATAATAACAATAGTATAGATATGAAACATTGAATCGCATAAGCAATAATAATAATTTCTATTTGAATTATAAATTCATTGGTTTTTTGTTGATGCATTTTTTTTTATAGTGTGATATACGGTCATTGGGATGGATAAGAGTTGGATGAATCACCCGAATAGAATTAGTAGTGTGTATCGAGATGGTGTTAAAAAATTACTGGATTTTGCCTTTGCAAATGTTGAGACAAGTGGTAATATTAAGTGTCCGTGCAAAAAATGTAATAACTTTTACTAGGTTCATCTTCCAAGAAACGAGTCAGAGGACCAACACGAGGAATTGGGTTTCAAAAGAAACTTGAAAGGGGGAAGAATATCGAAATCATCATCTCGGAGGGCTGTATAGTGGGTAATTTTTCATCTAATTTCAAATCTGAAATCGACGTTGTTATTCGCGGTCATGCTCCATTTAAATTTCGATTATGGGGTGGCATCCCCGAAGAGAGCAAAGAGAAGATGTGGACAATTATGCGGGTAAACTTCTACTTATGCTCGTATATAGAACGTATCCCCATGTAAAGTTCGTTTTAATATTTTTTCTTTTCTATTAAATAGGATAGGTTTAAATTGCCAAATGAAGATAATATAAAGGGTGTAGTGATGGATCAACTCCATACGCAATTTCGTAACTTCCGGTAAAAAATGCATTGTGAACACTTCAAACCACACGGCTCTTTAGAACGAACTCTTGAGTGTCGTCCGCCGAAATTATCGTCAGATGATAAATGGATTGATCTTTGTGGAATATTTTTTGATGCAAAGTACATGGTAATATTAAATTTTATGCAATTCTTTTTCATGCGAATTATTTTAATGTTTTATTGAAAATAAATGCCTTATGTTATTTTCAGAAAAGAAGTGAAATTAACTCGATCAATAGATCTAAGCATCAAATTCTTCATTGTAGTGGAACTAAAGGATTTCGTCAAGTGGAGTATGAGATGGTAACATATATTTCTTAAAAACGTTATGTTTGGTAATTATTATTTTTTTTCTTTTTGGTTATGATACTTTATTTATCTCAAATTTGTTTAGTGCGACAAGAAAATTGGAGATCCCGTGCCTATGGCAAATGTGTGGTATACAACTCATTGGAGAAAAAGAAAGGACAATTGGGTTACTCCAAAGGGTGGAAGTGTATATGTAAGATGTTTTTAAGTATATTTTTAACTACATTTTTTTTATAATAACATTATGTTAAATTATACATTATTTACAACTCTTTATAGGATGCGTTGAAAGAAATACTTGCATCACAATCTGAAGATGGATGATGCAAAAGTATTTCAAAATGTTTTAGGGTATCGCTCTGGCTATATACGTGGACTAGGGGTTGGTTCTAAGACAAACAAATTGAAGCTACGCAAAGGGAGAAAGATATAAAGAGGGATATACAAGTTGCTGAGGCGATGAGAGAAGCTGATGAGGCGAGAAAGGAAGCTGATGAAGAAAGGAGAGAAGCAAATGAAGCTCGAAGGGAGAACGCTGCAATGAAAGAATGAATGGATGACCTTTTTGGAAGATTTGAGGAGTTATCTAATCGCATAGCGCATAATAATGCATGAGTGTACTTATTTTTTTTCGAACGATGGAACGATTTCTGTAATTCATGTATTTGACTTAATTTTGATGTGGAATAGTTCAAGTATTGATTGTCACATTGAGTATACAATATCATAAATATATTTTGTGAAGCAATGAAGCATAAATGTTCTTACTACATTATTTTTATTATCTTAAATATTGAATATGAAATTTCAATGCATTTAGTATTATTGGTTAATTAATTTATGCATAAAATTTGAATATTAAATGCAATAATTATTAGTGGAGGCACTAATTTGCTATAGAAAAATATTTTTAGTTGCAAATCTGAATTACCACATAACTATCTTGACCTTAAGAAAAAATTTAGTTTTGGTAGCAAATCTTATATTTGCTACAAAAAGAATCTTTTAGTGGCAAATCTGAATTGTCACAGAACTATCTTGATCTTAAGTACAAACTTAGTTTTTGTAGCAAATCATATATTTGCTACAAAAAGAATCTTTTTGTGGCAAATAACATGTTTTTAGAGACAATTTTCATGGTTTTTTGTAGAAAATAATTTTCCACTAAAATTATACCATTTAGTAGCAAAATATGTTTGACACTAAGTTTGTAACATTTAGTAGCAACCGTAAAAAAATTTCCACTAAAGGTATTAGCAGCAAGTCTTTAGTGGCAAAGCTGTGACAAATTTTTTTTTACCACTAAATGATTTAGTGGAAAATTTTTAATGATTAGTCACAATTTTATTTTGCAACTAAAAGTCTTTTTCTTGAGTGATCTACTTCCAGAAGTTGTCCTATCAATATATACATCCAACAATTCTCCTGGAAAAGTAATACATACATTCAAAAAGGTATTTGTTTCTATTACATTTCCATCCAAAATCAGTTAAAACTAAAAATTTCCATCTCAAATAGTGAAAATGAAACTAATATAAACCAAATATGTCATCGACATTCAACCACAAATGTCCTCTCCATTCTTTCTTTCCAAAACCACTTTCCATAAACCTAAAAAAAAAAAAAAAAAATTATAATCACTTACAACAAGAAACCAATTTATGAAAATCCATATAACCAAAATAACTACATAATACCATTACGTAGTTCATATAAATATCCCGCGTATGAGGGAGAGAGGGAGACTTACTATGCTTTGAGGTGCCTTAAAATGAATTGAATGAAATCAACTCGTACATCATCAATCTCATCCTTTGTGTGTGTCTCTTTCTTAGATAGAATGATCATCTTAAACAATCCAAGAATAAATGATGAGTTTTTAAGACATATACTAAAAGATGATGGATATAAGTATAATTAATTACATTTAAATAAATAAACTTAGAAGGATTCTCTATTAATTCTCTCATATATTTCATCATATAGTATACGCACTCAACGTTCGTAGGTTGTTTAGGGCACTAAATGACATAAGTGCTAAAATGTTAGTAATAGGAAGTGAAAGAATAAATATTACAATATTACTAATATTTATTTACCTTTACATCCTTCCAATGTGGTATTGCGTGTCGTTTATTTCCATCAAGAGCCAATGGAATGAACCCACTACAAGACAAGAATTTTATGATTAATTGCAAATGATAAATTATACTCGAACCAAAGTAGAGATGAAATTTTACTCGTGCATTGAAATATAAATTAGTTTCTTCATCGCTTGGGTGATGCAAAAGGGTCCAACCAATAAACATTCATCGAAGACTAATCAATGACAATTTAAATCCAATAAAAACTGTAAAAGAATAAGTATAACACGAATACATTATGTATACATAATTAATAGTCAAAATACTAAAATGTAACAAAATCAATTAATACTCACATTTCTTGAAGGTTGTAAGGAACAAAATATATATGATTTCTGCTTGCATATTCTAATCTTTTAGTGAGAAATTGAGATAGATTCACATCGGAGGTAGCACTAATGGATGAAGGATTGATAAATTTAATGATTTCTCTAGTGCTTGGAAACTTAACATATAAGTTCCTACATAAGAAAATAAATAAATGTTATGAAAAAATTAGTGAGTAATTGAAACGAATTTTAATCTCATACCTCATGTATGCAACAATAATTGCGACATCTATGGGTTTCATAGCACAAAACTCAAACAAGTCATTCTTGGAGACAAATGTCTCAATATTATCATCTCAAAATATTTCCTTCACAACTGGAATCGTAATCTGATTTGCCTTCATGTTTTTTTAATGTTTGTATGAAAACAATAACCATAACATGACGATCGTTAGATTTCTCACTTTCCTGTTTCTCACCACCACGATTATTCTTTTTATCCTATTTTGGATAATAAACAATTACAACATCAGCTGATTCCATATTTAATGCAATATGTACTTAATGCTCAAAAATATTTTATCTCAACGCTAAGTAGTACAAACTCCTTCGGCCAAGCAACAAGTGAATTGAGTGCATCTCTAGTCATAATCAATTCATCGGGAACTGGTACAAGTAGATAGGCCTCTAGAGAAAATACTTTTTTAATGGGCACACGAACATTATGTTCTCCAAGAGGAGTCTTGTGAATTTTTTCATTTAAACCTTCTTTCTCAAACTCCAATCCTTCTACAACAATATTTGTTTCCGTTTTAATTGCCAATATACATTTTGTGCTCTACACAATCAAATTCTATAATAGTCAAAATTAGAAAAAAAAATGCTATAAACAATCAAAATACTATATAGATATTTGAAGCGTAAAAGTTGGAGTCATGATGATACCTTCCCAATATTAGATGTGGGATGTGGCTTTGTTGATTGAATCGTTTGATTTTCATGAGCTTTGAGATATGATTATCAATGATAGAAAAAACATTTTTTAATAACTGAAAGTTTTCTAATATAAATTTTTGAAGCAACAAAAAATGAGTCGTAGTTAATACCTTCACAATATTAGATGTGGGACATGGACCTAGTGTCGAAATCTTTGGGTTGCCATTAGCTTTAAGCTATGATAATCATTGATAAAAAATAAAATTTATAATAACTGGAGTATTGTTTAAAAAAAATGATGCATAAAACATTGAGCCATGGATGATACCTTTTCAATATTACATTTGCGGTGTAATCGTGTTGTCTGCTTCTTTAGATCACCATCAACTTGGAGCTATGAATAGAATCAAAATTAGAAAAAATATTTAAAAATATAAATTTATTTTATAAACATGATAAAAAATTTCCTCTTTCTTTTCAATTACCTTTGAATGAAATGATCCACTTTTATCTGCATTTAAGACAATCTCGTCTGATGAGGGAGTTGTAATTTCTTTTTTCTCCAACTCTTTCAACCTTTGCTCCAATTCTTTGTTTCTTTTTCACTGCTCTTTATATTTCTCCTCTAACTGATTTGTATATATTTTTTATCCACACCTCGGGAGTTTAAAATATGTTGTCGGGGTAACCCCAAAACCTAAACCTCTAACCCGACTAGAGTGCTCAGGTGTACCCAACACCATTGTAAGGATGTCAGAACTTCCTTCAATAACTAAGCTTCCATCCTCAGCTTTCTCTTGTAATGCAATCTGAAAAAATTATACAATAAATCCAAGTTAATAATGAAAACATAGTAAATATTTATGGAGTTTACATATGCAAACTCACAATTTGTTCATCCACTACTTTCGTGTCATCATCTATATAATAATTACCTTTTTTCTCACGAACTTTCACCCACAAGAAACTTGTATCTTCTTTAAAGGCCAGACCCATTTCTTTTTTCTATAAATAGAAATCACAAAAAAACAATGTTAATTCTAATTTCTTACTACGTCTTATCATAATGAGAAATAATTAATTTCATTTACTAAAACATACCAGCTTCGCAATAAGACTAACATATCCTTTTTTGCTTAACAGATGGTTAAACTTGTATTTCCCTCGCCTTTCACTTTGAATCTTACTTATTCTCTATAATTATAAACATAAAAATGTTATCTAGTGATGCAAAAAACTATTAATATAACCCCGGAGAGGTGAGAAATTAAAATCATTACTTTATGGTGAAAGTAAGCAATATCATCTCCTAGTAGACAAATATAAGATGAGTCTCGTAGCCTAAACATTACAACTCTATGTACAAACCAGATCAGTTTATAGCCTAAGGTAAATCAGAAAGCATGTCACATTATACAAAGTAATAATAGCAAGTTTATTTGGGATAATGGTAGAGGTAGTGAACCCAACATTTAGACAAGAATTCATAGAGTTCTTCGTAATCACATTTGTCTCTAAAAAATTATGAAAACTTAAGTAAATGTGGAATTGCCAAGCATCTCACGTCTAATTCGATTTCCACCTAAAAATGACCTACTTTTATATGTCTTGCGCCTCATGTGACATAAATTATTTATTATTTATATGCCTTAGAATGCTCTAAAAAAATTTCTTTAACGAAGGAATCCCAAGATTATTGATTGATGAATGGAGCTTACTTCTTTGGTGGACGTTTAAGAATCATTGGCATATATTCAAATCTTCAAATCCATGATGTGCAGAGTTAGGATTTAAATTGCCTTCAACTCTTAGCCATCTTCGACAACACTTGACTTTTGATCCTCGGATCGATATCAAACTTCACCTAAAGATAAATAAATTAAACCCCAGTTAAAATACAACCAAATCTGAACAAAATATATATCTGTCAAATATTAACAATTGATAATTAAGCTATATTTACCTGTATTGCACTCCATAACTTCTTTTTCTATGTATTTGACACCTCATGTCATTTTCTATAATTGATTGGAACAATTGACTTAACTAACAATCCGCAATAACTCGCTAATTCTATTTTACCGACAGCTGTCTGGCCTTTTTTGTTGAACAAAACCCTTACTCGTTCTTCACTAGTTTGAGCTTTGTTGTCCCTCTACCCTTTCAATTGTCATAATTTTCTTCAATATCTTCATTTTCTGAAATCACGTTATGAGCATTATTTGAGTCCACGTGACATTGATTTTCTTCGTTTCCCTAATCCATGTAAGAACCAATATCCTGAATTAGAATCCAAAAAATGGTAAGATATTTTGATTCATTTTATTTTCTTTAGGGATTCCTTTTCATATTTGTTCTTTCACGCTCATCCTAATATCACTGGGGAGGGAAAAGGGGACTATGATTTTATTGGAGATGATTTTTTTCTTTCTAACAACCTACTAAATTGCAATCCATATTCAACTAAAAATCCAATTAAAACTTAAACAAAAAAAATTCCTTTTTGTTTAAGAATAGTATGCAACCCTCAAATTTTTAAATAGGGGCTTTTTTAATCTTGTTAATAAGAGTATAGAACTCTTAAAATTGTAAATGAGATCACAAACGATACATAATATGATTTCTTGCAAGCATTACATAATGAACTACTAAAGGTTCAAGTATTTCAAGCATTAATGAAAGTAAACTGAGTTACAAACAGGGAGAGAGGATAAAAAGAATACCTAACCAGAAATGTCCGATATAAACTCAAGTATTGTTCAGATTCTGGATGAAATTACCAGAAACAAGTCAAAATAACATCTTAAATAAGATTCATTTAACTTCTGTCTTCCTTAAAATTTTATGTCCATCAAATGGTTGATAGGCATATCAGCTAACAAAATAAAAAAAACAAAGAGTAGATTACCCTGATATCTCTAATAACACAAATGATTACTAGCCCAATGTCCAATTAGATACCAATGCATTATGGACCAGTGATTTGGAAAAAATATCGGTGTCATAATAAACCTATAGATGTATATATGTAGTTTGTAGATACCACTTTTGTTTGCATTCATACCACCAAGTGTGGAAATAATATTTCATGTATTGATAAATAATCAAACATGTGTATGTTAGTGTCCAACAATGCCATCCTTCATGTATGGAACCTAAACATTCAAAATTTAGAGAATAACATGAATCGACTTAATTAATCGGTAAGTCATTCAAATGACAAGCATATGAAACACAAATAGATGGAAAATTCAGTTACTAGTAAGCAATAACAAATAAAAATGAAATATAGTGAATTGAAATAAATGATAAGAAATTGATTCACTTCCAATATAATGTCAGAACACAACAAAAACAAAACCAAATAAGAAATATGTTCCCTAGTAACATCCAATCAAATAAAAGACTTCCAATTCACATAAATGATAAATATTTAACAAGATGATATTTCATTGTTAATCCAAGTCCCCTCACAATCTTCATGTGCATAATTTGATGAGCTTTCATCAATGACATCGAAGTATTCAACATTGGGCAATACACTGGTTTGAATATCATTTCCACCGCAATCGACCAACGCATCACCATTGCCCTCATCATGATATTCCATTTGAGGAGATGATAGTGAAATTGACGATTTAGTAACCAATTGATCAGGTACATAAAAGACTTTCTTGGCCTGAGAAGCCAAGGTAAAAAAGTTGGATTTATGACCCACCTTACAAAGTTCGACCGAAGTGAATCCAAGTTTGTCTACCCTGATGCAATTTTTGTTCTCAACCCAATCGCACTTAAATACTGGAATCTTAAATGCAAAATATTATAGCATCCATATCTCTTTAATAACACCGTAAAAAACCATATCTATAATAATAGGTTTACTATCCTTCACACTAGATACTTGCATCGTTTTGGCCACTATGCTCACTCCACTATTCTGGTGAACTCGAATATCATCACGATTCTTCGTTTGATACCTACATTTGTTAATGACATAACCATGGTATTTTAATACATTTTGACGTGGTCCTTGAGCCAACCAAATTAAAGTGTCTGACACATTCGTATTTGGGACATGTTGCTCAACTTCAACCTGGTATTTTAAGAAGATTATTAAAAATAAATTATGACAACAAGATACATATACGCTTTTAGAATGCATACCCTTTCACACAACTATTGGATAAAGGTGCGGTTATGCTCCTCTTCTAACCACTTTTTATTTTTTGCTTTAGGAATGTGCCTTTTCGTTAAGTACTGCTCATGCTCCCTACATCAAGTTATGAATTGGTGATGTTTAATATAGAGGAAAGTAAAATTGTATAGAGAATGTTTTATTTCAATATAATTACTCAATATAAGTTTGAACATCATTAGTGTTATGCAACACATGGAGATGTGTTTGATTCAACAACAAACGATCGACTTTAACGATATCAACACCCCCAAAGGTCTGTCATCTTCTACACCAGAATGAACTCCATTTGTGACTAATCCAGATAAGAACGCTGAACAAAACTAGATTGCTTCTTCGGCTATATAAAATTTGGCAATGCACCCTTCTGGGTGATTTTTATTTCGCACATAATCTTTTAAAACTTTCATATACCTTAAAATCACTAAGGATAAACTACAATAATGATGTATATTTGATTATAATGGAAAAAGTTTAACTTACTCACCTCTCAATTGGGTACCTCCATCAGAAAAAACTAGACCACAAAGTTTGACCTCTGCCACAAGATGCACCATTAGATGTATCACGATGTCAAAAAATGATGGTGGAAATTATTTCTCTAACAATCACATTGTGACCACAAGATCCTTCTGAATTTCCTTTAATTTCTCCTCATCCACGACTTTCGCAAAAAGAGCATTGAAAAAGAAGCATACTCTAATAAGTACATATCTCACATGTTTTGGCAATACACCTCGTATATTAACAGGAATCAATTGTTTCATTTGAATGTGATGGTCATGGGGTTTAAGGTTGCATAGTTTTAAATCTTCCATAGAGACATGACTTTTGAAATTCGAAGAGTATCAATCTGGGACCTTAAGATCACGCAAAGTTTCACACATTATTATTTTTTCCTCTTTAGATGATTTGTAACATGTCGGCGGTAGGTAACTCCCTTTCTTGTTAACTTGTGGTGCTAACTCCTTCCTTAAACCCATCTCGACGAGGTCATTACGAATCTTCACACCATCTTTTATTTTTCTCGGAATGTTAAGTAAAGTCCCAATTATACTCTCACGAGCATTATTTTTAATATGCAATACATCCAAGTTATGTCTACTGGAAGATGTTTCCAATACTCCAACTCAAGCAATATTGTCTTCTTCTTCCAACATGTAGCAACTTCATTTCGTATACTTCCTTTCTTCTTTCTTTTCTTCATTGTCGATTTCTTCCTAGTAACATGCTTCTTTCCCCAAGAGACCTTGATCCCCCCCGACCTTCACTAATATTTGTTCCCCACTCAAAGGTTCAAGTGGCGACCCAAACTCTTTCTCACCATTAAAGGCTTTTTTTTTTAAGTTTCAAAATGGATGGTCCAGTGGAAGATACCTTATATGCCCCATAAAAATGCATTTAGCTCAATTTTTCAATCTCTGAGAATATATCGCTTCATTACGTATTGGACAAGCATATGCAGGTAAATTATTCCCACATGCATGTAAATCATTCCCTTTGTAGTAGAACCCGACAAATTCCCATATGCATGTAAATCATTCCCTTTGTAGTAAAACCCGACAAATTCCCATATGCAGGTAAATCATTAATTGTACATAACAAAACAACCCTTAGTGTAAAATATTCTTGTCGGTATGCATCATAAGCCCTCACTCCTTCCTCCTATAAAGTTTTCAGATCCTCAATTAGCGGTGCCAAGTAAACATCAATGTCATTTCCAAGTTGTTTGAGGCCTGATATCAAGATCATTAATTGAGTATAATTTCTTTTCAGGCATAACTCCAATAAAAGGTTGTAATTATTCATCATGACTTATGTGGGTAATTATAAATTGTGATAGTCAATGCATAACTCCGATGATGTATATGCGATAATCATAATTTGTGTGGGTAATTATGACTTGTGACATTATTACATTTTCTCCTCTATTTAATATTTTTGTGATTTGTCATATATTTACTATACCCACCAAGTATCTTATTTTTATATAAAATTTGGCCAGTTTTTAATAATTTTAATCAAGACGAGACAACCTATGCACACTAATAAAATCACATGTAATTGGAAATGTGATAGTTTTGAAGTAGAGACAGATAAGTTCTAGACTAAAATATCCATAGACTTATGATTAGTCACTAATTACTAGGGTCAAATTATACCTGGAGTAATATTTATTTATCCTATGGATATACGGACTATGTAATATTTGTTTTTATTATGCAATACAATTGAAGGATAACAAATTCATCCACGTATCAGGTTCTACTTCGAACATAATGTAAATGATATCCAATATTCATATACGTAACAAAAGTGAAAACTAGTTGTTGATCCATTACAAATACTACTTTGTCAATCGTCACATAAGCCATATCATTCCTCCTTACTAAACATTTTTCATATAAGAAGAAACAACATTATATAGGAATTTGATCAAGATCCACAACCTCGAGGTGAGGTTTACCCAGTCCTCAGAAAAACTGACCAGATGGGCCATATGGTCAAGGGGATTGCAACATCCTGATATTTAATCGAGGAATTGATAAATTGTGGTTTCATTGGGACTAATGCAGTATTCGAGGTGTTAGGTAAGTAAGATTTGGTTTTTGGATTCGTAATGTGTCGCAAAGTCTTTTGCTCCCCTTAGAGAAAATGAGATGGTTGTTGTGAAAGTATGAGTGTTTAAAATCTTGGACAGTTTTATTTTTCTCAGAAAATGACTCCATGGATAACCTCCTACATTCTTAAAAAGGATAGTTAAGTTGAACATATGATCCACAACTTTTTATCATCCTCGAGGCCACTAAATGAACTTAGGAGTAAAAATATTCATTTAGTCCTCTATTCGATCCAGCATGGGATCCTTCAGTTCCTCAAATTGGTCTTGATATTAGACCACAATTACTATTTCCTGCAATTTGTTACCTACAAATTATCATGGCCTACTTCATGTATTGGAGCACTCAAAATACTTTTGCAAATTGACATGGAAATTTGTTTTCCTCTAACATACTCTCCTGGACTACTTCCTTATATTTAGTTATATCCTATAAATTGATACATTCGATGGCATGCCTAACTTCATTGTACACGTTATTTTAGGTATAATGACTCTCATGAGATTAGAAGAAGAAGATTCCCCCCCCCCCCCCCCCCTTTGTGTTCCTAAAATACTAGAGAGTAGCAAGATGATGTAGTTTAGTATTGTGTAGAAAAGGAAAAATATGGCAAGCACTATTTTACTAAATTAAAGAGTGTTAATTGAATAATTATAATGGAAGGTCATGATAATAACATGTATATCATCCATATAAAAAGAATGCTAATGTAACTCCCCAAATTTTTAATGACTTTTAAAAATGGGTTAATTAGAATTAATTTTGGGATAATTGAAAATTAATCTGGATTTAAACATTACTCGAGAATAAAGTAATATGTGATTTATGTTGAATATAACTTGTGACTAAAAGTAGTATATATGATTATGACTTTACATATGATTAAGATTTTATAAATTGTCGCGAGTTATAAATACGACAATTATGGTAATTAAGTTGGGACGCACGTGTGAGTCGTATCGGGACTAAATTTAAATGGAAGGAAAAGTAAATTATTTTAATGTCCTCTGAATGGTCATTTTGATTGTTCCAAAGTGTCCAGAATGGTTTAAATAGTCAAAAAAGTCCACATAGGGGATTACTTTGGGTCTCGGGACAATTTGGAATCAAGCAGACACTCCAGAGGGGTATTTTGGTCATTTTCCAAAATGGGTGAAATGTACCCACGAAATTGAGTAATGTTATACAAGTGTAAAGGTGGTATTATTTAGATTCATTCACCAAAAATTAGAGGGAAAGACTTAGGGGAGAGTAATAGACTTTTCTGGGAAAGGAAGAGGCATTTCTAGGAGACCAAAAGCCAAAAGTCATCCTGCACCACCACAACCGCCGGAAGTTTGTCGAAAAAGGGAGGAACGCCAGTAGAGTTATCATCCCCAACGGTTTAGACCTACAAAATAAATTCAAGTGATTAATTATTGTAAATTCAGCATGTATATTGTCCATGTTGGGTTGTTTAGAAAATTCTGAAAAGTTGTATGAATTAGAATGATTTTTGATGAATCCTTGAAATGAGAATTGAGTAGGATTAATCTCTTTCTGAAAAATAGACTCACTACATGAAATTTGGAAATCAGTTGGAAAAGAAAAATCTGGGATTTATAATTATTCTTGTATGGATGATAAACTAAGAAATTTCTAAAATTTAAAGGAGATAACTTGATTTAATTGAAACTTCATGATGATTTCATATTGTTTAGATGTTAGAAATCATTTATATACCTTGATATACCTTTTGTGATGAATTATGAGGAGTTTGGGATTATTTGGTAGTGATTTCAAGGATGAAAAAGTGTAAACCCCGTATGCAAAAATATGGAGAAAATCTGGGCAAATATCTGATCGATCGACCCAAGGATTCGATCGATCGACCTCCCCTGGAAATGTGATTTTTTTTCCTTGTTAACTTTTGATTAAATCCTAACTTTTAGAAATATTTGGTATTGATTATTTGAACCTAATGGGACTTAGGGAAGGAAAGTAGGAGATACTTAAGACCCGAAAAGTATTATTATGTATGGGATTGAATGGGGGAAATTAACTTGTTAATTGAATGAATTACGGTGGAGAATTTTATATATTGAGGTTTAAATCAGATAAATGATGACTTAAGGTTAGTACTAGTAGTAAGAGGGTCATTAATTATCGGAATAACCTTAGGTTTACATGGGATTAACCCTAAGAGATGGAATAAAGGGTTAAGATTGAATTAGGGGTTATCGAGAAAAAATCTAATTAAAGATAATTTTAATTCGTAGCAATTCAGGAGTTGTGATGACACGGACCAGTAGGGCATAGATGTTACCTACTGAATTTACATGAGGAATAAACTATTACCCTTCGAGTGATGAGAAAAGCTCAGGAATATATTTTAAAAAGTAAATTCTTAATCTTTAATACGTAGGATATGAGAGATAAATTTACTACGTATGGAAATTATTATATGCATGGTGCGTGTGCCCTATTGTTATTATATATAGGTGGGGTGAATGCCTATATTATTATTTATTGTGTGTATGACATACCTAAGATGCTTGATATCGGGGTAGAGGTTTTGCGTTGGGGACGATCTTATCCTGATGAGCCCATTTGGGGGGATTTTAGATTCGTACCCTGAGCATATGACCTTGGACACGTGCTATTGGTGAGAATGATAGTTTTAACGGTTGAATGGGAATGTAGGTATGGTCGTGACCCATTTGGCTAGGAAGTATGCTCGCCTCCAATATACGTGTTATGTTATTTATGGTTTGTAAGACATGCCGAACCAATAGTTTATACAATGAGAGATGTAGTAAGACATGATAGTAGAGTATGCATGCACTGCAGCTATGTTTGGGAGGTGTCATATTAGTATATATAATAATGTGATGAATATATATATGTATATATATATAATGTAATCTACTGTGTGAAATCGTAGATGAAAATGAATAAGGAGATCTGATTGAATTAAGTAAGTGAATACTTAATCCTAAAGTTATGAAAGCCTAGTTCATATTAAAGGGAAATGAACATGTTTAATTATCATATGTATTGTGTGGAAAAATACGGGGAAATGATAAGGGATATAATCATAATTGAGAGCCTTAATTAGGGAGATAATAAGGTGCGTTAGGCGTGCACATTAGATGAGAGGTGAGATTCTCAAGCGAGAGCCGAAGAAGCTATCATCTGCATAATAAATGCTTAATTGCACATGTTAAGCACTTGTTATTATTAAAAATCTTTTCCAATCGGGCTCTGATCTGTTTCCTTGCATATTCTTTTATCTGTTGTTATATCATGTGTCCAGCGTTAGGGACGCCCAGCATAGATTATGGATGTTCCGATGAGTTATAGCTGCTAACGGAGATGCATATTTGTTTAGACGCTTTCATTATATTGATTCACACATATGTAGTGTCTACTTTCATTTAGTGCATATCGCCCAAGATTCTAGAGGCTGTAATTATTTATGTCAGTACTGTGGATATCAGTTTTATTTGGTGGTAACGATATATTTTAACTAGAGAGTTTATTCGAGTCACATTTATTCTTTTTATATTTAGTTCAGTTATAATATGATGTTCCATATTATTATTTCATATTGTGTAATGGTTTTACTAAAATTAAAGATGGAAAAGTTTTTTACACTAGCTTAATTAATTATTAGGTGAATTAATAAAGAAATTAATTTTTCGACAGTGATGCTAAGAATGAATCAACTAAATATTCTGAGTTAATTTAATAAAAGACTGATCATCCGCTATTTAATTAGGCGGAGTGTCACAGCTAAATTTTTTATGAGCTAGAAGACCATCCTCATATCCTTAGATGGATCTAGGGATGGCAACGGAGGGGATTTTGCAAAACCCGAAGCAACCCATCCCAGACCCTAGACTTGTTTTATTTTCAAAACCCAAAACCGCACGAAATGCTACTTATGAAACCGGACCTGACCACTTATTTTTATGACAGTTGCATGTATTTCGTCTTGTTTTGTTGTTCATGAGGGCTTGGTTTGATATTAAGACTCGAACAAGAAATACATCTGTAGTGTTTTAATTTTATATTCCTTGTGATAATTAAGGTTGTCCACTTTCCATCTAATCTTTAATTATCGAGAGTCATGATCTTGAGATGTTATCCCCATATTCAGTTGTGTGCTGCCCAGAAAATATCAACGATCTTGGTCTTTGGTACTTATTTGCCCTGCCCTTCTTTCTTAAATCTAATATATGTGCTCCTAAAATATGAAATTGCAAAATACTGAAGGCAACCTTGTACATTATTCTTTTCTATTGTGCCCATATTCTCATTTTAGATCGTAAAATGATAAAAAATTGTTCAATCGAACATTTCTGTTAGCAATAGAATGTACAATGAAATGCTGCTAGTTTATAATAACTAATACTCTTTCCTTATTTATTCCCAACCCCCACCCCATTCACACCCATATGCCAGAACTACCTCCCACTCTCTTGTGACATAAACTTCTAAAAAATATGAAACATTTATCAAATCTGAAAAATTATACTTCTAACTCCTGAACGTTTTAAAAATTACAACATGACACCAAGATTGACATGCTCTACCTGTAGGCATGTGTTGTTTCATAAGTACAGATTTTATTGTCGTAGACATGGGCGCCGATGTGAATAGTGTTGTAGGCAAGGGCGTTTTCTAGTTTTTGTTAATTGTTGAAAGGAAACATAATTACAAGCTATGCGGTGTAGAAAAAAATAGAAAAAAAAAAGAAAACAAAGAGGAAAACAAAAAAATGTATCTTTAGCCCATTTACAACCATTAGAGAAAAGAAAATTAGTCAAACAAAGAAACTCCAAAAAATAGCCGCTAAAAACCATTTGATCTCATGAGAATAGAGAAATTTAGCTACCCCGAATGCACTCGAAACCTCTCTAGAAGCTCAATTATTCTAGATAAAATAGGTGTTCACAAATTCATTAGAAGATGAGGCCCATAAGGATGCCATAAATATGATTTTCAGCTAAAGTTATTCCCCTTCAACGTGTTTATCTTACAAAATACAACAAGTTATTTCTAACCAATCATTCCACGTTTGTTCCATCACGATACACCTCCAAAAGAATTTCATTTTGTTATCCTCTTCAAAAATACCTTGACAGAAAGAAGCATCTCTAGCTATGAGGAATAGCACAAATTAACCCAAACCTTACACCAACGAAATCTCATAGAAGAACAATAATATATCGTTTATGGTCTCATTGCCCTTCTTACAAAAAATAAACTGGGAGTGACATAGCTGAAATTGATAAATAAAGGCATCAAATTCAAAAACACTCTAACCCACTAGGATGAGACCTCAAAGAGAGAATAGTCTCAAAATTATATTAATAGTAGAGTGATAAGTCTGATTATAAGGCCTCTATTGTAAGGGGAAATTATAGACCAATATTCCTTACATTATTAAAATACCAAACCTATAAAATTTGAAGCTAATTAAATAATTTGATTTCTGCCAGTTAAAGTGGAACACAGAGAAAAGTGTTGGTTTTGGCTCTCCGACGATGTTTGGCGCATAATTGAGACTGAGGCAGAGACCTCCTTTTTTGCTGAGTGTTTTTTTTTTTTTTCAGTTTTTGGTTTATTTACAAATTTTCCATTTTGGCTCAAATCTATAAATACAAGTGTTATTTCTAGGTTTTGGGAGAGAAAAAAAGAGTGGGCATATTTGAGAGCTAATCAAAGGCAAAGAGAGATAGAGAGCTACTTTGAGCAAGGTGAGTTCTTGAGGTTAGTTAGTGATTGACTTTTATGAGAGATAAGTAAGGGGGGTGTAACCATTGGTTCCTATCCATTTATCTATAAAAGAAGATATCCTACCATTTGTGGATGTAGCCCAAATCTTGGGTGAACCACGTAAATTGTTGTTGCTTTGATTGTTTATTGCTTATATGTTCTTATTGTCTCTTCTTTGATGCTTGGTTGAATTGATTGGGAGTTTGCACACTAGTATATTTACGGAACAAGGTCTTTGGTGTTTTCCACACACCAAGTGTTTGATAAAATTCCTGAGTGAGTTTTATCGTCTTGGTCACTAGAGATAATCTTTCTTTAGCTCAACAAGTGGTATCAGAGCTTAGGTTGCATTGTTTGCCCGGTATTTTGGTTTTTGGTTGAATCAATTTTGGAAATTTTTGGCATAGCTTTTGTTTTTGTTCCAAATGGCGGAAAATGTGGAGAGTACTCGAGAATCAACCTCTATGAGCGAAGGCTCTAAGAGATGG
The DNA here is from genome assembly GCA_949130495.1 of Sambucus nigra. Classification (NCBI taxonomy): domain Eukaryota; kingdom Viridiplantae; phylum Streptophyta; class Magnoliopsida; order Dipsacales; family Adoxaceae; genus Sambucus; species Sambucus nigra. The sequence continues at coordinate 38,263,040 of OX422216.1, forward strand.
GATCCGAGTTATGGATCGAGTGGCTCAATGAAGATGGACATGAAGAATTTTGATGAGAAGATCAATTTCGGGTTATGGTAAAGGGCCGAAATGCTACAAGTGCCGGGAATGGGGTCATATGATTCGAGAATGTCCTTTGTGGAACGACAAGGTTAAGGGCAAGGTTGATTCCGAGAGGGCAACAGTAGAGAGTACGGATTATGAAGATGAACTTGGATAACTTCTCACAATCTCCAAGGTTAACTCTATTTCCTAAGATGATTGGATATTAGATTCGGGATCATCGGATCACGTTTGCTCCAACTGGGAATATTTTGAGACTTTCACGAACGGAGAGAAGGTTTTCGTTGAGGGTGTCGGGATGGTGAAACTCAAGATGTTCAATGGGGTGGAGCGCACTTTGGGTGGTGTGGCCTATGTACCAAAGTTGCGAAAGAATTTGATATCCATTAGCCATTTAGATTCCAAGGGTTACCGGGCGTCGGTGGCGGGTGGAGTCTTGAAAGTCACACGCGGTTGTATGGTCCTAGCGAGGGGAAAGGAGAGAGAGAGGTTGTATCGTCTAAATTAGACTTAGAGAAAGATGGGGAAGCGGTGTGCACAAGTGATCGAACGTTCGAGGCATGTCTCATTTGTGAACAAAGCGGAGACATTGGGTGCTAGCTTTCCGAGAGTAGACGGTAGTGATGGGAGAATACCTACTAGTGGAGGGGATGGATCGAAGTCCCCATCCATGGCCAACGGGTGATGTTGACTCGGTTTAGTTTCACACATACATTAGCCTATTGGAATCGAGGAGGTGTAGGACCATGATGGATTCGAGGTGTGTGTAGCTAGTTCAAGGAATGCCGATGAGTTATTGTTTGCGAGCATTGGCAAACCAGAGTCTTTCGTGACAAAGACCTTGTACATCTTTCAAGGGTGAGATTTGGAGGGTGTGATAGGTGAGGAATTTTCCCCTCTCATCCGTGGTTATTTCTCAAGATGGAAGATGGTGTTGATGTGTTTGAATGTTTTGTGTATAGAGGGTGTACGCTATATGTATTGTGTGGGGGTGTACTCAGCGGGTTACACGAGGAGCGAGATTCACCGTATGGTTACATGGGAAGCATTCAGATGCAAGAGATGGAGAGTTATTAGTTTAGAACTTGGTTCCTCAGTGGGTGGAGACGTTTGGAGTCTTGGATTGAAGATTTGCGGTATCTCACTTCATGGTTGAAGTTTGGGGTGGCTTAGTGTCGGGTGGAGCATATTGTCTTGTTAAACGTCGGGATGATCTTCGAGCGGATTTGATGTTTGTATTTCGAGTTCGGTTGGATCGTGAGGATCGCCTTGGGGAATCGCATTAGCTTGGTAGATGGAGGGACAGTCTTCAAGCGGGTTCAATTATAGTATTCTAGAGATTGGTTGGATCATCAGGATCGCCAAGGTGGAGTTTGTTGGTTTTGGCTCTCCGACGATGTTTGGGGCAAAATTGAGATTGAGGCAGAGGCCACCTTTTTACTGACTGTTTTTTTTTTCTTTCAGTTTTTGGTTTATTTATAAATTTGCCATTTTGGCTCAAATCTATAAATACAAGTGTTATTTCTAGGTTTTGGGAGAGAACAAAAGAGTGGGCATATTTTAGAGCTAATCAAAAGCAAAGAGAGATAGAGAGCTACTTTGAGCAAGGTGAGTTCTTGAGGTTGGTTAGTGATTGACTTTTATGAGAGATAAGTGAGGGGTGTGTGTAACCATTGGTTCATATCCATTTATTTATAAAAGAAGATATCCTACCATTTGTGGATGTTGCCCAAAGCTTGGATGAACCACATAAATTGTTGTTTCTTTTATAGTTTGTTGCTTGTATGTTCTTATTGTCTCTTCATCGATGCTTGGTTGAATTGATTGGGAGTTTGCCCACTAGTTCATTTATGGAACAAGGTCTTGGATGTTTTTCGCACACCAAGTGTTTGATAAAATTCTCGAGTGAGTTTTATCGTCTTGGTCCCTAGAGATAGTCTTACTTTAGCTCAATAAAAAGTTACTTCTATTGAGTTAAATGTAGATCGGTCGTGGAATGAACCACCTCAATAATAAGAAAATAGTGAAGAAGACACATATCTTTAGTATTAAAACGTTGACGTAAATACTTCTTCGCATGAGATATACTCGTGAAATCAATTCCCATAATAATAATATCAATGGCATAAATGATGAGGATAATGATTATTCCATGTGAATGTTGAATATACATGAAATGATCAATATAATATCTGTGAAAATCATACTCAGTCAACGCATTACTAAAAGTATCAAATCATATACGAGGAGACTCTTGCACCCATACATAGCCTTCGTTAATAAAAAGAAATTGGTCACCTAGCACTGTATACCTACGAAGTTTATCAATATATACCTCTTCTTGGAACTCCCCATGAAATAAGAGGTTCTTCACATCAAGTTGATATAAAGGCCAATTACGATGACATGCAATTGATAAAAGAACACCCATGGTGTTGAGGCATGCAAATAATGAAAAAGTTTCATGGAAATAGACACAAGAAGTTTGAGTATATTCTTTGGCCACTAATCGTTCCTTCAACCACTCAATTGAACCTACAGGACTATATTTAAGAGTGCAAACCCATATGCAGCCAACAGTTTGTTTCTTTGGAGGGAGAGAAGGATTCGAGTTTTGTTTTGACGATGAACACTCATTTCCTCATCTATAGCTAATTTCCAATCAGGTGATTCTAGTGCTCGTTGATAGGAAGTTAGAATATAAAGAGCAGAAAGAGACAGCAAAACCAATTTAAAAGAAGGAAAGATGATGAAGAAAGATAAAGTTAGTTACACGATAGAGAGTACATGTTCGATCACCTTTTTAAAATGCAATAGGTAGATCTCAAGGAATAGTTATCAGGACCTTAGGCAATAAAGATGTTGGTTCTGTAGAGGTGATGCTGGAATACAACGTACCCTTTTGGTTCTCGTATAAACCTGCAACAGTGTTTTGGATGTTGGTAACACATCTTTAGAAACTAAGTGCAATGAAGGAGACAAAGACACTTGAGGTGAGGACACGGGTGAGGGAAGAACAGTAGACAACTCCCCCTATTAGGGAGATATAATATCTTTATCTAATTATTGTCCTAAGAAGAGAAAAATAGGGTAAATCCAAAAATGTCACATCAGCACACATATAATATCGTTCAGTTCCTGGATAGTAAATGTTGATGTCAAAAACTAGAGTAGATCCAATTTCCTAACCACAGATAAAATATAAGATTCAATAATGATACAAGAGACAAAGAATTTTTAAAGTTCTTCGACAATGTAAGAAAGCCTATATCCATTATTATTGTATTGAGTTTAGTGATTACAGAAAACTAGGTACTTTTATTGAGAAGAATAGCCTAGAGTCCGTTCTATCTTTCCTTTTGTGAAAGGGATACAATGTATTTATAGTGACTTGGAGATTAAGGGTTGGAATGCCTTTATATATTCAAGCATTTACACCCGTACATAATGAATGTGATGATTGGTTATCTAGACCACGTGTGGAAGGTCCCTTGGTTATTTCTCCCATGCGGTGACTGTTAATTTACTTCGATTGTCTGCATTATTCGTGTTGGTCGGTATGCCTTTCGAGAAATATCTTCTGGGCCGACTAAGTGGTTGTTGACTAAAGTTATTGCCACGTAAGGAGACAAGTGTCCATTTCTGATTGGTCCACGTAGGTATAATTTTTTGTATCAACAAAAGGCCCCAATAATTCATTCTTGATGCTTTTATTGAAAGGATGGAGTATATTTTCTTCAGGGTTGGTCGGCTCACGCCGATGTGTTGTAAAAATTTACATGTTTTGATTTTGTAATGGCATTTTTGTAAATGATTTAAAAATTTGCGTACCGCCAAAGGGTAACCTGGTATTTTTGTCCTTTGAGAACTGCAAAGTCGTCATAACATCAATCGTCGAAGCAAGTAATCATTTCCTGGACGATTTCCCAGGTAAGCTATACGGGACGAGATTTTGCCATATTTTCAAACCAAATATTTTCTAAGCTTTCGAACTCTCCTTCTTCTCCAAGTTTTCTGTCTTTGAGCTTCCCTTTGTGTTCTTCCTTCGCTTCAGTCATCATTTTCTCTATAAGCTTTCTTCCCTCTTTCATTTTGCTTTCTTTCTTTCTTTATTGTATCCATGCTTTATATCAGACATGGAGATTCTTTAGATGAGTTTAGGCGGGAATGGAATAATCCTGATTGGGCAGTCTTAGAAATGCCCATACCACTTATTGATGTATTGTCCCTGCTTGAGGGTCATTGTATTCCATTTATGTTTATCGTTGAATGTGGTTTCACATTTCCCCCTAATCGCTTATGTTTAGAATTTTAATAATACTTTGATGTCATCCCAGCTAGGGTATCTCCGAACACTTGGAGAGTGGTAAATGGGATTCATAGGCTGAATCAAATATATGAAACCCACATTGGCATTCCTGAATTAATGTTTTATTACAAATGGGTTACCAGTTATAATACCTATTATATGAAGACTAGGTTTGCCAATAGAGCCCTAGTTGTCAATTTTCTAAACTCTAACAAATATTATTTTGATTATGGGGTCATTGCGAAGAATTAGCAACATGCTCCTTTATAAACAGGAGAGGTGTATGATGGACCCAGGTGTCCCCAAGTGGGTCATGGCATAGGTTGTTGAATTTAATTACTATCTTCTTTTATCTTTCTTATTGACAAACTGTTGAATTATATGTTGACTAGTGTTTTCTTATCTTGTTTTTTATTTTGCACAGTTGATAGCAAGAAAAAGTATCCCAAATAAGGAGATGTCAACGTTCAAGAGTTAAAATTTTATGGAATATTCATCAGAGGATTGGCGAGGAACACTCCAGATCAACTTCCTACTTATTGCAGTACAGGAGTTCGATTACCTCCTTTGTTGCCAGGCCCACCACTTCTGCTGTTGTAGTCCCCATTAATCTTGAGGAAGAGCCAGTCCCTACCTCTTCTGTTGAAGAATCTGATGGTGCAGAGAAGGATTGTAGGACATATTCTACCTTTGAATCCTTGGATATTTCAACAATCCCATCTTCCCCACTTGCTGCTATGGGAAAAAGGAAAATCCCTTACTTGATAATTGGATCCTTGTCTCCAACTGCCAAAAGAGCTGCCGAGAACAGTAGCAAAGCTGAGGATGCTAAAAAGAAGGAAAAATCATCCAAGATTTTTTAGAAGGAGAAAGTTCCTCAAGTCAACACATCTGAGCAAGTTGATGTTGTTGTTCCTCATTTCAAGAGGATAATTAAAGGTTTACCCGAGAAGCGAACTGATACAAACTCTACCGACTAGGAGTTGGTTGAGAAAATTCAAGAGGATTTGACTATTTCTCGGTCATCCTCCGTTGTCATTCATCCTGGTGTTTTCAGGATATTAATCAAGACGGGTACTCGCTCTAGTGACAGGGCAATTCTTGCCCCATTGCGAAGATCACAATTGACAGAAAATGCTTGCCAAAGTATGGCTTTGGTAATTATTTTTTCTCCATTACTTGCCTTTAAGGTCTTATATTTCTTCTGATACTTCTTTTAATCTGATGTTGTCCTTTGTGCAGTTTTTGGGGAATTTTAACCAACTGTTGGAGTAGAATGAGCAGATTCATTCTTCTGATGGAGATGTTGAAGATACCTTTGAAGGTCTCAGGAACTCCTTGGCAGCTGGCTAAAAGGCACTAGAGAATAAGCAAAATTTTTAGGAAGAAGAACTAAAGAATGCTAAAGATAGATCAACTACTACTGAGGAAAAATTGGTGATTGCTGGAACTAGTTTGACAGATGATGAGATAAAGTTATTCACTGCTGGTGCCAATTTAACAACTGCTGAGAATAAGGCCAACCTGTACGAGGATAAACTTATTCAAAATCAAACTCTCTTAAAGTCTGTCGAGGAGAGAATTGTTGGTCTGTCTTCTGAGTTGATCGCAGAGAAGGCCAAGAATAAGAAAATAAAGGAAGTCTCCTTTAATAAAGGTTGGGACAAAGCTTTCGTTGTTGCTTCCGCTCAGATTGAGTATATTGGGAAAAAGTCATTCAAGGATGGTTGGTCGGAGGCCCTCAAGGAGGTTGTCACTGCTGAAGACTCTGAGCTATTTCAAAGGCATGATCCAGGTGATCGTCTAAACTTGGAAGAAAAATATAATGATGAAGAAGGATTTGGGGAATCTTCCCTTCAACCTGCTGGGTCTTATTTAAAAATGATTGACAAAGTTTCCCCTTCTGTCGATCAGCCTTCTAGAAGCAATGTCCAGGATAAGGAGAAGGTTTAACTCCGCTGCTCTTTTTTCAATTTTCTCGTTATCTACCTTATAATAGGACCAACAATTTGTAACACCTTTTTGGGTTATTAATGGAAACATTTCTTCTTTTCTGCTACATGTATTATACTTCTCATACTTTTTACTTCTCTTTCTTGGGTGAATGAACTCTTATACTTTGTGCCAATTTTTCTCAATAATCATATTTGTTTACTTACACTTGCAATTTTCAGTTTGATGCTAGAAAGCAGGCAATAATTTCTACTGAATCCAACCTACTCAAGCAGAGTAGAAGTCTTTTGGAAGCTGGTCATGTTCCTTTAACTAAAGAATACTTGGTCGACTTTCTTGGTTAGACGTATCCGACCAAGTAAAAGAATCATACATTCACATTCATTGCTTGCTGGACAAAGTTGTGGCAAATAATGTTGCTTATTATGAAATGATCGAAGATTTGCAAGATGGCCATAAGTTTTCTTTGGCTTCACTTCATGCCGACTATAAGGCTAAGTACAAAGCGTTGAGTGAAGGTTGGGGCTTTGAGAAAAATCTGGAAGAATATGCCTCTATGTATAGAAGAAAATAATTCTTGTTAAACCAAGAAGTAGATGAAGCTAGGGAGATATCCAAACTTCTTGAAGAAGAAAATAATAAGGTTAAAAATGAGTTCAACATCTTGAAGCAGTCATCTGCCACTAGTGTCAATGAATGTGTCTCATTCTTAGAGACTGAGAATGCTAAGTTGGTGGAGGAACTTGAGGCTTTAAAGAAAACCAAGCCTGGGCAAACTTTCAGACAGTGGAGGGCGAGCCGACCAACTTTTGATAAGGCCGTACACAACACCAAATCTTTCGAATGATCACACCCAATTGGTCACAAACTTGGGTCTTGACCATCTCATTTTTTTGTGACCATATTCATTACCACACTGAGTCATGGATGCTCTGGAAGTGTTCACGGACCAAATCCCTGAACACCGGGGGTCAGAACTTGGGCCGTGACCATCTTGGCACCAAATTCAAGCCAATATTCCCTCTAGGCTTGGTCGCGGATGGATCACGGACTTTTACCATGACCATAGGCATGATGTAGCATAAAACATACACATATGGGGTCACGGCTAGAGGTCGTGACCATTTTCTTAGTGTGGGTCATGCCTATGGGCCGTGACCATCCCTCAATTGAATATATGTTGTTGGTCACGCATAGGGGGTCATGGTTGTAGGCCGTGACCATTAGTCAATCTGGTAGCAGCTCTAAGGAAGTAGTGGGTTGCGATGGTGGGTCACGGCTCTAGGCCATGACCATGTCGTTCCTAAAAAGGAGCCTCATTTTCATTTTTATTTTCCCGTTTCTCTCTCTCTCATCAAAGATGAGAGATTTTTGTTAAGATATGCGTCTTGGGGTTTTGGTTCAGTTTTTGTTTGAATAGTGGGTCGAGGTTCTTGGCCGGATTTCTAATTAGGGGTTCTTGGACGGAGGTTTTGGTTTAAAGAACATGGATCGTGGGTTAAAAAAATCGAGTTACGGAGGCAGTAGCTTTGAGTTCGCCTGAGTTTGGATTCGGGTCTACTGCGTTTGATGTCACCGGATTTTGGGGTTTTGTCGCCGAGTTGAACTGGGGCAGCATGGAGTGCCATGGTGTCAGCGGGTTGTAGTCATGAGGGTACCGAGTTTGGGAGGTTTTGTTTGGTTGGAAATGGATATTAAAAATGGAGTTTGGAGCTTTATCTTTGGCTATGGTGAAAGGAGAGAAAATGTAAAAAAAATGCGATTTTCATTTTAGGTTGACCATAGCTTCTCTCTATCATCAAACGCTGATGGCTTCTCTCTCTCTCTCTCTCTCTCATCAAAGACGAAGTTATTTCTACATATTTAGGTTTTGATTCATATTCAGGTTGCTACATATTTAAGTTTTGATTCATATTTCTGCATATTTAGGTTTTGATTCATATTTAGGTTTCTACATATTTAGGTTTTGATTTGTATTTGGGTTAGTGAATTTACGGATTTCAAATTTGATTTTTTGAGTTAAGGTGGGAGGATGGGTTGCGATTCCGATTGGGTTTTGCGGGTTGCGATGGGTTATGACTTGGGGGACTAAGTTGGGGTGGGTTACAATTCCAATGGGTTTTAGGGCGGGGGAGCACTGAAATGGAGGGTTAACAGGAGTGGGGATGGTGATTGGGGGTTAGAGGGTAATGAAATTATTGAGTACAAATCTTTGGTTAGTTTTTTTTTTCATTTCTTACGTTTTTTCTGGGCTTTGAGTTGTCTTCAATTTAAATTCATTTATTTTTGTTTTTATTTTTTCAGAGATACTTTTTACCACATGAGACTTTTATTGCTCTATTTAGTATATTTTGTATGAAAAACAAATTTAGTTTGGTATTTATTTTTTATTATAAATTTATTGCTTAATTAATCTTGTTTCCATATATGTAGACAATAAATTAATTTTTTTGTAGTTTTTTCATTTATTACAGTTTCAGAGATTAAGTGATGACCTTAAAAAAACACAAATACATTTTTTTATTTATCGTAATCATGCAAATGGTTCCATTTTGAGTTCCAACTTTTTTGTTTTCAATCCACTGAGTTCCATTTTGAGTGTCTTGTGACCATTTTTTCCTAAAAAATGGAAGTTCCATCGAGAGTCCTTCTTGTTATTGTGGTAACAGATCTTCAATCCACTGTGTTCCACTCTTTTAGTTTTACAAAGATAATTCTATCTTTTTAGTTTGACATAGAGGATTCTAATTTTTTAATCCAAGTTATTGGGGGTTATTAGGGGTATTCAAGTAATCTAACACATTTTTTTATAATTTAATGACTTAAATAAATTTTAGTTTGACATGTCTGACGAGGAGCATCAATTTGAGTCCAAGGCTGATGCTGGTGCCTCTATGACCTACCCTTAACAAGTTGGTGCTATTCGCAAGGGAGGTTACATTGTCATAAAGAATCATCCCTCCAAGGTATACATATATCGTCATGAGATCTCGATTATCCCCATTTTTTTAATTGTTGTGTGATTTTCTGCTTTTGATGTTTTATGGTTCATATATTTATTTCGATTTTTATTTTCCCCCATTTGGATGGTTTCGATTTATTTGTGTTGTTTCGATTTAAGTACTGACAATATTTATTGGTATTAGTTCTAAAGGAAGGTTTGATTTAAGTATTATAGATGTTTACTCTTTTAGGGCATTTGGTTCTCTCTCAAGCATATATTTGTGTGTTTATTTTGTTTCAGCATTGATTCAAGGTTTTGGATGATGGTTTTGCAAGATCGATAAGGTAATCTGAGTTTGAACATCAGATTTTATGTGTATCTCATACATAACCCTAAGGTAAGGTATTTTAATTTTTTCCTTTCAAATAATCATTTTTTGTTTCAAATATGAGATTTCTCACGTTAACATTCTTATCCCTGCTTTTATGGTTATATTATGTGTGTAACATGGTGGATAAAGTTAGGCAATATGATACACTACATACTTTAGGTTGTTATTGATTACTATTGTTCTGAATTAGTTATTTGCAGTATGTGTTTTGGTATTGTCACGTAGTGTGGAAAACAGAGGTTCGTAAAAGAAATTGAAGGTGGTCAGCGATTTTGATGCTTAACATACTGAAATTAAATGGTTTGCATCCCAATTTTTTTATTTTTTTCACTCTAATTTCAGTATGTTAAGTTGAAGTTAAATGGTTTGCATCCCAACTTTTGGTATTATGTTATTTGTTGGTGATAATTAACATGATTGGATTTTAATATATGAAAATGTTTACTGACTTTCTTTTTAGTCTAAATATTTATTGTAATATGTATTGGATTTATGGAACCCAACTTGACCATGTAATGTTGAGGTAATAGAATATTTATCTCACTGCATCAGTATTGTCCTTATTTTCATTGTTTTTGTTTCTTTTTAGTCCTTATTTGGTTGTCTACTCTATTTACATTTTTGTTTTTGTTTGGGCTTTTCAGCTTTTTAAGCTAGGTCTCATCCAATTACTTTGCATATCTGAATGTTCTGAAACCAGCAAAGAGGTATGCTTTTTATCTCTTTTTTTCCCCCAGAAAACAGAAGTATGGAATTTTGCTATAATATCAATTTGATTTATTGTGTTCGTGGTCTCATATTTTCTTTTTCTTTTTTTTTGTTTGGAATCTTTTAGGTACTTGATTCTAGCGTAAGTTTTGGGGCTGCTACGGTAGCAGCTGCTATAGGGTTGCTATGGAGTGATACGGGGCTACTACGGAGCCGATACAGTAGCAGCTACTATGGGGTTACTATGGGGTGCAACAAGGATTATATGGGGCTACTACGGGGCCGCTATGGGGTTGCTATGGGTAATGTTCATTTTCTTCATTTTGGCATTCCGACCAAGTCTTTTTTTTAGGTGTAGACATTTACTTATTACCTTTTCACCCTCGTTACTTTTTATATGACACTTGCTTTGAGTTATTGTTTAGGATTCTTGAATTGTTGTTGACTGGTGGATTTGAACATTTAGATGGCCATTGAGTTGGTTGGCCCAGTAAGTTCTAATATATCACATTATTATTTGAATTGTTGTTTAGGATTCTTGAATTGTTATTGACTGGTGGATTTGAATATTTAGATGACCATTGAGTTGGTTATCCCTAGGCATTTATAACATTTAGGGTTGTGATTAAACCGAATATAAAAAAAGACATAAATAAAACATACTATAAATTACAAAAGCTTGTTGTTAAATAATTAATAATGCGAAATGAAACATAACTTTGTATAAATAATCGCTATAAACATTACTTAGGCTAATTTTTAGTAACTCGTAGGGAGTGACGGCGCAATCACGGGACTCCCGATTTAAGAATACGACGATAATTTGAAAATATTTAGACTTAGGCTTAAAAACATGGCATTAGAGGGCGAAAACCCGAAACAACCCCCGAACGGACCAGTGAGAGGCAATAACTCCTCGCACGGGACCAATGTAACTCGTAGGAACTGACCGCGCGATCACACTACTCCAGGTTCAAGAATACGATGATAATTTGAAGATATCTAGACTTAGGCTTTAAAATATGGTATTAGACGGAGAACCCTCGAAACAACCCCCGAACGACCCCTTTAGAGGCACCAATATCACGCACCGGACCAATGTAACTCATACGAACTGGCCGCGTGATCACGGGACTCCCGGTTTGAGAATACGACGATAATTTGAAAATATCTAAATGTAGTCTTAAAAACATGGCATTAGAGGGCGACACGCTGCAACAGACCTAGAACGGCCCCATAAGAGGCACCAACACCTCGCACGGGACCAATGAAACTCGTAGGTACGAACGCACGATCACGGGCCTCTCGGTTTGAGAATACAATGATAATTTGAAAATATTTGAACGGCCCTGTTAGAGGAAACAACACCTCGCAGGCGACCAATGTAACTCTTAGGTACTGACCGCGCGATCTAGGGACTCCCGGTTTGATAATACGACAATAATTTGAAAATATCTAGACTTTAGCTTAAAAACATGGCATTAAAGGGCGATACACCGAAACAGCCCCCAAACGGCCCCATGAGAGGCACCAACACCTCGCACTGGATCAATGTAACTCGTACAAACTGATCATGCAATCACGGGACTCCCGATTTGAGAATACGACGATAATTTGAAAATATCTAGACTTAGGCTTAAAAATGGCTTTAAAGGGTGAAACCCCAAAACAACCCCCGAATGGCCCCGTGAGAGGCACCAACACCTCTCACGGGACCAATGAAACTCCTAGGGACTGACCGCGCGATCACGAGACTCCCGGTTTGAGAATACGACAATAATTTGATAATATCTAGACTTAGTCTTAAAAACATGGCGTTAGAGGGTGAAATCCTGAGACAACCCCCAATCGACCCTGTGAGAGGCACCAAAACCTTCACATGACCAATATTACTCGTGGGAACTGATCGCGCAGTCACGGGACTCCCAGTTTCAGAATACAATGTTAATTTGAAAATATTTAGACCTAGGTTTAAAAAATTTCATTAGAGGGCGAAACCCTGAAATAACCCCCGAACGGCCTCGTGCGAGGCCCCAACACCTCGCACGAGACCAATGTAACTCTTAGGGACTGACCATGCAGTCATGGGACTCCCGGTTTCAGAATACGATGATAATTTGAAAAAATATTTAGACATAATCTCAAAAACTTGGCGTTAGAGGGCGAAAACTTGAAACAACCCTCGAACGACCTAGTGAGAGGCAATAACATCTCGTACGTGACCAATGTAACTCGTAGGAGCAGACCAAGGGGTCATGCTACTTTCGGATTGAGAATACGATGATAACTTGAAAATATCTAAACTTAGGCTTTAAAATATAGTGTTAGAGGGAGAAACCCCAAAACAGCCCCCGAACAACCCCTTTAGAGGCACCAACACCTCGCACGGAAAATGTAACTCGTAGGAACTGACCGCGCGATCACGGGACTCCTGGTTTGTGAATATGATGATAATTTGAAAATATCTAAACTTAAGTTTAAAAACATGGCATTAGAGGGCGACAAGTTGAAATGACCCCTGAACGGCCCCGTGAGAAGCACTAAAACCTCGCACAGGACCAATGTAACTCGTAGGGATTGACCACACGATCACGGAACTCTCGGTTTGAGAATATGATGATAATTTGAAAATTTCTAGACTTAGGCTTAAAAACATGGCGTTAGAGGGCGAAACCCCAAAAAAGCCCCCGAACGGCCCCGTGAGAGGCCCCAACACCTCACACGCGACCAATGTAACTCGTAGGGACTAATCGAGCGATCTAGGGACTCCCGGTTTGAGAATACGATGATAATTTGAAAATATCTAGACTTAAGCTTAAAAACATGGCATTAAAGGGAGACACGCCAAAACAGCCCCCGAACAACCCCGTGACAGGCAACAACACCTTGCATTGCACCAATGTAATTCCTACGAACTGACCGCGCGATCACGGGACTTTTGGTTTGAGAATACGATGATAATTTGAAAATATCTAGACTTGGGATAAAAAAATGGCGTTAGAGGGCGAAACCCCGAAATATCCCCGGAATGGCCCCGTGAAGGGCATTAACACCTCGCACGGGACCAATGAAACTTGTAGGGACTGATCCCGCGATCACGAGACTTCCGGTTCGAGAATACGATGATAATTTGAAAATATCTAGACGTAGACTTAAAAACATGTCATTATAGGGAAAAAACCCAGAACATCCATCAATCAGCTCTGTGAGAGGCACCAGCACCTCGCACGGGACCAATGTAACTCGTAAGAACTGATTGCGCAATCACGGGACTCTCGATTTGAGAATACGATGATAATTTGAAAATATATAGACTTAAGCTTAAAAATCGACGTTAGGGGGGGACAACCCCCGAACGGCCTTGTGAGTGACACCAACTCCTCGCACGAGACCAATGTAACTTGTAGGAACTAACCGCGCGATCACGTGACTCATATTTTGAGAATACGACGATAATTTAAAAATATCTAAACTTTAGCTTAAAACGTGGCATTAGAAGGTGACACGCTGAAACAACCCCCAAATGGCCCAGTGAGAGGCACCAACACCTCACACGGGACCAATGTGACTCGTAGGGACTGACCACATGATCACCGAACTCTCGGTTTGAGAATACGACGATATTTTAAAAATATCTAGATTTAGACTTAAAAACATGGCGTTAGAGGTAAAAACCCCGAAACCACCCCCAATTGGCCCCGTGAAAGGCACCAACACCTCGTACAGGACCAATGTAACTCGGTAGGAACTGACCGCGCAATCACGGGACTCCCAGTTTGAGAATATGATGATAATTTAAAAATATATAGACTTAGGCTTAAAAAATGGCATTAGAGGGAGAAACGCCTAAATAACCCCCGAACGTCCCCATGAGAGGTACCAACACCTCGCACGGGACCAATGTAACTCGTAGGCACTGAACGCGCAGTCACGGGACTCCCGATTTGAGAATACGATGATAATTTGAAAATATTTAGACTTAGGCTTAAAAACTCTGCGTTAGAGGGCGAAAACTTGAAACAACGCCCAAAAGGCCTAATGAGAGGCAATAGCACATCGTACGGGACCAATGTAACTCGTAGAAACTGACTTCTCAGTAACGGGACTCCCAATTTAAGAATATGATGATAATTTAAAAATATGTAGACTTAGGCTTTAAAACACGGTGTTAGAGGGGGACACTCCAAAACAACCCCCGAACGACCCCGTGAGTGGCACCAACTCCTTGCACGAGGCCAATATAACTCGTATGGACTAACCGCGCAACCACTGGACTCCCAGTTTGAGAATACGATGATAATTTGAAAATATCTAAACTTAAGCTTGAAACATGGCATTAGAGGGCGACACACTGAAGCAGCACCCGAATGGAACTGTGAGAGGCAACAACACCTCGCACGGGACCAATGTAACTCGTAGGGACTGATCGCGTGATCACGAGGCTCTCGGTTTGAGAATACGATGTTAATTTGAAAATATTTAGACTTAGGCTTAAAAACATGGCATTAGAGGGCAAAACCCCGAAACAGCCCCCGATCGGCTCCGTAAGAAGCACCAACACCTCGCACAGGACCAATGTAACTCCTAGGAACTGACCGCATAGTCACGGGATTTATGGTTTGAGAATATGACGATAATTTTAAAATATGTAAACTTAGGCCTAAAAATGGAATTAGAGGGCGAAACCCCGAAATAACCCCCAAACGGCCCTATGAGAGGCACCAACACCTCGCACGGGACCAATTTAACTCATAGGGACAGATCGCGCAGTCACAGGACTTCTGATTTGTGAATATGACGATAATTTCATAATACTTCAACTTAGGCTTAAAAATGGCATTATAGGGCGCAATTCCGAAACAACCCCCGAATGGACCTGTGAGAGGCACCAACACCTTGCACGGGACCAATATAACTCGTAGGGACTGACCGTGCAGTCACGAGACTCCCGGTTTGAGAATATAATGATAATTTGAATATATTTAGACTTAGTCTTTAAACATGGCGTTAGAGGGCGAAAACCTGAAACAACCCCCGAACAACCCACTGAGAGGCAATAACACCTTGCACGAGTCCAATGTAACTCGTAGGAACTGATCGCGCTATCACGCTACTCCCGGTTTGAGAATACGATGATAATTTGAAAATATCTAGACTTAGGCTTTAAAATATGGCGTTAGAGGGAGAAACCCCAAAACAGCCCCCGAATGACTTCTTTAGAGGCACCAACACCTCGCACGAGACCAATATAACTCGTAGTACTGATCGCGTGATCACGGGACTCCCGGTTTGAGAATAGAATGATAAAATGAAAATATTTAAACTTCAACTTAAAAATATGGCATTAGAGGGCGACACGCTGAAACTACCTCCGAGCGGCCCCGTGAGAGGCCCCAACACCTCACACGAAAGAAATGTAACTCGTAGAGATTGATTGCGCGATCACGGGACTCTCGGTTTGAGAATACGATGATAATTTAAAAATATCTAGACTTAGGCTTAAAAACATGGCGTTAGAGGGCGAAACCCCGAAATAACCCCCGAATGGCCCCGTGAGAGGCACCAACACGTCGTACGGGACTAATGTAACTCGTAGGGACTGACTGCGTGATCTAGGGACTCTCGATTTAAAAATACAATGATAATTTGAAAATATCTAAACATAAGCATAAAAACATGGCATTAAAGGGTGACACATCGAAATAGCCCCCGAATGGTCCCATGAGAGGCACCAACACCTCGCACGGGACAAATATAACTCGTACGAACTGACCGTGTGATCATGGGACTCCCGGTTTGAGAATAAGATGAAAATTTGAATATATTTAGACTTAGGCTTAAAAAATTACATTAGAGGGCAAAACCCCGAAACAACCCACGAATGGCCACGTGAGAGGCACCAACACCTCGCACGGGACCAATGAAAATTATAGGGACTAACTACGCAGTCACTGGATTCTCGATTTGAGAATATGATGATAATTTGAAAATATACATACTTAGGCTTAAAAACATGATGTTAGAGGGAGAAACCCGAGAACAACCCCCAATCGGCCCCCTGAGAGGCTCCAACACCTCGCACGGGATCAATGTAACTCGTATGAACTGACCGCGCAGTCATGGGACTCCCGATTTGAAAATACGATGATAATTTAAAAATATGTAGACTTAGGCTTAAAAACATGACGTTAGAGGTGGAAACCTCGAAATAACACCCAAACGGCCCCGTGAGAGGCACCAACACTTCGCACGGGACCAATGTAACTCGTAGGAACTGATATGATGATAATTATAACTTGTATATGCAATTTTTCAGTTTGAATATGATTTTTTTAAAACTACTTGGTTACTGATATCATTTCTTTTTTGTATCCTATTTTTTGCAGGATAACATTGTATTGTTTGCTTTTATGCACGTGGAACACATGAAGAAGGCAATGGTTTACAACATGAAGATTGTTTATATAATGTTGTTGACATTCAGGATTATGTTTTTTATGTCTTACGGACGGAAAGCTTTTATAGTTTTATTGGTTAGTTTTATGGCCGTACTGGATTTTATAATTTGATTGTTAAATTGTATGGTCGTACAAGCTTTATACTAAGCAAGTTTTATATTAACAGGGTTTGGATTGTCCAGAAAACAGAGGAAACTCGGCCCAATTATTTTTTGGTCTATGAATTATTAAGACTTATAATATTTTTAAGTCTGTATGTATAATAGTTTATTAACAACGTTCCCGAATCACAATTTGTGATTTTTTTTATTATTTTGCCAATAATAAATATTTGTAACACCTCGTGCGCATCCAACGTAACACGCAGCAATTGGTCGCGCAGCACGAGACCCCCAATTTTAGGTTGGACAAAAAAAAAACAATTTTTTCAATTATAGTTAACAATGATCATGGACTTTGTCCATGAACATTTTTATTTTTCCGTCACGCATAAAAACGGTCGCGGCCAAAGTCCGTGACCCACGCCGCAACAAAAAAAATGGAAAAAATGGTCGCGGTATGGGTCACGAACTTTGACCGCAACCATTTTTCGTCACAGTTGGGGGTCACGGACTTTGGTTATGACCATTTTTTTCCCATCGCGGTGTGGGTAGTGGTGTGGGTCACGGTCCAAGTCCGCGACTATCTGCCGTGACCTCCGATTGGTCACGGACTTGGGCCACGACCCACGAAATTGGTCAAGCCCAAAAAGGTCACGACCCAAGTCCGCGACCCACAGTCTTGGTCAGAGATTTTGGCCGTGAGTTTTGGTGTAGTTAGAACTAATAAAACACTAGCCGACCAAGATGCTCAGCTGAAAGGGAAGAGTCAAGTTGTTGCTAACTTTTCTGTGAAGCTAGAAGCTAAAGATAAAGCCCTTGCTGACCAATCAATGCATTTGAAGGTGAAGAACGATGTTTTGAACAAGTTTCAACATCAAGTTGAAAGATTAACCTTTCAATTTCACAAACAACCCACATAAGTGTGGATGGAAGGCTATAATGAGACCTTGGGCCATATGGATGATCATCTTTCACAAAGTAACCGTGAAGGCTACAGATGGGGATGGACCAATTTGCTGACTTTATTGAAATTTGACCAAAACAGTGAACTGTGGTATTGGGATGAACCTGGTCTTCTTGATTGTGATAAGCCTTCATTCAAGTTGGACTTATCATGGATTACTCCTAATGCCATTCCTCAGTGTTTAATCACCAACTACCTGGGGGATTATGGTCTTAATGATGTTCGTGAAATAGTTCATCCTCCTCATCTGATCAATGTGGCGAGCAACAGCAACAGGAGAATGTTGAGAGACTTCACTTTTATTAATTCTCCTTATACTTTGGATGATCCTCCTGCTGGTATGGAAAGAGTGCAACCTACTTCCAAAGCTCAAGGAAAACATTCAGTTGAATAACTTTCTTGTATTTTGTTATTCATTTGAATGTAATACAGTGAATATTTTAATATAAATCCATATTTTTGTTTTGTCACCACTTAATTATTTAACCAATCAGTCAACTGAGTTATTATCTTATAATACATTATTAAACTATGATTGTAGGGCCATATATTCTACCAATGCATTTAGATAAAACTACCAATAGTTTTGTAGATCCAAGTTTAGCATCAGTTATCAGTGGAAACCAAGTGTATGAAGAATATTTTTGTGTATTCCTATATTTAGGAATGCATACATGTCTTCTTTCATTTAACTCAGCCGAGGACCAAGTGTATACGGAATATATGTGTGTATTCCAATGCTTGGGAATGTACACATACCTTCCTGCATTTAACTTGATCGGGGACCTAGTGTATGAAGAATATATGTGTGTATTCCTGTATTTAGGAATGTATACATGCCTTGTTGCATTTAACTTAGGTCGGGTAAAACTTGTTTGTAACAACTTGAGTTGTATACAAAGTTTTACAGGCTTCTTATTCTCGACTTGTCAAAGACGACGTCATACATAAAGTAAGTTAGTCGGGAGAAGAACGACTGTTCATTAAGTTGTTGGTTCATTTAGAATTTGATAGGTTCAACCTGATTAAGTATGCGGTGTTGATCGGCAAGAGCTGAAGACCAATAAACATTTTTTAATTATTGTTTGTGGGGAATGTATATCGTCGTACTCCAAAAAAATCAAAAAAATTGAAGGGACTGAACTCAACATTTTATTGAACTTGAACAATAGTTGTGCTCAACATAAAGTAAAAGAAGTACAATATGCAATCACTAATAATACTTTCGAAAGTGTTCGATATTCAAGGGGTTTTTGAATGGTTCCCCTTCCAAGGTCTCAAGCCGATAAATCCCTAGTCGGATGACTGCGGAAATGCAATATGGGACGTGAAAATTTACCTCAAGGTTGTTGTGCTTATGGATGACCTTCTTAAGGACATAGTCACCCTTAGGTTGGTCAGCTTGACCCTTTTGTTATAGAAAAGACCTTACCTATGTTAGTACGCAACATTTTTTAGAGCAACATCTTCTCAGACTTCCTCTAACATATATAAGTCTAATCGTCTTAAAAAGTCACTCTTTGGAGAATCAAAATTCAGCACTCTGTAAGTTGGTAGGCCTATCTCGGCTGGTACCATGGCTTATGTTCTGAATGCTTGCATATAAGGTGTTTCTCCAGTGGTTGCCCTTGGCGTTGTTCTGTAAGCCCATAGAACATAATGAAATTCATTAATCCAATTTCCTTTTGCAACATTAATCCTCTTCTTCAGTCCATTGAGCAAGGTTCTGTTTGTGACTTCTGTATGACCGTTGCTTTTTGGGAGGCCTGGTGCAAAATGGAGTTTCTGGATCTTTGACTGAACGCAATATGCTTCAAACTCATCATTATCAAATTGAGTTCCATGATCTGTAATGAAGGCATATGGCATGCCATACCTACATATCATGATCTTCTAGATGAACTGATATACCTTCTCATAAAGGCATTTCTATCAATGGCTCTGCCTCCACCCATTTTTTAAAATAGTCATTAGCAACTGCCAGATACTTGAACCTATCTTTAGTCATCGGCAGTGGGACGACTAAGTCAATTACCCAAATAGAGAATGGACAAAGAGAAGTAATTGTCGTTAGAGGATCATTAGGTTCCTTGTGAATTGCAGAGAACTTCTTGCACTTGTCACACTTTTTATCAAATGCCTTACAATCGGCCCTCATGGTTGGCCAGTAGTATCCTTGAGTGTTGATTCTTTGGAGCAGCGATCGACCAACTGAGTGATCTCCACAAGAGCCTTCATGCACCTCTTTAATCAAATCTTCCACCTCTGATTGATGAACACAACGTGATAAGGAGATAGTTAATCCCCTTCTGTATAAAACTTATTTGTCCAATACATATCTTGCTACTTTATACCGAAGCTTTTTGGCCTCTTTGGGATCGGTTCCTATGATTCCATCTTCAATGTAAGCCCTGATCGGGTCCATCCAAGAAGGTACCAAGTCTAAAGTAATGAAACTGACTATTAAGTCTTCATTAAAGCTCCGGTTGGCTAAGATCTCTATTGGAATGGTTCTCCGGAGTTCAATTTTTATTGTTAAATCCAACCGAGCAAGTGCATCAGCTCGGGCATTAGTTATTCTTGGTATCCTGTTCATTTGTATGGATGAAATCTTGGTAATAACTTCCATGGCTTTGGCAAAATATCTGGTCATAAATTCTCCCTTAACTCCATATAGGTGAAGCACTTGGTTACCAACCAGCTGTGAATCACTATGTGCCACCACCTGCTCATCGCCTAATGAATGGGCTAAATTCAGTCCAACTATCAAAGCTTCATACTCTGCCTCATTGTTTGATTCTTTGAATTGAAACCTAAGTGAATATTCAATATCAAAATCATCAGGAGTATTGATTATTATACATGTTCCACTTCTAGTCGCACACAAAGATCCATCTACATATAAATTCCATAATGGGATTTCACTGCTGAATTTTTTTGCTGATAGAACTCCATAATGATATATCTTCTTACTCTCCTCTGCATATTTTTTAGCCCTTTCCTGAATTCGGGATGATTCGGGTTAATCGGCTGCAATTTTAGCTTGCTTTTGAGTTGAGCTATCTTCCTTAGAAGTCTGCTCGGCAATCAAGTTTTGTTGGTCGGGAACCTATGGATAGGTGAACTCTGCAATATAATCCGCTAAAGCTTGTCCTTTCAGTGATTACCTTAGTTCATAGATAATGTCATATTCCCCAAATTCTACTGCCCAGTACATCAATCTTCCTGACTTCTCATGCTTATGGACTGCTTGCTGAAGAGGTAGATAAGTATACACAACTATAATGTGTTCTTGAAAGTATGGCTTCATACACTTGAAAGCTTTCATGAGTGATGGGGACAGTTTTTCCAAGCGTGGATATCTGATTTCGGCGCCTCTAATTGCTTTGCTGGTGTAATAAACAGATTTTTGGATCCCATTATCCCATCGAACCAAGGCCGAGCTCAATGCCGACTCAGAAAAAACTAAGTATAAGTACAATTTTTCTCCCAAAACTGGTCGAGATAATAAAGGTGGTGATCCCAAATACTTTTTTTATTCTTGGAATGCTTCTTCACATTATGCATTCCACTCAAAAATCTTTCTCAATACCTTGAAGAATGAAAAACATCTATCTGTTGCCCAAGAAACAAACCTATTCAAATCTTCCACTATACGAGTAAGCCTTCGCACCTCCTTCTTACTGGTCGGCGATGGTATTTCTATCAGAGCTTTTATTTTGGTTGGATTGGCTTCAATTCCTCTCCGATTTACTACAAAGTCGAGGAACATTCCTTCCTGAACACCGAACACACACTTGGTCGGGTTTAGCTCCATCTGATGCTTTTCCAACTGTTCAAAAGTCTCAGTGAGATTCTTGATATGATTTAAAGCCTTCTTTCTTTTAGTCAACATATCATCCACATAAACCTCCATGTTCTTCCCTATCTGTTCTTCAAACACCTTGTTCACCAACCTTTAGTATGTTGCTCCATTGTTTTTTAGCGCAAAGGGCATTATGTTACAGCAATAAGTACCCCGGTTAGTGATGAAAGCAATACTTTTCCTATCTTCTAGTTTCATTTTTATCTGGTTATACCCAGAATAAGCATCCATGAAACTTAATAGCTCATGTCCCGATGTAGCATCCTCCAATTGATCAATTCTAGGTAAAGGGAAATGGTCTTTTGGGAAGGCTTTATTCAAATCAGTAAAATCTACACACATTATCCACTTATCACTTTTCTTTTTGACCATCACAACGTTGGCCAACCAGTTTCGATATTTAATATCCTCAGTGAATTGGGCCTTTTGAAGTTTCTCTACCTCTTCCTGAATAGCTTGATTTTTCTCCGGAATGAAAACCCCATGCCTCTGCTTGACCGACTTGGCATCCTTATTGATATTGAGCTCATGATAAATGAAAGTGGGATCAATCCCAGGCATGTCCTCATAACTCCAAGAAAACACATTATTCCACTATTTTAGGAGTGCAATCAACTTCTGTTTAAGGATTGGATTCAGTGTTCAGATGATCTGGGTAATTATTTTCTATTTGTCATCATCCAGGATTATGCTTTCAATGGCTTTAATAATTTGTCCTTTGACTAGCTCTGCTTCATCTCGGGGATCTAAAGTATCAACTTATGATTCACTGTTGGGCTCCGTAGTATCTACCTGATAGGTGGTGGTTTTCTTCTTCAAATAAACCAAATCTTCTTGCTCGGCTGATGAGTAGTAGCATTCTCTGGCCACCTTTTGATCACCTTTTACTACACTAATCCCAAAGTGAGTAGGGAACTTCAAACCCTAGTGGACTGTGGATGGTATAGCTTCAAACTTCTTTAGTCCTACCCTGCTAAAGATCACATTATAAGAAGATTAAACATTTTTATCCATTATAAAGAAACGTATCTTTTTCGAGTGACTTGCTGGACAGGTACCGAACAACACTTCCATCTTGGCACTCCCAAGAGGATAAACTTTTCACCTGAAAAACCTATTAATGGCTTATAGTAAGGTTCTAGTTGGTTGAGTTTCAAATTTAGAAAAGCTATTATCAATGGCTATGATGGGTAAAACATGATATCGGTCGAGCCCCCATTATCAATCAATACCATGGCTATGATGGTAACCTAAATTATGAACTTGACGACCAATGGATCATCATGGGGATAAAGTATCCCGGAGAGGTCATTCTTAGAAAAGCTAATTACAAGTTTATCCTTATTGACTTTCCTGGGCCGATTATCTTCATTCAGATTGATTATTTGGATATAGGAGCAGGCTTGTGCTTCATTCAGGTAGGCTTTTCTTTCTGTAGTTTGATCTCCTCCTCATGCATCGCCCCTGTAATTACATAACAGTCAAAAGACCCAAAACTTATCATAGCTACCTCACGTTCTGGTTACTTAGGCTTCTTCGGCAGGTCGGGATCATCTTCATAACCATTTTCATGGTTTATCTTCCTGTCATCTCTGGGTTTGCGAGGAGAATTTGATATTCCCCTTGTTTCTCTGCTTTCTCATTGATTAACAAATTTGTCCTGCTTTCCTCGGCGAATGAGGGATTCCACTTCAATCTTTAAAGCATTGAAATTTTTGATCGTGTGGCCATGATCCTTATGAAACTCGCAATATTTGGACGTATTCCTCTGTGGGGTGTTCCCTTAACTTCTCGGGCCATTGCAAATATTTATTGTGCTTAATTTCCTCCAGGATATGGTGAATACTGATCATGAATGGAGTATATGTTCCATAGTTTTTGAGCTTATCATCTTTCTTTTATTTTTGATCCTTCTGCTCCTTCTATTCCTTCTGCTCCTTATTTTCTGGGTTAGTGGCGGGACTTTGCTTTGCAGTCATTGCCTCCTCGGCATTCATGATTTTTCCTGCCTTAGCCATGAGTTCAGTCATGGTTTTAGGAGGATCTTTGGCCAAAGCATAGTATATATTTTCTGGAAGCAAACCACTCATTAAAGCACTGATGGTTGTTTTCTCCTCATCCATTTCCAATTTCTCGTTATTAAATGAGTGATGTATTCCCTGGTGGTTTCCCCTACTCGCTGTCTTATACTCAGGAGATGGGCTACTCTCTTCACTGGCTTGGCTCTATAATAGAAGTTGCTGATGAATAGCTCGATAAGTTGGTTGAAATTGGCAATTTATCCTCGAGGCAAGTTATTGTACCATATTTGTGCTGAACCAGTAATAGTGCTTGAAAAAGCTCTGCATCTCATTTCATCAGTAACAGAATATATGTTAGTTGCAGCTTGATATTTCTCGATGTGTAAAACTGGATCGATTTTACCATCATATTTAGGGGTGACCACGGGAGTTTTAAACATGGATGGAATTGGGAAATCAATAATTGTCTAAATAAAAGGGGATTCTTTGACAAAGTTCCTCTATAACTGATTCTTCACCTTTTCCATTTCTCCCAACCGATCTTCTAACCGCTGGATTGACCCTTTCCATGAAGGGTCGCCTGTATCAGATCTGTGCGAAGCTTCTCGGCTATTCCGACCATGTGTTTATGTTGAGCTCTCTTCCTGAGAAGTCTTCTCGGCATGTACGGATCATCGAACACTAGACATGGACCTAATTGAGGCTTCATGGTGGTCGGCTGGGTGTTGATTTGCTTTAGGAGGATTTCTATTTGCTCGGGGTCCCAAATGATCAAAAGGGGAAGCTCCGCTCAATCTTTCCAAAGCGCTTAGCCGTTCGGGAGAGAAAAGATTACCATCATAGAATTATGTGGATTTAAGCGATGAACTTACTCTTGGAGGCTAAGACCTATCTCGTGTAGATATGGAATAGCTATATCGTCTAAGCCTAGGAGGTGGTGGTGACATTTCTCTCCTTAGAGAAGGAACTATTTGTTGCCTAGAAAGGGATGGAGACCTGGCTTGTACTGACTAAGCCAATTGCTTCATGGTTTCCTACATAGTGTCTTGACCCCTGGCAATACTGGTAAGGATTCCAGTTAGGTCGGTTGCTATAGGCAGAGCAGAAGGGACGATTGAATTGCCTTCATTTCTGGCGCTAGGCTCAGGATCAACCATCTTCCCTTGGAAAAGGATGTGCAAAATAAAGAACGACAGTTAGACACACGTTCCCACAGATGGTGCCAATCTGTTGATGTAAAAAACTGGACTATATCCAATTTCCTAATCACAGATAAAATATAAGATTGTAATTCAATAATGACACAAGAGACAAAGAATTTTTAAAATGGTTCGACAATGTAAGAAAGTCTACGTCCACTGTTATTGTATTGAGTTTAGTGATTATAGAAAACTAGGTACTCTTGTTGAGAAGAATAGCCTAGTGTTCGTTCTATCTTGTCTTTTGTGAAAGGGATACAATGTATTTATAGTAACATGGAGATCAAGGATTGGAATGCCTTTATATATTCAAGCATTTACACCCGTACATAATTAATGTGATGATTGGTTATCTAGACCACTGTGGAAGGTCCCTTGGTTATTTCTCCCATGCGGTGACTATTGATTTACTTCGATGGTCTGCATTCTTCATGCTAGTCGACATAACTGCCGAGCAATATCTTCTAGGTCGACTAAGTGGCTGCAGACTAGGATTATTGACACGTAAAAAGACAAGTGTCCATTTCTAATTGGCCCATGTAGGTGGATAATTTTTGGTATCACTAGTAACGATGATACCCCTTTTATGAGCAAGAATAACCCGATAAACACATTTGATAAATCGAGGAGATAACTTATCATTGCCCACACTGAGATTATGAGTAAATGCAAGACAACCAAATACACATGGAGGTAAATTTAAAAGTTTCTCTTTAGGATATAACATATAAAGGGGAATACGACTTTGTAAATGACACGGAATATTGTAATGTTCTTTGTTGGGTGAAGGTCACCTTTTTCAAGATTTGGAACAAACAAGCTAGAAGATAATGGAATCTTCTTGGTTGGGTGAAGGTCCCCTTTTCCAAGAATAGGACATGTAGACCCATCGGCAAGAACAATATGCGATTAAATCTTGGAAGTTAAAAAAGAAATAATGTATACCAGATGTGTACTAGAACTTGAATTTACTGTAGTTGTTGTAGGTTTGCTAGAAGATGTTGAATTCATCCATTGAAGATATTGGTTAAGTTGAGAAGTGAGGTCTTCGTGTGATGTGAAGGAAGAGGTAGCTTTTTTAATAGGAGGAGCATATGGAGGTGTGCGAAGAAATGACTGAGAATTGTCATATGTAGCTTGATTTTCTATATGCCAAACACCGCCACAATAGGGGCACATTTCTTCTATATTCCACCATGATAACCACGACTGCCACGGGTACCACAAAATGCACCACGATTATTTCAAGTCTAGGTTGCAGATTTATCAATGGGTATTGTAGAAATCACAGGTTGTGTAAGAGACTTCCTCTGAAGACAAGAGTAGTCATGGGATATAGTAGGAAGCGTTTCACTTGCTAAAATTTGATCCTTTTACACGGTGTAATTATAATTCAGACTATTAATAATCCCACCTGTTGTGTCTGTGTGCCATTTTAGAACGAGAGGCATGGTCAAGTTTACTGTCCCAACGCTGTGTGTAAAAGTTAAAAAGGGAATCAATTTCATGGCCAATAAGATAACCAAAGCGTCAGGCTTGGAGTGCATAATTAGGGAGATATAAATGCTTTTTACACCGGTTTTGTGCACCGGGTGCACAAAACCGTTGTACCCCTAGCACTGCTCTTATGGAAAATTCAATTTATCAATCAGTTAGTTTCTTCAATTTAGAAGTTGTTAGGAGCATTAAATTTGCATCCCAAAAACTAATGAATATACGTGCGCGCGCGCACACACACACACACACACACACACACATATATATATATATATATATATATATATATATATATATATATATATATATATATATATATATATATATATATATATATGAAGTCAGGCTCATGTGTTTAAGGGTCAATTTATGGGATTATTCTTAAAAAACAGTAAAAAAAATATTTTCTTAAAATAACAAAAAAAATCATTTTAAGATGAAATTTTTTGGGGGAGTTTACTGAAATGTTTAAAACTCGTATAAAAAAATCAGCTCAAAAAAATTATTTTTGGGCATAGGTCCTTAAATTGCCCTTAAACAGTCTCCCTTACAGGAGACTTTCAGTATATATATATATATGTATATATATATATATATATATATATATATATATATATATATGTGTGTGTGTGTGTGTGTGCGTGTGTGTGTGTGTGTGTGTGTGTGTGTGCCTTTTTAAACCAATTGTACGAATGAAGTCGTGTTTGGAACTTTGGACCAACTACAACAGTTTTAGTTTCAAGAAACTAATGAAAATAGTTCGTGTTGGAAGGATTTTGGAATAAAACGATGAGGTTTACTATAAATAGGATATGTTAAGATGGAGCAGTGGAGGAGAAGATTAGGATGTTTTGTCCACGAAATACATAAGAGGTTACGCATGATTAGAGGGATATGTTAACAAAATGGCCATATGCGGTTGTGTATTAAGGAATATAGGGGATTAATTCTAATTAGGTCGTCACATTTAAGAGTAAGGAAAAATAACCCTTAGTTAAAATACCCATACAACCCCTTTTTCTTGTGTTTCGAAAAAAAAATTCCCATTTACAAGGAATTCCTTTTTACCCTCCCCATATCTTTCCTAAAGAAATTTTTTGTGAACTTTTCAATTTTATCTGCCACACCAAAAGCAAGTTGAAAACGGACAAAATATAAGTGGTACTACGGACCAGTTGGACAAGAATAAACATACCCCCCCTGTATAAACATCCCCTTAACCACCCATCAAGCGTCTTAGACCACCTTTTCTACCAATGATGAGCAAAAACCCGAATTACAAGGAAAGGAATCATGATCAACCTTCTCACCATCCATAGTAATCTCCATTATTTTTTCTTTTAGCTAATTGCGTGGTTTGGGGTTGGATTTAGGGTGTGAAGTTATTATTTTCTCATCTCCTTTCATGATATCCAAGAAGATATGAATCGTATGAATCAGTTGAGACGTATTTTTTGCTCAATCAAATATAGACAATTGTGTTTGTGAAGTAACTTTTTTTTAACTAATTTATGATCGCGAGCCTAGCATTAGCCTAATTGATTTGGTTTTCAATTGCAATAGTATATTTATTGTTCGTTACTAGTGTGGGTTTCCCAATGTTTTGGGTTATTGTCTCAAGTCAGTTATACCATGTCCCTCCAATAGTTTTTACACATGCCCAATATCAGTTAAGCCCCATTTACTTTTCCAATTGTAGTAAATGTCATAAAAACTGCAATATTTCGATAATGAATATATGAAATTAGACAATAGTGAAGGTAACCATGTAAGTTATTCTTTGATGATGTGAACCATGTGCTCCTTTCAATTTAGCAAAATGATAAAAAAAAATTGTACAACTGAACATTCTGTTTGCAACTGATGGGCTGCAAACTGGAAACTGATACTAATTTATTCGCAATATATATAGAATGAATTAGTTATATATTAGATATATTGATCGAAGTATATCCTGCCCTTTGTTAACTTCTCTTATTATTCCCCTTTTTTAATGCTAAAATATAAAATAATTGCCTTTTATCTTTGTTTTTTTATGCTGCAGTTTGGAGTGATTTATGCAGGTGTTGAATAAAGAAGCTCTATTTTGGTTTCAATTGTATTTTTTTTCTTTTGATTTTTTATGGACTTGTAACTCATTTTGGACAAGTAACTTGTTATCTCCATGTGTTTTGAATTGGATTGTTTCACGCTACTTATTTCATCATGTTTGTTTTGTGCATTGATAGCTCAATGATCTTTTTTGGACACAAGATCTCTTTTGTTTTGCTACTTGGTAGAGGATGTATAACAATGTGGAAGTTTTAGGAGCTTTGAAAATAAACTCCTATCAGATAATATATCTATTCCTAGTAGCATGGGAAAATCAAAGGGAAAAAACTTAGCCAACATGAATATGGTTCATGGAATAAACTTATTATGTAAATTATACCTATATGTATCATCCATAGCCATATATCCTCTACCTCAATTTAAGAGTCCTTATTTTAAAGTCAATCCTGTAAAGAAAACACCAAGTTTACATAATAACTGGGTGGCCCTGAGCAAGTGTGATGTGGGGCGACTGCGCAGGGCCCCACTAGTATTAATGAGTATAAAGGAGCCTATTTTATAATTTTCACAAAGGTCCTTATAAATTTTTATATTTCACGACCTTGTGTAATCGATAGAAAAAATAAAAACTTGCTTTTCTGTTGTGAGATTTAATGCATTATTTTTGTACGTTTTTTTTCGCTCAACTCTTTGGGCGGTAATTTATTGGGGCTAAGAACGCCATTACTGTGTAAGCTGTTTTTCAATAATGTATACATCAAATATTGTAATTTATACATTAGTTTTTTGTAATTTGTATGTGGAATTTTATAATGTATCCATGAATTTGGTAATATACACGTGTTAAGTTTGTATACACCATAAATTATAAGGTATGCATTAAGGAGTGAGGGACCTTCGTACCAAAAAATATGTTAGTGGATTAGAGCTAAAAAACTTATTCGCCAGTGACTAAAATGGAAAGCTTCATAATTTTTTATAATTGACTCTTAATTTGAAAGATCTTAAAAGGAAATTACGACCTTTTTTAAATGAGAGGGAATATTGATTATAATGGAACATAAGAAGTTGAAATAACTACTTTATATGTTCTTGTTCATTTTTGGTCCATATTTTTCTACTAAATAGAACTTAAATTTTTTCCCATGGCAATGACACCATGTGTTTGTCCATTATGTTATTATAAATTAATTTATTTTAGGTTCTGCTATACCGAGTTGTTTAAAAACTGAATAAAACAATTCAAAACATTATGATCAAGAGATTAGGAAACAAAATGTCTCAAATAGTTTAGGATTGCACGTTCAATAATTTTCCACGGTCTTTAGGAGTAGCACACCCCATATGGCCATTGCTATTTTATAAAAAAAATAAAAATCAATTTGGTTTGCTATTTTTCAATACACTTTTTAAGATATTTTTAAAATCTTGTTTCAATTCAGGTAATAACATAGCCTATGTTAAATTAGAATGATAAATTTAACTTTTAGACTCTTGTAGATGTGTTCTCAAAGCATTGCCATTACATAGGTGGTATGTGTTTGCAGTACTAGGTCCACAAAGTATTGAGTCTTAATATGAAGATTTCCCCATTAAAAAACTTCATGTTGATCCAGGAACTTTGATGGACTGACTTTCATTGTACTAGAAAGAATATGGTGAATAGGAAAAACTTTTGGGACTTAAAATCATAAGGAACTTAAACTAATATTTAATATTTCCTCAAATAGAACTTATGGTCTGTTTGTTAGGCCTTGATTTCTTTTCAACGGAAAATACTTGTTCAACTTTATTTTTTACTTGTCTTGAGCTTGAGTTCAAAAACATTTTCCAAAAAACATGGTGTTAATTATTAAAAATTCTCCTTATTTTCAATGGAAGACATTTATTTCCCACACCCCCAAAGAATTGATTTTGATGGAAAACTTCAAAATTAAGACTAAATTAATCCCATCTATTCCGCTCGTTTTTCAACTTCTAATAAACATGCATTATTTTCACTCGTTTTCCAACAATGTTATCAAACTCACCCTTAAATAAATTTGGAAATCTTTAACAGTTTTATTTCAACAAATATAGTGCCTTAGATCACATTGTTTTCAATTGCATATAGGTCCATAAAAATAACTAAGTTACTCAATCTCGGCTTATGTTTGTTAGATAAAAGCTCATTCAATATCAACTTATATAGTAAAACTACACGTACCCTCATTTGGTACCCTCTAATAAGACAAGGCAACAAGAAGTTGTACTTGTTGCCCTGGAGGGACCCACAACAACAAGTACAACCTCTTATTTCCTTGTCTTATTAGAGGATACCAAATGAGGGTACACATAGTTTTATTCTAACATATAAAATAAACTACGGAAATTTAAACGTAGTCTTAAACTCATTACATAATTCAGCTCAACTCGATATATGGATTGATAAAATCAATATACACACACTATAATAATATTTTCTCTATCCTAAATTAAGAGTCATATTTTCTTTTTTTGACGTCCCAAATTAAAAGTCCACTTTCTTTTTTTGAACGTAATAAATTAACCAAATTCTATGATAAGGACTTTTCATTTTGGATGGAGATAGTATTCAAAACCAAACTACTCAAAATGAACCATATTCGCTCACTTAAATGCTCAACTCAGAAAATATCGAGTAATGCTTGAACACATTTTTTAAATCTTTAAAATTTCAATCCCAACTTGAGTAATAATTTTACTATATGGGTCGACTCAACTCATTCACCCCCTAATTGAATCCAAGATTTTAAGCATGTGGAGCAGTTTCTTGTTAGAAGTTCATACAACGTTACTAGAATTAACCTTTGAATATTCAAATTCACCAAAAATATTTTGTAGTATACTCTCATATACGCAAATAGAAATGCTTTTAGTTGGTACATGTCTCCATTTTTCCTATGTAATTGATAACCATGTTGTGATTTATTTATTTATTCGTTATTTCTTGTAAATTTGCTTAAATTCTCGTGACGTTAATGTGGAAACGGATTGTCCCCAAACTATTTTACCCAACAATTCAATTCAGTGGATTACTCTTTGCACTTTACCCTTTCCATTTAGGGAGTACATCAAAATAGACAAATTTACCATATATATATATATATATATATATATAATGTGTGTGTGTGCGCTAATTTTGTTACTGGTTTACTCACGCTTATGGTATGCCAAGTACTCATGATATTCATAATGCAATCGACCAGTGACAAAGCACTGGTGGTCACAACTTTTACACATAACATAATTCCAAACACACATGTGAAAAGGAATGACACAACACTGATCACGAAATAACATACACTACAAAAAAAAGAAGCTTTTGAGACGGTGGCCTCATAGTTCCAAAAGATGGTTTATCCGTCTCAAATACTTTTTGGGACGCTATTTGGGACGACTAAGAGGGTTTTTTTGATAGGGGGTTATAAATACTTTTTGTGACGCCATATCCGTCTCAAAAGAGTTTTTTGAGACGGGAACAAATCCATCTCAAAAGCTCACCATTTTATATGAGCCTTTTGAGACGCCAAGAGAGTGGTCCCAAAAGAGTGCTTTTGAGACGGGAATTAATCTGTCTCAAAAGGTTGCCGTTTTATAATATTTTTTTGAGACGGCAAAATAACCGTTTTTAATATATTTTTGGGATAGTTTTAACCATCCCAAAATAGGTGAAAGGATATGAAATTTTTTGCACCAATATATTGTGAACAATAAAATCTACCACTAAAGTTTAATATAGAATTGAATTATATTTGAGACAACGCAACACAACAAATAATCATAAAATGATTTTCAACCAACACAACGAATCCTTTTCATTCAACAATAGTTAGAGTTCTTACAAGCATCTTCAAATATTCATCAAAACAAAAATGATAATACTTAAGTTCAAATATTCAACTTAACAACAAAATACATTAATTTTTTATACTCCAAAACATGAAATGCTTTTATCCAAGTAATCATGCAGTCTTAAAGCGCACGACCTCCAAAATCACTGATTATCATTGCATGTTCTACAAAAATGGTCACCTGCAAAAAAATTAGTGTCAATTATGTCAAAATTAATATTCCACTCGTCAATAATACAATGTGCAATGAATCAATATAGTATATTCTCATCACAAACAATATAAATATCTAACTACTATTATTTTTAAAAAAATCAACAAATTCATGAAAACCATAGGTAGTGAACCTGTTTTAAACACTAAAATTGATTCTACGAATATAAACCAACGAACAAAAACTTCTGACCACCATCACAACAAATTTTCACCACCACCACCATTGAAAATTTAACTTTAAAAGATAATTTTCCACCTGAAAATCTCTCAATGCATATAAGTAATTGTATGTATGAACTATATATTATTACCTAGTCGGTTTGAATTGTTGAGGTGATTGAAGCACGAAGTAAATGTAAGATCTAAACTCATGAATCTCACGGGACCATGGAAAACCTAACACGATGATCTACCCAAAAGTTGCTTTATCCAGTTTTGGAATAATAAGAGTGACGTTCAAATATCTTACAATAGCAACCATATCACATATCTGCACCATAATAAAGTGAATGGGAGTAGAAAATGAACACACCAAGAACAAAAAGGATAAAATCCAAAGTAAAAAAAAAAAGCAGAACTCATGAAAAGATATTGATAATAAAATGGAAAATAAATCAAAATCAGCTGGAACTTACTGCTCCTCTCATTTGGTTGAGTCCTCCATTGCAAGAAACCATAAGGTAACCATTGTTCTTATAAACCCCTGCAACAAAATGCTACCCCAATTTGATGAGCTCAAGAAGGAAAAGAAAATTGGAATACACAACAAGAAAGCCATATACAAATAAAATCAGTAACAATATTGATTATATAGGTAAGTAAACAAATCGTAATAATCACAACAGAGATTTAAAATACCAATTTTTAGTTGTGTGTGTGTGTGTAGCCCATGTTTGGTAAAAGATCATATGATAAAATCATGAAACAAACAGGAAATAGTGAACTAAAATCCAATCTAACATTATCGGGAATTGAATCAAGAAAATCATAAAAGATTAATTAAAATTATAAAAATCAAAATAATTTGAACAATGACTCTAACCAACAATAAAAAAGGGTATATAAATCTGGAGAGGGACTCTAACCATGTTTGGTGGATCAATTTTTAAAAACCTCCTTGACAGAACTTTGTTTCATGAATTACTCTCAGTCTCAAACCTTCCATCCATTATGGATATTTAAGTTTGAAAGTGAGAATTCAAGAGGTTTCCTAAAATCAATCATATTTTCCTATTAGTATTTCAATGTTTTATTTTGTTAGTTTTCTCGTGCTTATTTTTAAAGTTTGGAATTCTTGTGAGATGATTAGTTTACGAATAGTCGTCTTTTAATCGATGTTTTGAATTTCAAACATTGAAAATCTCATATGAGATCCTACCTTAGGTCAATACATGAGCAAATGTGGAGTGTATAATATGGGTTGCAATGGACAACTAATGTTGTTAATAATGTCGTTATGAAAAGACTGTTAAAGGATTATGGCAGAAAGAGTTACGACAGAAATACTGAGTAAAAGAATAACAAGTGATGAACTGACTTATATATATATATATATATATATATATATATATATATATATATATATATATGAAGTGAACAAAGAATAACAGATGTTGCTGATGACTTAATCATTTTAAGAAGTTGTTCAGACCTTAAATTTCCTACTTAATCCTTTGATGCGATGGCTAGCAATCCCAAAGGGCCAATAAAAATATACTTTATCATAAATAGGCTTTTCAGTCATGAGGTACGTGTCATTCTTTATTCCCTTATTTTTCTTCTTAAAAGCACACAAGTCTTGTAGCTTTATGTAAATGCACATGAGTTTTGTATTGATATTATTTCTGGTAGTATGTTACTTTCAATGAGCTCTTTGGTTTTTTTTACAGTTAGTGTGATTGATTGATTAAACACATTTATACCACATACTTCTTAAATGGTGTTGCTTATGTGGAAGTAGAATTGTTAAATGGAATGAGCAGGATGTTTAGTTGTAGGTTCAAATTAGACTATATTGCCATCCGATATTTTGTCCATGAGAGTTGGCACACATTCTTTGTTATAGATATTTTCTTTGATTCCTTATATAGGTTGCAGGGAACTTTTTGATGGTCATTGTCTGTCCTTCCTTATCTTTGTTCCTTGTATTCTTTTATAGGCCTTCCATATATGGTAATGATGATTTGTCCTTCCTAAGCATTTTTTATGTACATTTTGTATTTGTCTCTCGGAAAAGAAGTATGACTTAGTCTCTAGTTATTGCAACACCTGCTAAATCACTAGGAGATTTACAACAAGTGATACTTTTGACCATGAACTTATGTGGGAATCACAAGAAGTTAGGTCTGAGTTGGGTGACACATGAATCAACCCTTCCTTGCATATATATTCCCCCTGGTACCTGGTTGTGTGTGTGTGAGAGAGAGAAAGTATTTAGCAATCGGCCGTATCGTCGCAGTATCGGCCTAGACTTTGAACCATGATGGTGGACTTTTGGTTGGCTTAAATGTTATCATAATTATCATCTTGAGTATCGGGATAGTGGTTTGCGGTGTTTTCTCTCCACGATAGAGATTTGTGATTTTTGTCTTGAAATCCAGTCACTCGTTGTGCGTTTATTGGTCGTAAAGTTGAGGCATAGTTTTTGAATTCCAAGATTTTGGAGTTGGCAAGCAGCGAAGACCTTCAGTGCGACGAATATTTAATGGAAGAAAGCGAAGGAAAGTTTCACAATAGTGAAGCCTCTTGGTTGTAGAAAATAGATTGGGAAGGTGGCAGCAAATGTAACAACGAACGGATGTGTAGTTAGGTTAATTGGGGACCGTTTTAGGGTTTCGCAACATGATAGCTCACACCTATAAAATATAGTTTGAGTCTTTTAAACCCAAGTGTTGCAGCTTATTTGAAGAATGAGAGTTTCTTCCTAAGGTGAGGGTTTTGAGTGAGAAGCGAGGCATTTTCCCTTTCACCTATGCGTATTTCTCAAAAGATGGGGGTAGGGTGAGTGTACACGTGTTTCATATCTTGATAGTGTGCTTTATATGTACTGTGTGAGGGTTTTCTCACCGGGTTACGTAAAGAGTGGCACTCATGGGTACATAAGGATCACTTTGGAAAACACTTGTAAGTATGAGATTGAGAGGGTTATAGCTTTATAAATTTTAATCAGTTGAATAAAGAGTTGGTGTATAGTGGTTATCCAGAATTTTGGTGGAATGTAAGGGTATGTGTCTTGTAATTATTCACAATTATACTTGCATTTTGCTCATATATAGTGGAATCGCGTCTCTATGTGAACGTAGCCATTTGGTGAAGCACGTATATCTTTTTATGCTTGTGTTTATTCTCTTGTTTTAGATCTTTATTGTGCAGCTTTCTTATTATCCGCAGGGCCATGGTTGATAGAAATTTGTACAAAAAACTGGTGTAGGGACACCACAACAAATTCAATTAATCTGAAGCAATACAACCAGAGTTACCTACATTTTTCCCACTTATTATCTAACTCCCGAAAAATATGTCGACTACATCAGAATTAGTAACAAATTTACATTCCCTTCATAGTTTGAACATTATTAATGAGGCCCACACATTAAAAAGTTCAAAATGATTATTAATAAACTCATTTTTGTTAAATTAGGATAAAAATTCACTAAAAATAGTGTGTCAATTCGTTTATAGAGTCGCGTGGCATCCCCCCCACCCCACCCACACACATATAATTTCCCCACTAAAAATTTGTATTTAACGTTTAGTCCAATAAATTTTAAAAATTAATTTCTAGTCCCCATATGACACTGGTCTATGAGGGACTAAATAGAATTGTTGAATATACACTCAACTCAACAACAAAGCATTTTTTCCAATTATTTGGGGATCCTATTTTCTATTTTTTTAGAAAATGTTGGACTAAAAAATAAACAATGGCATTTATGCTAAATGCCTCTTATGTGCTTATCTTAATCACAAAAAATATATGCATTATAACACAATTTGTAAAAAAATTACATACCCTTCACAATATCAACATTATCAATCAATCCCACAAAAGAAAAAATTTCAAAAATGTTATCTTTAAGGAAATCTAAAATTAGGATAAGGAGGAGTTAATTTACCTAGTGAGGTCATTGAAATTGAAGTTGAAGAGTTTTTCATATCCACAGCTACTATCAAAGTTCCCATGAAGCTCCCAACAACTTTTTAACTATAAATTATCCAA
Source organism: Sambucus nigra (assembly GCA_949130495.1). Lineage (NCBI taxonomy): Eukaryota > Viridiplantae > Streptophyta > Magnoliopsida > Dipsacales > Adoxaceae > Sambucus > Sambucus nigra. The sequence continues at coordinate 38,299,872 of OX422216.1, forward strand.
AAAAATTTAAACTTGAGATAAATAAACCCTGAAATAATGTGATTTTTTCTTTAAACAGAGCGTTGAAAAATAAATATTTAATATACAAATTGTGTTTGTGTGTTTGTGCATGGGTGGGAGGGAGGGGGGTAGGGGGCAGAGAGAGAGAGAGATGTTAAGTACCTAAGGCGCCGACCAGTCAGGGGTTTGGCTGCCGACTGGGTTTGTTTGGCCGCCGGCTCGCCTTGTGTAGGTTTGGTAAAAATGAGGTTTGGTCGATGGGGGTAAAGTGGTTAGGGATGAGTTCCAAATCTTTTGTTTCTTTTAGGGGGGTTAAAGTGTTCGGGGCGGGAGATGAAATTTTTTAATGGTGGGAACTTAAATCTTTAGCGGTCTTATTTGGTATATTTTTTGAGACAGTAAATATTTTACGGTCTCATTTGGTTTACTTTATAAGACGGAGATAATTCACTGTCTCAAAAAGTGATCTTTTTTTAGATGGATATAATTAGCAGTTTCAAAAAATAATAGTTTGTAAGACGGCTAATTATACCCGTCTCAAAAGGTATGTTTTAAAGACTATATTTTGCCTGTCTAAAAAAATAGGGTCTTAAAAGTAACTTTTTTTTTGTAGTGATAATGAACAATGAAGAAAATATTTGATAGCTTTTAGAGAACACAACATGTTTGTTTGTTGGGAAATAAATTATTTTTCACTGCGGTGAAAAGTAAAACCTTTTGGGGGCTAAATATGTGTGTAAAAACCCATGTATTTTCCATGTCAATCACAATTTAGAATAAGTTATTATATTAAAACTATCAGAAGGTTGACATTGGACGAGTTAAAATGTTCCAAAATGATGTTTGCCCCTTACATATGTAACTCCCTCCAAAATGGGCCATGAAAGTTTTTTCCACAAAAGGAAAAGGAAGAAACTACGAAAATTATAAATTATAACCTCTTGATATACAAACAACAGTTTCAAAAACATAACATTGAAAAAATGTAACTTTCGTAAAGAACATAAACACAACTACACAATAAAAACAAGTATAAACCATCAAGAATAATCATACTTCACAACACAGTCATTACAATTGGCTAGGACATTGTCATCATCAATATCTATATTTCCATGAAATTATAATCAGCACAACCTCCTATTAAGCATAACATATGAGAATTACCATTTCATATAACTCTAAAAAGCACATAATAGCATTCAATATCAATTTAGGAAACTAACCAACACTTTTTTATTGGAGATATAATAATACCCATCATCGATTAATCCAAAATACATCCCACACAAATATAAACATATACATTTCATTAGAGCCCAACGAACACATGAATAATGGTTATTTTATTACAATCGCAATCACATTTTATTAAAAAAAATGAAATGAGGCATGGTATGGGGAAGGAAACTAAAATAAGAAAACAACATCTGCGTTTTATAAATAAAAAAAATGAAAGTGGCAGAAGGGCACTAAAATAAATCTCATGCGCTTATAGAGTTTTTTCTAGTGACACATGTTTAAAATTGCAAAATCACAAGCTGATTACCTTATTTACATATAGAATCACGCTTCTCTCCGGAAAGAGGGATAATATAGAGAAGGAACATACTAACCATGTTCTTAGGAGGAAATAGGTGGACCAACATCAATAAAAACTTAAATTTTATAGTTCGCAATGTTGATAAGCTGAAACAGAAGGACATGTTTGAAGTCAATATAAACTATTGACTTTAACCGATGCAACACACACTATTGACCCAAAAAAATATGGGGGGAGGGGATGCGAAAATTGTATTAACGAAAAATAAAAGTGTAATTTGGGTTTGGCCCCTATATATTGAGGAAAACCACCTTTGTCCTCATAACTTTCATGTATACACCTCCCCCCACCCCACTGTGACACCCCGCCCAATAAAATATTGGGTGATCAGTCCGTTACTAAATTTTAAAACAGAATGTTCGGTTGATTCATTCTTAGCATCACTGTCGAAAACATATAACCAATATAATCACCTAATAACTAATTAAGCTAGTGTCAAAATATTTTCCATTTTAAGTTATACTCAAATAATCCATTATCACATTCTCAGTAATAAAATATCAACTATTTACCATACACATGAATATAATAAATATTGGGTATGAATCAACTACTGAAATAAATAAGACTGGATAAAACATTCCCGTTCAAAGTCTCATACATTAAAACCATATTAATACTCAATTTAACTAAAAAGAACTACAAAGTAAACTGAGTACAATCTCTCTGATAAAATGACAGAGAATGGGCGACACATGCCCTAAATGAAATGTCTAGCTAGATCTGAATGAAATGACAAAGGCGTCTAATCTCAATAACCTACAACTTTCACAACAGTTGCAGCTCGCCAAATAATCCACGTCTCTAGATCTAGTGTCCCTGTGGCTGAGCACCTGATATAATACATATACATATATATATAGCAAAAGAGAAAAGAATAGCAAGAGACGGGTCAGAGGCCGATGTTTTAAAAATTATTTAGCAAGTATTTAAAATTGTATTAAAACAAATATTATGTGCATGTTAGATATTGAACTCTCACATGAGATTCTCTCATCTCATCTATTGTGCACACTTAACGTATCTTCTAATCCCACCTAGTTATGCTACCCAGCCGAAGTAGTTCGAAGTCACAATACCACTATCTAGGTTCACTAATAGTATACCCATATCTCCCTTATTATACGTAATCGAAATAGTTTATCTCAGATAACACATTTCATAGTCATAGTTCGAGTAGTAAATCTTTTACCGACTAAGATTATTTTGATTATCGTTATTACCAAATCTACTAGTCTCACAAAGTAGAATTATTCACACACACACACACACACACACACACAAACACACATATATATATAGTCACATCATCCCTATATATATATAATAATCCTGCACCCTTAGGTTAAGACCACTTGACGCAATGCATACTCTGCTATCATGTCATGGTGCATCGCTCACTGCATAAGGGACTGTTGGTTTATCTCTCACGAACCATAAATTCAAATCACATATATTTGGAGGCGAACATAATTCCCAGCCAAATGGGTCACGCACATACCTACGCTCCCATTCACCCGTCGAAAGTATCCTACATCTCAGATAGCACGTATCCAAGATCATATGTTCTGGGTACAAGTCAAATATCCCCCCAATGGGTCACACAGGATAAGACTGTCCACTATGCGAAAACCTCCTCCGGATAGTAAGTATCTTAGGTATACAATACACATAGTAAATCAAGTATATGTATACACACAACCTATCAAATCAATCGGTATACACACACCCCAAATATAATTTTCCATACGTAGTATTATTATCACTTAATACTCTCAACGTATTATTAATTGCGATCTTTTCTCTCTCGTAATACCTTAGGATAATACATCCCACGAAAATCCTTAATAAATGGTCATAAGAAATCCCCATAGTAACCACTGATTTTATCCTCATACGTTCCACATCACTAGAACTGATATCATAAGTATTATCATTTAATACTCTCGACGTATTATTATTTACGATTTTCTCTCTCTCGTAATCTCCACGATAAATTCCTCGTTCCAACCATCTAAAGTATTACACCTAAATACTTCCCAATATTTCTGCACTAATTTCTCGAAACGTAATTTATTCTCACTCAAATTATTGCGTCACACAGTTTAAGACAAATTTAAAAATTCCTCATAAATTTGACCTGTCGCTCGAACCAGGTCCGTATCTCGCTTAAACGACATAGCCATGTCGCTTGAACCACTTCACGCGACAACCCCATCTCGCTCAAACCACTTCGCGTGACATCGCGCGAGATTGACGTTGTTCGTCTTCTACCTCTAGACAATTGAATTTTCCACCATTTTTACTCTCAAAACCTTCACAGATTATTCCCAAACTCCCAGCAACCAATCCTAATTTCACTTATGACATGTTTAGATGATTTGTAACAACCTAGAATCATTAAATCTTGATAATTCATCAATAAATATGAACTCCCCAAATTATAAACACAAGAACCCTACTTCATAATTTCTCAAATTAATCCTTCAAATCCATGAATTAATAACTCTACATCATCATAAATTCGTGGACATTATCCTACCTGCATGAGGGAATTAAAATCTTACAATTCCAGTCCCAATTTATGAATCATATCATCAAATTTCCACCCAATTCCAATTTCATAATAATGGGTAATTACCTACTCTAACATGAGCACAATTATTGCTAAAGAAAGCAAGTAATAAACACTTGCCTTGATTATGTAGGTCTGAATCGTGGGTTAAAATTGATATGAATGCGATCCTCTCTTCGCGAGCTACACTTTGGTGGGATTTGTGGTGTGATAGCTCGAGTCTTGTGCGAAGAACACTTATGGGTTTCTTCTTCTTCCTCTGTGGTTCTCTTTCCCTCTCTCTTAGGTTTAGGAACTGACAGACTCCTTCTCACCCACGTACTCTCATCTTTAATTCTCTAATTTTCGTCCATATTAATCTCCCAAAAATCCAAAAGACAAATATAACCCTACGGGGTGCCGGTTTGGCCTAAAAGTATCCCGGAGTCCAAATAAAATATTAGTTTTCTTACTATCTAGACCCTTCCGGACTCAATGGCGCACTCAAAATGACCTTACGAGTTACTTAAAAAAAATTACTTCTTTAATCCATTAAATTAGTCCCAACACGACTCGCACGCGCGTCCTAACTTAATTTACAAAACTGTCGTATTTCACACTTTCGACAATTTTTAATAGTATTCCATATTACGTATTCACACAGTAATATTCAGTAATTCTCATCAATATGTATTAACCCTTGGCACGCTAGTTAATATTTATTTTAATCTGGATTAATTAATAATTAATTTCTCACATTATAATTGAATTAATCCAACAATAATAATTAATTCCATAATTATTTAAAATCATAAAAAATATGGGGTGTTACACCTCCCCCCCCCCCCCCCCCCCCCACCCACCCCCCCCACGCATAAACACAAAGAGTGTCGAAGTACATGTTTCATGGTGTTTTTTGAGTATTCATGACCACGGGGAATGCACGAACTCGAATTTGGGGACCAAGGTTAGTTACGCTTAAATTTATGAAGGTAAACCCTCAAATAACCTAGGAGAAAATCATGGGAGTGATATCTTAGTAATACCAACCCTGTTTTTGTGCCCCTTTGGTCCTACAGGCAATAAATAGAGCTCATCAATTGGATCAGACAAAGGATGTAAATTTGAGACCTTTAATACTACCTCCGTCAGAAATTAAATTGCCATTTGAAAACAATAATTTTTTCTAGGACTAACTCAATCAATGGCAAAAATCAAGACTTGTTCAATATCATGGAATATGGTTATTTGATTATGTCTAAAATAGAAAAGCGACTATTAATTTGGAATGTCCCAAAAAGGAAAGTAGGGATATTTATTTGGGACGGACGGAGTAGTTGACTTGGTGGCATGGCAACAATGCATTAGTTGACATGTTTAATGGGCCAGAAGGTTAGTCACATATTTACTTTTATTTCTATTCTTAATCCTAAGTACCTCATATTTTCCTGATTTCCAATAACCATGGGAAGTTCTAGAACGGGTTAAGTGCAAGAAAAAAAAACTTAGCTACGCAGTTTTGCAATAAACCCCTGAAATTATTATTAGTGTGAAAAACCTTCTGACATTATGCATTTCGCTGCATATACCTGATATGTGTTAGTAATAAACGTCGCCAAAAAGTTCCCAAATGGGCGCGTTTGCAGTAAAATGAATAAGTCAAGGTGGGGTTTTGAATTAAAATTAGTTTAGGGGGGTTTCTTGCAAAAACTGCCAAGTGCAGTGTGGTTTTTGCACTTTCTCCTTTGAAAAATGAACATCTTCAGAATTATTGGAATTTCCCCCAAAGTGTCAATTACTCTTTTCATGCCGTTTTTAGTATTTATGACAGTTTTGGGAAGCAAAAGTACACACGAGAATTGTGGAACTAAGGTTAGTTACGCCTAAATGTATGGAGATCAAACCCAAAATAACCCCAAAATAAATTGAGGGGTGATATCATAATGTCATGAAGCTCAACCATACCCTCTACGCCTTGCCCCCCACCACGAACCCACCCCATATGGTTCGACCACTAATTTAGTACTTTATTTTCAAGGCAGGGCTTCACTCCATTCCCACAAACCATCACTACCTGGCAGATCATGGGGCTTTATTTTGATCGAAATCATTTAGTGATGTTCTGCAATCAATCATAGACCAGTCCAAATTAAACCATCAAATATTCCACTACAATTAGTAAAGAACCCTCAAATCTTGTTTTAGTTTGCACAATACTCAACTGATTTATATCAATCATGAACTCTATCAGTGCCACTAATTCTATATATGCAACCCTAAATAATTAAGAAATGACTCTGTTTAATTGAATTTTCATAACGTAATACTCAGAACTACACAACCCAAAATTAAGAAAAAATTGGAAGAAAAAAGGTACAACAATGGAATGGCATGGCATCACAAGTTGTGATTCACAACAGCATTTCTGGAAATGTTTCCCTTCCAACCCAATGAACTCATGTTGTCTCTCTTTTCCAATGACTACCCATATTCTATTGGTTTAATATATCATATCATCCTAAAACTGTTGTAGTCAACATTCTCCTAATCATGAAGTTTATGAAAAAGTTACTACTTACAGCAACTGGAATCATGAATGAGTTCAGCTTTAGGCAGTTAGAACAGCAGGCAGTTTGGCCTAGTTCTCACTAACATGGACAACCATATCAACAAAACTCTTTTTTTTCTCTTCCCTGCTCAAACAATGTTGTTGATTCATTCAATAATATACTAGTATTATCCATGTCATGGATAAGAGGAGTCCTACCAGCAGGCATATCATGGTAGGGCTAGTTTTCTCACCCTTCTTTACCAGCATCAGATAGAGGCTATGATGAAAACAAGTGGTAATTAAACAAAGAATCAGTGGATACCCAATTGGGCTCATTGGCAGCTCTTAAATGCTCTCGTGGGCCCAATGTTGAATGCTAACCACACGCAAAATGGCAGCCAAAATGCTGGCAATGTAAAAAATGCCACGATCAATCTCCTCTCTAAGCTTCCCCATTGTCTTTGAAATCCTGAGGAATGTGATGACGAGGTAGGTAATTATGAAACGAGTTGTTTTAAGTTTATCCCCTACTATTTATACCTTTTGGACTTTGCCCCTAAAACATCAGTGTTGCAAAATGATTTTTGGTGCAAAATGCCAACAACTGAACTACTAGGGACAACTAAGTAAGAACAAATATCTTGGGCCTAAAGACAAAATAATAATCCATTTTTATAACGCTTTATGGGAGTATTTTGTTATGTTTTAGACAAAATTCAAGAAATAGAAGTAGGAGAGGCCAAACTGAATGTAGAAAATAAATATGAACCTAAAGATAAGTAATCCCTATGTAAATGCGTATTTTGGGTGTGATCTCTTAAGAATGTTTCTTTTGTAAGTGAATAGGGAGGGTAGGAAAAAAATACCTTATAGAAAGGGATGTTTTTAGAAACACTTGAAAATGATTTAGGCATTGGTAGTTAATCAGGATTTTTTTTGCCTTACCCCTAGTATAATGGCCTAATTAGGCATAACCCCTCATGTTCCTTAATTAGGCGTAGTTCTCATTCCGTAAACATGGTCCTATTACTTAGGCTGAGCCCTTTGTATTCTCATTAACCAAAATACCATTATCTTCTCATCCACTACTCTATCTCCCCTAAAGCTTGACCCTAATTATTATTTACTGCAAACCTTAATTTTTACTACAAAATTCTTCAAACACAGACCATTTGTCCTCAATTTGGAGAAACTAAAACTATCTTAGATGGTCCAAACATTAATTACTCCATAAATTTAGGTTGTAATGGTATATCTACATGTATATATTAATTAGTTTCTGAGGTAGAGCTGTAAGTTCTTAATAATTTCTATTTCAAGAAACAAAACTGACTGAAAATCCAATTTCCTTATTTGCCCCCTCCAAACCCTTAGGTTTTGGTTCTGTCGTTGACAATGAAATTGACCTATTAAGTGAAGCTTGTGACTCAATGTGGTTTGTTCAGCCCAAGTTAGTTTCGGGAGAAAAGGAGCAGATTTTGCAGTGTAAATTAATGAATTCATCATTGCAACATGAATGTATTAAGTTTCAAAAAGAATACATTCAATCTATAACTGAATACATTAGTGTTGGAACAACATTTCTGATCAGTTTCTTCCCTAATTTAAGTATATGATCAATAATTTCCATATTAGACGAAAAAGCTACTAATTAGTAATGATATACTCCCACCATCCTAAATTGGAAGTTTCCAAAATAAGAATCCTTTTTCTAAAAATAGTATATAAGAACCATGTAAACTTCCAAAGTTACCCATTTCAACAGTACGCATTGGAGACGCCATATGCATCCCACTTGATCTCATGACAGATGCCTTCATTATTTTTATGACAAAATTTTGGAATTAATAATTTTCTTTTAAAAAAATTCATTTTCAAACAAGGAGGATTTTTTTGGGATACGAAACAAAATAGATTAATAATGACTAATAATTGAAATGCCCAACAACCTCTATAATATTATCAAACTAATAAAATTATCTATCATGCAAGCTTATCATGTTGCAGGAGAATATATATAGCATGCAAAATCACGACACATAGGTTGGCTCTGCTTCAATAGGATGATATATAATTTGTTATGTCCAACAATCTATTGTCGTCAGAAGGAAATCCAATAAGAAATTTTGGCAACGCTACTAAATTAGTGCTAACAAATAGCATTATCAAAATATGGCCCATTTTGGTTAAGAGCCCATATGAAGCCAGATATTAAAATATGGTGCCCATATTTTAAAAGTTATGGGTCAAAGTTCGGCCCTATAAAAAATGATTTTAATTAATTAAATTAAAGAATTTATATATAGACACACACACGCAGAGAAAATTATATATATGCATAATAATCTGAAATAAACATGCAAACTCACAATAATTTTAATGGAGATTAAACGATTAAGACTAGTGTTCAACACTTTGTCCTTAAGACGAGATTTGACTCGCAATGGTGCTTTATGAACTCAATGGCAATCGTCTTGAGGATACAACTATCAACACTTGCAGTAGAAACACTCAAAATCGCAAGTAACAACAAACCAATAATGGAAGAACTCCCTTTATTATAAACATGAAAATGAAATGACCAAAACAAAATATAAGACTCGAAAAATCCAACACAAAAATGAAATGCCCACCACCAATTTATACTAAAATAAATGGCAGTTAAAAAAAAGTTAAAATCGTTCCTAACTTCCACAACAATTGGAATAAAATTAACTCTTAAAAAGGGAATAACCATTTAGCTAGAAATAAATAAAAAAACACCAAAAAATTGTACTCATAAATAAATAAAAGGCCCAATAAAATTAAAAAGTTAATACTTTTGTCAAGTTAAAGCGCAAAGCCCATGTCTGTGCACGTGCTGAACCAGACCGGATCGAGTCGGGCAGGTAGAACGCGCTTGTGAACTTGGAAGTCAATCAAAACCTGTGTACGTCCTCCCTCATTTTCTTTTCGTTGCCTTTACAAAAAACCGAGATAGGTTTTATCACAAGGCCTCTGTCGTGACATTTTCCTTGGATCTTATTTCCTTTCCGTTATGTTTCAATCGAATTTAGATTATTAACTCGACTTCTATGCCCCAAATAAATATTATATACCGTCCTGCATATATGTAATTTAGTTATAATCAATGTTAGTCCTTCATATATGGAATTTAGTATTTATTTTATATATTATATAGCATCCTTCGTCTATGATGTTTGCATTCAATTATAACCAATGTTAATTATAACTTCTTTCATTTCTAATGTGTGCGTTTATAACAAATGTTAGTTCATCATATATGGAAATGAGTTAGGTATTCTATATACTATATACTTATTATTTATGTTTAATGTTAGTTCTTCATTTATGATCAATGTTAATTCATTATTTATGTAAATGAGTTAGTTATACTATATATTTTATTTTAATGCAGGTTAAAAAATGGAAAAAAAATGATATGTTATTCGCGTTTAAAGAGGAAGACAGTTACCGCTTCCGAGAGGAAGCGTCGGGAAAAATTGCATGCTTTATCTCTTGGTGTGAGCTCAAGCACGCCTGTGGAGGTTCCACAAGTGGAGGATGCACATATGGATGATGTTAATAATGATGTAGGTGATGTTCATGATGATGATGTAGACGAGGATTAACATAGCCATAGGGATATCGCACATGATGATCCCAATTCATCCAATATTGATTCAGATGTTGGACCATCGAATATTCCTGCATTTAGTAAAAAGAAGTCAACTTCAGTTACGACGATCGATTATTATAGAGGATAGAAAGAACTTACATTCTTCAATCACTTCAAGAACCATATTGCATTTGGGATGTGGACTGATTCAATGGTAAATTACCATATTGTATATTTAGCTTTCCAAAATTTGTGATATTTTCTTATTTGGTAATCATATTTATGGCATTGTAGGTGGAACGAGGGATTTTACTATATGTAAATCATTAGACAAAGATAAACTAGTAGACATTGAAATATTTGAGAAAAAAAGAGTGTTGAGAGGGTGGATAAGATAAATCTCATGGGTTTATTAAAATACAACCATCAATACATTAATTACGCATTGGTTTCGGCATTCATTGAGCAATGGAAGCTGAAGGCAAATAGTTTTTACATGCCATTTGGGGAGATGACCATCATGTTGGATGATGTCGCCGAAATATTATAAGTTCCTATAATTGGTAATTCAATGTATGGAGAAGACGGTGAGAATGAGTAACCTAAATCGACTGATTTGTTGATCGCGTGTTTGAGGGTTAGCAAGGCCGATGCTAAAGAAGAGTGTAATAACGCATATGCGATCCGGTTATATTAATATGAATTTTAAGAAAAAGGCCAAAGTTAATAATTCCCATAAAGAGGATCAAGACCAATGTGCCATGGAGTACATACTTTACATATTTGGATGTATCGTATTCCCCGATTAGAAAAAAAAAGAACTTTGTTTATTACCAGCAAGTATTAAAGGATTTTAATAAGGTGGGCCGACTTGCGTGGGGCATGGGAATCCTTTCCTACCTATACAGACAACTTGGCCTTGCACCGATGTCAAGGGTTAAGCAAATAAGTTGTTGTCTATCCATATTGTAGGTAACAATAATCAATATTCCTAATTTTTGTTTATATCTTCATCCATTTTAATAATCATTATTTTTGTTTATTGTAGTCACGGATTTATGATCACTTCAACGGGTTGGGGGCATGCTACAAAATAGAGTTTGACAACACAATACCTAAAATTGCATTGAAATTAGTTTTGTAAAAAAATGCATTCCCACAACTCATTAAATACAGAGAATATCTCTATAATTTGGCGACAAAAATGTAAGTTCTTTATACTTAATTACGCTTCGCTTATTTTGTAAGTACCTATGGGATTCTTTATACTTATTTGGTATGTTTGTATGTAGGTTATTTGTGATCCTTATAAGGATGAGAAGGATACATACCCATTTCAAGAGGTTGCATTCTATAGTGGGATTATCATGTGCTTTGAAGTTGCAGAGCCTTACTATCCAAAACGAGTTCTTAGGCAATTAGGACGTATACAAATCATCCCCCGAGACCCAATGCCCCTATAAAAGATGAGAGGGGAAATAAAGCTGCAAGATAAAAGTTAAAGTTTGACATTTAAAAATGATATCAAGAAATTTGGTGAAGACCACTTATTATCGCAGAAGTCACGTTCAGTATCAATCAAATGCTCGTGGGACTGACCAGTGGTTCTGGACGTATTCATATTCGCATCGGATAATCCTTCCAATCGTCAGTCTATGCATGAAAAACTTCACTGGTAAAAAATGATTACATGCCACCATTATAATACATATAATTTGAAAATTTTACATACATAAAATTTTGTTCAATAGGCGGATGAAGTTCGCAAAGCGATGTAGTTGCTTGTGAAAAACATCAAAGAAGGCAGCACAACGAATGCAACTGCATTGCTTGAGCAGGATAATGAAGCATACCAAATACTTACAGCAGCAACGTGGAAGGGTCATGAGCTTGACACTGAGAAGGGACAATGGGATGAAAAAGAAAAATATGAAGGGAAAATAAAAGGACAATGGGAAGAAGAAGAAGAAGAAGAAGAAAAATAAGACAGGAGAAAAGGATAGGCAAAAGAAAAAAGAAGATGGGTTTGGGTGTTTGTTGTTAGGCTTGTTAATTTTTGAAATTTTGAAGTTATTAAGTTAAGAACTTATTGAAATTTTGAAAGGTTTTTTGTTGAATTGTGAACTTTTTATATACAACTGTTGGTTGGGTGGTTGAATTATGAAAGTTTATTGGTTCGTTGAATTGTGAAATTTTTATATATGTTTGTTGGTTGGTTGAATTATGATGAGTTGTTGATTGATTGAATTGTAAACGTTGTTTGTTGGTTGAAATTTAACGAAGTACCCATTCGGCACAAAGACTACGAGCATCCTGCATAGAATTCAATATATATGGGACTAAATAGTTGCCTTTGTTTCGGCATTTGGGACCCGAATCAAAGGTATTCAGAAAATGGAAATCCATTTTTAGGGACGATTACCCCAAAATTGGGAACTTGTTTCGGCATAAACCTAATAAACAAATTTAACAAAGTATCCATTTGGTATATATGGAACAAATATTAGTATCTAACTCGTCATATATGTCCCGAATCAAATGTGGAATCCATATTTTTCATTAAACTATTACGGATGATTACCCCGAATAAAGGTTCATATTTCGATATAAAAGGTTCATATTTGTGTGTGTCCTTGTTTAATGTGTAGAGTAATGGGAAAGTGAGTGTTAGAATTGTTTACCGGTGTGGTGAGAGAGTATTATAATGCCTCAAAAAAGGGTTTATTCCCTGTTAGGTTACCTCTACAAAAACAAGTCCTTATCTAAAAACCCTTATTTATGTACATAAATAAGACTTTTGGTATTAATTCTTGATCCATTTCGTGGGGCCACCTAAAATTAACACACACTTCTTAATACAGCTGTTGGGCAAACAACATTATATAGGTCCCACTTCTTGCCGCCTAGAGGAGACTTGTTGCTAGGTTTTGACCAGATCAAAGAAAATTCTTTCATCTCACATCTTATCTCACTTCAAAGTTAAATAAAAAAGGTGATATTTGGGATAGGTTTGGTTTCCAGGGGAAAAAATCCTTCAAATAGGTAACAATTTTATTGATTCCATTAACTTCATTTCGATTTTGTCATGGATGGGTCTGTGTTCATCTTCTCTGTGTAAATATATTTTGGGTCATTTAGGGTTTCACTACCATGACTTATCTCACATATCAATTTGGATATTAAAATTATATGTAATATCATTTTGGGTACACTTTTTACTTTTTGGAACACTTCTGTGAGGAAAAAATGCCATGAAAAGTAGGATCATTTAGACTTAACTCCTAAATTTTAATGCCTAATTTGACTTAACCCCTTATTTTCATAATTCTTTGACTATGCCATGTTAGAATTTATGGTTTTTAATGGAATTTAATTTTGTTGATAAAATCAGATTTTGGTCAACTTTAGGGTCAATTTATTATGAGACCCACACGTCTTTCTAGACGGTTCGAAGTGGTAACTCGTTCTCCTCCACGAGGAGTACAACGTGATATACTCACATGCGTAAAACCATTAATTAATGAATGAAAAATTGTAGCTCAAAGTACCCACTTGGAATATGTAACTTGGTTGAAGTGTTATGTTAAAGCTCTTGTCCCACATAGGAAGAATGCAAAAAATGGGTGTAGTATAATATAACCCATTTTGGCTTAAAGGCTTGGTGCCCTTTGGATATCCCAACACTTTGAAGGAGGGAGGAATTACATGGGCTTCGATTGACTTCCAAGCCCACACATATGCACTGACGCGACTCAGAAATTGTCTCTAATGTGCGTTCACTCTAGGCTCACGTGCAAGCCTGTTGCGTTTGTAATAAACCCGATAAGTCGGGATCGTATCCACAGGGAACTAGGACAATGAAGTTGTAACGACGGGAAAAGACGAAGGAATCCTAACTCTGACTCTAAAAAGAAAGGAAAAATGATTTGGTTTCGAGAATTGACTACAACTAAGTGCAATTATGAAATTAAGAAAAGGTGCAATTATACTAAATTACCTGAAATATGAATGAAGATGATTTAAAACTGTAAACTATGCGATGGGAAAAACAGGACGGGAATACAATCCCCCAACCCTAGTGTATTGCCGGAATAATACTAATCGTAAATTTAACTGATTAATTTGACCCAGAATTTAGTACTCCCAAGTATTACGTATATGAGGTTCAAGCCCGCATCATACTTAATCAGAGGACGAGAAAATCGGTATTGATAGTTACACTCGAATTGCATTCCAAAGCATCCCGGTTACTCAGAAGAAAATGAGATCTAAAGATCTACAATTGTCATGTCCCTACGCAATACGGTCGTAATCAATCACTAAATTCAGAGGATTAATGTTATGCACATGCAATTATCACATCAGGCTGGGTTCATGTATCCCGGCCTTAAAAAGGTATAGCCTAGTATGCTGAAATTGATTAAAACAGTGTTTGATGTGCAGAAAACCATGATTAAACTATGGAAAATTGGTGGAATGATGTAAAAAGGAATTAAACAGATGAAATTACTTACTGATCTTACCAAAGCACTCAAAATATTAGCTAGAATTAATGGTAATCACTGAAATCTGCCCAAAGCTTCAATCTTGGAATTAAAAGAACAAACTGTATCTAAACTAGGGTTTCTAAAAAGAATGGAAAATTAACTAAAATTCTCCATATATATAAAGATAAAAACTTGGGTTTTTATACCCTCCAAAAATTCATGAATTTTAGCTTCACCAGGACTCTCCATTAGAGAGGGATAAAAAGTGAAATCTCGAAGGTCGGACCGGTCTGGGGCTTAGGCGGATCGATTCTTTTTATTTTCAGGAAGACCGGTCCGATGCGGACCAATTATTTTATTTTCCATGCCTCTTCGGTTGGCATTCGATCCGGGGTCTTCTGGATTCTTGCACTGCGGACCGGTCCAGACTAGGGGCGGATCGGTCTTCCTCTTTGACTTTTCTCTCAACTTTGACTGCTCCTAACTTTTGTTCCGGGACTCCGATTGAGGTTTTGTTTCTTCCTATATGCTCATGAACTTGATACCTTCAACTTCTCTTTAGGTGCCTCATCCGAATTCCGGGTAGAAATTACACTTTTGCCCTTTGGACTTTCCTTCTTTTTGTTCTTGATTCTTTCGATTTCTTTCTTTCGTTTTTTACATTAATTACCTGCAAAATCAATACGAAATACTACAGACTCGGTGTACTTGTTAGGAAAAATTAGTAGCAAGATTATGAGATAAAATTCAATCGATTACGTTGTTCGAGATGCTAAAAGTAACTAAATTAAAGGGATAAATATGGAAGAATTTATGCCTAATAAAATCCCCCTAACTTAGAACTTTGCGCATTCCGAGCAATAAAAAAGAATCCTAGCAAGGCTCAATTCTTGAAAAACATTTTATTGGGATAGAATACCTTTTTCGCGGGCAAGCGATTGCATTTAGCGTATGCAACAAGCCTTTAAACCCCTAGGTCACCCTAGTGGGACGAGTTGTGTCTCATGAGGGTTTGCAGAAAATATACCCACAAAATTCGACTCAAGGAAAATATCAAAATACTTAAAAATTGTACAATTCAAACTTTCCCAGAAAATAGTCATCATCAAGTCATATTTACAAGTCTCAAATCATAGTGCGTGTGTGCGAAGCCGGAAATATAACCGCCAATTTCCACCGACTGATCGTTACGTTACTTATCCGAAAATTCGTTTTGATTTCAAAATCTCACAGGATGCTCTTTCAAACGAATAACTCGGAATGTGGATATTCTCTCGGTATGCGTGATATAAAGAGTAAATGTAATGGACACAAGGTCACACACACAAGTAGAAAGACGGACTTTTATAGTGATAGGATCTCATCAATGGATTACGGTTTTAAAAATTGGAACATTGCCTCTTTTTCGCGCATTCGATCTCTTTTATTATCTTTTGGTGTATTAGCCTCCACGCGGTAACCAATTTCTTAATTTAGACTCGGTTAGGACTTTTTCGAGTTTTAAGGTATATGGGGTAAAATGACAATGGTAGGGAGGTTGGAATTGGAAAAATCATTAATGATGTCCATTTGTGCTTTTTCCGGGCTATTGCTCATTTTTTTCTTCTTTTTCTATTTTTTTTTATTTTTCACTTCTTTTCTTTTCTTGCTATTTTTGTTGAGCATATCTATTTTTTTCTTGCCCCTTTATATGCACTTTTTGGACTTAAATTCTGAAATTTTCCATTTTTTGCAATTCTGGGCTATTTGGGTTTTTCGGGTTATCAAACGAAAGGGACAATTTGTCTGGCTCAAATTAGGTTACAAAATGGCTAATTTTTCGCTAATTTTTCTGGCCAATAATTTTGGGTGACAAACGAGTGCCTACTTCATTGTCCAAAATAACAATTGCGTTACCATATGCGTTTCGAGATGAATTAAGTTATAGAGATCAATTTTGGCACGTTTTTCAAAGCAATATCACACGCGTTTTTCAAAATCGATCAAAATGAAGGATTGAGATCCTTGACGAATTTTTTTTTTACCTGAAAAGAACTTTGAGTTAACAATTAACTCGGATTGATTAAAAACTCGTAAAAAGTGATAGACTCGAATCTCACCGGGTGTGTTAATCTCTACACTTATTCATTAAGTCATCAATTTTCGCTCAATTTCCATCTTTGGTCAATTTCGGCTTTGTGTATGTTGAATTTTTACAACTTGAGACTTCAATTCGACTCTTAATGATATTTTTGAAAATTTTGAATTCCAACTTTTATTTATTTTGAACAAAAATATTTTTGGGTTTTTCAAAATTTCATGATTTTTTTTTTGGAAATTTCTGGGCATTTTTGAAAATTTGTGAAGTTTTAGAAATACGCACTTGTGACCCCCCCCCCCCCTAACTTAGACTTTTGCATTGTCCTCAAGAAAAAATGACTAAAAGCTAAATAAGGCAAAATAAGAAGTGCGATAAATAACAAACAAATGGAAAAAATGCAGATTTTATAACAACAAGACTCTCGTACAATTACAAGGAAAAACATACACCCATGTGAACAGGAAAACAAATAAAAACTGCCATAAACACAAGAACCGTCACTGGGGCGGAGGGTGAGAACAACCGGGCGCGTCGAGGCCATAGGGGTCATAGAAATAGGAGGGCAATGGCTCATTGGGATCCCCTTAGCGTCGGTAGATGTCCGCTTGAAAGCGGAACATCATGCTCGTATCGCGACGGTAATCGGTCAAAAAGTTGCCGAATCGCGTCTCAAGTGCCGCCATACGGTTTGTGAGGTCGCTACCCGCCCACTCAAAATCAGGGTCGTCCGCCGACTCTTCGTCCGCACCTACATCCCCCATTTCGATATCCGCATCGACTACCTCTTTTTCTTCTTCTTCTTCTTCTTCTTCTTCTTCTTCTTCGTCGTCGTCGCTCTCGCTCGAGGCAGCCTCCTCTTCGCTATCACTTCCCCGCCTTGCCCGAAGGACCGCTAGCTATTTGGCGCTCTTAGTGCGGGTTACATGTCCAAAAGGACCGGGGAGGCGAATACAATCGAGCGGCGCCGCAATGCCAGCGTCTTTTAGGATGGAAGTGATCAAATGGGTATAGGGAAGTGGGGCGACATCCTTCTCATCCATGGCGGTGACCATGATGTCAGTGTATAAAGTGCGACCCAAATGGATGGAAGTGTGTGGGCCAAAGAGGTGGTAGGTCAAGGTGGCTTGGCGAGGCCACATTGCGGAGTCGTTGGACGTTTGCAAAATATTAGCGCACACAATTTGAAAAGTGAGGCGCGCTATCTCATTAAGACGTCCAACGACGACAGTTTGCCCCGTCCATGCAACATCGGGGGCGATGCACTCCATGATCACTTCTTTGGCGACCGGGGTGATGTTCCTCGGGTAAGTGAATTCTTGGACATCGGGAACATCATACTAGACCAATTTGGCCGTTAGAAGAGCCAAGGAAAAGGGGACGACGGTCCCATCCACATAAGCTTGGACCTCGAATAGGCCCGTCCGAACAAGGGTGCCGTAAAAGGATCGCACCTCGGCTGCCCAAGCCGCTTCATATGGTTCGTTAAGGAATCGACACTAACCCCTAGCCATGAAAAGGGCGGTGACGGAGTTGGGCAACCCGGTCCATTGGACAGCGCGCTCCAAATGGAGTTTGCCATCCCGGCCGAAGAAGCGATGGCACCAACGTTCCTCTTGGCAGGAACGAAATTCCCCATGGCCAGAGGGGTGGATGTCGATGGAGTCGTACTTTGTGGAGGCAGCTCTTTGGGCCATGAGAATAGGGAGAGGATGTGCTGGAAATTGAGGGAGAGAGAAAAGAGGAGTTTGGTTGAAGGTGTGAAGAGAAAAGGGGGGTTTGGGTGTGTATTTATAGGTGAAAGGGTGTGGGTATGGTTTAGGTTTGGAGGAAAAGGGTTGGAGGGAAAGGGGGGTGAATTTGGGAGGGAAATGGAAGGGTTGGGAGTTGGAGAGACGAATTGGAGGGAATGAATAGGATTGGGGAGAAGGGGGGTGAACCTTGGAAAAGGGGAAAAAATATGCAGATAGAGGACCGATTCGCCTGGGGACCGGACCGGTCTGACCCTTTAAATTCTAGGCAAATTCGACTACCGGACCGGTTCGGCCTTAAATTAAAGGAACCGGTCCGAGGCGGACCGGTCCATCACTACAAAAAAGGAACCGGTCCGGCTCTAATTTTTGGACTGGATTTCCTCCCTAACTTGGTTTCGAACGCTCTTCTCCGAAAATATTCGCTTACACAATATGCTCCCTATCAATTTGAACTGAAACCCTCTCAATATTGTTGGTCAAGGAACTTTGACTCAAATTCCCAAAAATGTGAATGCTCTTTCTCGAATGTACCCTAATCCTATTAACGCTCACTACACACACGACTCTCATTACACACACGACTCTCACCCCATACGCGTCGAGGGTGCGATGACCTCGCTGTAACAGCTCACTCTACCCCTTAAACGGGGTCCGACAACCAAACGGTGTCGACTTCTTCCACACACGCCTCTAGATATGGCTTTAGGCGTTGTCCATTAACTTTGAATGTATTTCCCCATTTTAAATCGTCTAATTCAACAGCTCCGTGAGGGAAAACATTCCTCACAACGAACGGGCCAGACCATTGTGATCGCAATTTACCCAAAAAGAGATGAAGCCGAGAGTTATAAAGAAGCACTTTTTTCCCGGGATGAAACTCTTTGCGTCGAATGATGCTATCATGAGCGAGTTTTATCCTTTCTTTGGAAATTTTAGCATTCTCATTCGCATTATTGTGTATCTCTTCTAACTCATTTATTTGAAGCTTGCAAGCTTCGTTGGCCTTATCCATGGCATAGTTTAACTCCTTAATTGCCCAATACGCCTTGTGTTATAACTCCACGGGAAGATGGCAAGGTTTACCATACACAAAGCAGAAAGGGGACATGCCGAGTGGATTTTTATATGTGGTGCGATAGGCCCATAGCGAATCGTTCAATCTAAGTGACCAATATTTTTGGGTAGGATTTATGATCTTTTCAAGAATGCTCTTGATTTCCCGATTCACTAGTTTGGACTGCCCATTCGTTTGTGGGTGATAAGTCGTTCCAACCTTGTGAACGACACCATACTTTCTCATGAGCTTCGCGAATGGCCTATTACAAAAGTGCATGCCATTATCACTGATTATCTCTTTCGGAGCACCGAAGCGGGAAAGTATGTGTTCCTGCAGGAACTTTATCACCACTTTGTTATCATTTGTCTTGGTAGCTATAGCTTCCACCCATTTAGAAACGTAGTCTACCGCAATAAGGATGTATAGGAAACCAAAGGATGGGGGGAAAGGGCCCATGAAGTCAATACCCCAACAGTCGAAGATCTCAATAATGAGTATGGGGGTAAGAGGCATCATGTCTCATTGAGTAATGGCTCCCATCCATTGGCACCTATTGCAGAATTTACAAGCATCGTTCATATCTCGAAATATTGTGGGCCAATAGAGGTCGCATCGCAGAATTTTAGCAGTCATCTTTTTCATCGAAAAGTGGCCTCCACAAGCTTTCGAATGACAAAACTGGATGACCTTGGGAATCTCGTCATCCGGTACACATCGTCGGATGATTTAGTCGGCGCAATATTTTAATAGGAAGGGATCATCATATAAGAACATACGTGACCAAGTAAAAAATCTCTTCTTATCTTGCGGTGTCTAATCAGGAGGGACGGCTCCCGTGACAAGGTAATTCACTATGTTCGCAAACCAGGGCAAAGAAAAGGTAGCAAAAAGTTGCTCATCCGAAAAGTAATCGTTTATGGGTATGGGATCACTAGGTACGTCGGACGAAAGCCGCGATAAGTGGTCGGCAACGACGTTTTCTACTCCTTTCTTATCTTTGATAGAGATATTGAACTCTTGTAGGAGTAGGATCCACCTTATGATACGCGACTTTGCATCTTTCTTCGCAAGTAGGTATTTTAATGCTGTGTGGTTGGTGAAATAAATAATAGGAGAACCGATGAGGTATGATCGAAATTTATCAAGGGCAAAGACTACCGCTAGTACCTCTTTCTCCGTGGTAGAGTAGTTGAGTTGTGGTCCGGTAAGAGTCCGACTAGCGTAGTAAATGACGTGAGCTTGCTTATCTTATCTTTGGCCTAAAATAGCCCCGATTGCATAATCGCTTGCATCGCACATAAGTTCGAATGGTAAAGACCAATTCGGAACTTGCATGATGGGAGTGGACACAAGCATGGTTTTCAGTTTTTCAAAAGAGCTTTGACATGCTTCCGTCTACTCGAATGGGGTGTCCTTCATGAGTAGGTTGCTTAAGGGTCTAGCGATGGCGCTAAAGGCCTTAATGAACCTTCGATAAAACCCCATGTGGCCCAAGAATGAGCGCACGTATTTGAGCGATTTTGGTGGGGGAAGATCATCTTTGACATCTATCTTTACCCTATCAACTTCTATCCCTTTGGATGATACTATGTGGCCAAGAACTATTCCCTCAGTGACCATAAAATGGCATTTCTCCCAATTCAGCACTAAGTTCTTTTCCACAGATCAGGCAAGCACTTGTTCCAGTTTTTCTTGACAATGATCGAAAGAGGTGCCAAAAACGCTGAAATCGTCCATGAACACTTTGAGTCCTCTTTCGACCATGTCGCTAAATAAGCTCAACATGCACCTTTGAAAGGTCGCGGGTGCATTACACAAGCCGAATGGCATACGTTTGTAGGAAAATGTACCAAAAGGGCAAGTGAAAGTCGTTTTCTCCTAGTTAAGTATATCTACCTCAATTTGGTTATATCCGGAATAACCATCAAGGAAGCAATAGTAGGGGTGGCTCGCTACTCTCTCAAGCATTTGATCGATAAATGGCAAGGGGAAATGGTCTTTCCTAGTCCCTACATTGAGTTTTCGGTAATTAATGCAAATGCGCCACCCGGTAGTGGTACGTTGGGGAACTAGCTCTCCCTTAGCATTTTCAATCACTGGCATGCCCGACTTCTTCGGGACGACTTGAATAGGGCTCACCCACTTGCTATTCGAGATTGGATAGATAATCTCGACATCCAATAATTTGATAATCTCGGTTCTCACTACTTCTTTCATATTGGGATTTAGCCTTCTTTGCATTTCTCTTGAGGGCTTGACATCCTCTTCGAGATGGATCTTGTGAGTGAAAATCAAAGGACTTATCCCCTTCAAATCAACGATGCACCAACCAAAAGCACTTTGGTGCTTTCTCAGAATTTTCAACAATTTGCCCTCCTGCTCTTCGTCTAGGCTAGAGGAGACAACAACAAGAAATGTCTCATCCTCTCCTAGGTATGCATATTTAATATGGGAGGGAAGTTTATTTAATTCGAGGGTTGGAAACTTTTCGTCGGAGGGGCCTATGCGTGTATCCCTCAGAGGTAATTCCTCGAATCTAGAAACCTAATTAACATCTCTCACGTCCTCGTCTGATGCTCTCTCATCAAGTAACTCTCTCAACTCCCCAACCTCCCTCTCATAGTCGATGTACGCCCCCTCACTCTCTTAGCTCGACACTAAACAGGACCCTAAGGCGTCCCCACAATAATTCTCCTCAAAGTACTCCTCTACTATCTCATCTATGAATCTCACCGCGTGAAGATCATCTTCTTCCCCCGTATGTTGGGCTATGTGGAAGATGTTGGTTTCTAAGGTCATGTTCCCAAAGGTGAGTTGCATTCGCCCATTCTGAGTATTGATGATTGCATTAGCCATAGCTAACAATGAGCGCCCAAGGATTATGGGAACATGGTTGCTCGAGGTGAAGGAGGGCTCCGTGTCCCAAATGACAAAGTCCACCGGGAAGTAAAAAGTGTCAACTTGGACGATCACGTCCTCAACTATGCCTCTTGGGATCTTCACGGTTCGATCCGCTAATTGGAGAGTGACTTTTGTAGGCTTGAGATCACCTAAGTCAAGTTGCCTATAAATAGAGTAAGGGAGGATATTGACACTTGCTCCCAAATCGAGTAAGTCTTTTTCGATTTTGTTTTCTCCAATGATGCAGGAAATGGTGGGTGCACCGGGATCTTTAAATTTAGGCGGGAGATCGCTCAGTAGAATGGAGCTCACGTTCTGTGTTAGAAAGACATTCTTCTTTACCTTCATCTTTCTCTTTACCATCAACAAGTCTTTGATGACCTTTGCATAAGCTGGAATTTCCTTAATGGCATCGAGGAACGATAAATTCAGCTTAACTTGCTTTAGTACGTCTAGCACATCATCACGTGGGTTTCCTTTATGGGAGGGAATCAACCTTTGAAGAAACGGTGCCGCAGAGGTTGGTTTCACTACTACCTCAGGCTCACTAGTGTCTTCTTTGTCACTCTCATTTGAAGGGACATCTTCGGCCTCTTTTATGCCGGGCAAAATCTCGTTGTTTTTCATTGTGTCGTGTGGGGGAGGTGATAAATTAACGACTCTCCCACTACGAAGAGTGGTCACATCTTGACAGTGCTCCTGATGATCAGTAGAGGTGGAGCTAACACTAGTTTGACCTTGGGAAGGTCTTTGGCCCTGGGCAGGAAACTTGCCCTTCTCTTGGACACTCAACGAGGATTGTATCTTTGATAGATTTGCATTTATGTCGTTGATCAGGCGATCATATTTAGAATTGGTTTCAGTCTGGCTAGTGAAAAATTGAGTCATAGTATCTGTTGATGTAAAAAATTAGATCACTCTAATCATTCAATCACAGATAAATAAATAAGATAAAGAATTTTAAAGTGGTTCACCCTTATAAGAATGGCCTACGTCCACTGTTATGTTATTGCTGAGTGTTTTGGGAATTCTCGATTACAAGTTCTATCCAGAAATTCCCGTCCCCTTGAATGAGGGTGATACAATGTATTTATAGCCCTTAAGTTGTACATGTGAAAGGGTAAACAATTAATGCCCTTTAAGAGTATACGTCTGTATGATAAGCATTTAATGAATAGTTGAACTGTTGATTATCTGGCAATCAATGCTGTGGCCGAGATGCAGCTCGGACCGCCTTAGTTGCTCGTCGTTTAGGAGTTCCTCGGAGAGTTGGATTTCCTCGGAGTACACTTGTTGCTCGGAGTGAATATGACTTGGTCGGGGAAATAAACTTCCTCGTTGCTATTGTGCTACGTAGATCGACACGTGTCTTCTTATTATTCGTCTATATCAGCATATTAATTTTGGTATCAACAGAAGCCCCCAATGTTTCATATTTCGAACTTTGAGGAGTATGGAACATTCTTTCTCGGTATATGGCAATATTAAATGACCTTCCTGTTTTTTAGGAGCATATCCGTATTCGAATTCCCTTCCAAATTCGCAGAATCCGCCTTTTTTGAATTTTTATAAGCGCTTCGATCTTCGTGCACTTTTTAGCCGCCGGTAGCGTAATAGTTTCCTTTTTGTAATCATTTCTTTCGCCGTTTCCCAAGGCAAAGTATTTAAACTTCATAGACAATCCCACCGTCTTCTACCTTTTCCGATTTCTGCTTTCGAGTTTTCCATAGTCTTTCTCTCTCTTGTGTGTTCATCCTTTTCTTCGTTCGTTGTCAACAGATCTCCCTTTTTCCTGTAAGATCTTCTTCCTTCTTCTTCATTTCTTTTATTCACCATGGTTTATGTTATTGAATCTCTTGAGAAATTCCGTTCTGATTTCTCTATTCCATCTTGGGTAACTCTGGAGGATCTTTCTGAGCCTTCAAATTATTTTCGTTTGGCTGAGGGACATTGGTTCACCAGCCTCTTTATTGCTGAATGTGGATTTTCTTTTCCACCAAACCCTTTGTGCTTAGAGTTTTGTCAATATTTTGATGTTGTTCCTGCAAAAATAGCCCCCAATACATGGAGAATAGTTAATGGGGTGTATAGGTTAAATCAAACTCACGGAACCCGTATAGGGATTCCTGAGATTATGTACTACTATAGATGGGCTGTTCTAGACAATGTTTTTTATTTAAAAACCAGATTTTTGAATAGGGCTTTAGTAGTCAACCTCCCTGATGCTAATAGGGATTATTTTGAACATGGGGTAGTTATCAAAAATTGGCAACATGCCCCTTTGATTGGAGATGAAGTATATGAAGGTCCCAAATGCCCTCCATATGGCAATGGGATAGGTTATTTTCATTTTATTTTATTTCTGAAATTATGATTTCATTATATTTGAATAAATGGGTAATTGACATTTCAATATGTATTTGTTTGCAGTTGACAGCAAAAGAAAGACTCCAAAAGATTCAGAAGTTAATATTAAGCATTTGAAACATATCTGGAGTTTGCATCAGAAAGTTACAGACGAGCACGTCAGGTCTGCTTCATACTTGTTGCA
Organism: Sambucus nigra; assembly: GCA_949130495.1. Lineage (NCBI taxonomy): Eukaryota > Viridiplantae > Streptophyta > Magnoliopsida > Dipsacales > Adoxaceae > Sambucus > Sambucus nigra. The sequence continues at coordinate 38,325,026 of OX422216.1, forward strand.
GTACAGGAGCTATACATCATCCTTTACTGCTCGTCCTGTGGTCAGCACTAGTGAACCAGCGCCAGCTCCTGAGGATTCTTCACCAGACTCTCATATTCCTTTGAGTCAGAAAATGGGCAAAAGGAGAGTTCCTGCTATCTTTGAGGAGACTACCTCTGCTGGAGAGGGTAAAAGAAACAAGAATGATGTTCCAAATGGGACAAAGAAAATAGATGCTTCCCCTTCTGTTGCTCCTCAGAAGGCTGCCGAGAAGCCCCCAGTGGCTCCTACCAAGAAGGATGCACCTGTGGAAGTGGTCATCATCTCCCCAACCAAAAGCTCTTATTTGGTTGAAACTGTTGAAAAGACACCGAGGAGACTGAAGAAATCCTCCTCGGTCAATTTTTCTGAAACCATTCCCCAGCTCCAAGCTAGTGGAGCTGGTGTTCCAACTATTATTCCCCCGAGTTCTGCAATGAGCTCGATAAAGACTTGGACCATTCCTGAAGTCCAAGGAATTGAGGAGAATATGTCTAGGGATATGCTTACATCCCTGGCTACTCGTCACATTGCTTTAGTAAGTTTCTCTTATTCTGAACATTCTTTCTTTCCATCAATACATGTATCTCTGCAATGACTTATCATTATCTTCTTTTTCCGCTGGTGAGTTGTTTTAACACCATTGTGAAGAAGGATGAAGCAATCAAGGCTTCTAGCTCCTCGTCTGGAGTGGAGGATGCTTTATTGGGTTTGGCCCAGTCTTTGAAGGATTCCCGTCAAAAGTATGACGAGGATAAGGGTGATTGGGAGAAGAAGTTGGTTACAGCTGAGGCAGAGAAGGTGCAGCTCGTTAAAGTTTCCAAGGGTTTGGAAAATAAAGTGAAAGATTTGGAGGGAGAGAAAAAGAAGTATGATGAGAAACTCAAGAGTTTTGGGGAGCTTGAAAATAAGATGAAAATGGCAGAAGAAGAATTGTCCCTTCTGCGAGAAGTGAATCGCCAGAAGGAGGAGGTGGAAGCTAAATTGAAGGCCACCGAGGATCTTCTATCCGAGAAGCTCTCCTCGGAGAAAATAAAAAGAAAAGTGGCGGTGAAAAAATATTTCCGCACTGGTTGGGACAAAGGATGGGACAGGGGGGTAGCAGCCATGATGACCCAAGTGCAATATGGGAGTCTTAAATACTTCCGAGATGGTTGGGTTGCTGCCCTACAAGAATTGAAGGTTAACGAGGACTCTGAGCTGTTTCAACAGCATCTTCCTGGTCCCCCTCCTAGAATTGAAGATGAGGAAGAAGACGAAGCTGCATCCGAGGAGTCTTCAATGGCAGTGGGTGATCAAGTCCTTGCCTCACAACCTATTCAGACAGTCACCGAGGAGATTTCGTCTCTGCCTGCTCCACCTGAACAAGTTCCAGCTCCTGCGATCCAAATTACTGTTCCTACCGAGCAACCAAGCTCCTCATCCCAGCCTCCCGAGAAAGTCTTGGGAGACAAGGAAAAGGTGTGAAGTTGTTCGGTATTTGTTTTATTTTCTTTTGTCACTTGTACTCTGTACTCTGAATATTGTACTTCTTTCTATGATATAATAAAAATCACCTTTTTTTGTTCCTCTACATTGTTGATGTTCTGTCTGCTTCTTTATTAACTCTTGCCTTATCTTCTTTACTAGTTTATGGCTAGAATGGAATTACTGTCTGCCCATGACACAGCTCTGCTTCGACAATGTAATGAATATTTTAAGGCCGGCCACACTGACTTGGACCATTCCCAGATTGTAGAGATTCTTGGTCAAAATGCTTCAGACCAAGCAGTGGAGGCATATCAATACTTAAAATGTCTTCTTGATCGTGCTGTAGGCAACAATGTGGCTTATTACGAAATGATTGAAGACTTGCAAGGTACTCTCGATGAACTTCAGCAGCAGTATAAAGAGTCTTCAGCTCTTTTGCACGAAGGGTATGAGAAGAAACTCAAACAACTTAGTGCTGAAAAAGGTTATGACAAGATGCTTGCTGGCTATGAAGTGAGAGAGAGAACATTGAAAGCAGATGTCGAAGGGCACAGGCAAATCACTGAGCTTTTGGAACAAAAAAACAACAATATGCAAAAAGATCTTGCTCAGTTGAGGTCTGCTGCTTCATCTTCCACTGCCTTGGTACCAGTCACCGATGAAGGATTCTTATTTTTAGAAGTGGAAAATGCCAAGTTGCGTGAAGAGTTAGAGGCTTTAAGAAGAGCTGGGCCTTCTACTGCTACTCAGGGACGAGGAAGAGGTTCTCGTGGTCGAGGAAGAGTTGCTCAGAATGTTGTCGAGGAACAAAGTACTCAAACTGCTCGGGGACGACCAAGAGTTCTTCGTCTTACTGTTGAAGAAGCTCGTACTCAATCAGCGTTGGAAAACCAAGCAGTCCAATTAATGGCTAAGAACCAAGCTTTATCCGACATGTCAAAGAAAATTAGAGAACTGGAACTACAACTCTCTGCAAAGAATTCAGTGTTGGAGACTAATGAGCTTTTCGTCAACAGTCTCCACGAGAAGCTTGAAAGGCTAACATTTCAATTCCATAAACAGCCCAGGGAGTTCTGGATGGCTGGATACAACGAAGTGCTATTCCATTTAGATGATCGTATCCAGAATGCCAATAATGAGGGATACAAACAAGGCTGGCTGAATGCCTTATGTGTGTTGAAACTCGAACGGGGACATTATATGTGGGACTACTATGATCCCGGATTGCTCGACTTGCCTGTGCCACCTTTCAATTTGGACATGGAATGGATCCCAGCTCGTGCCATTCCTCGGAGCTTAATTGCAAAATACCTCGGTGACTACAATTTACATTCTCAGTTTGAGGTATCTCGTCCCGAGCATCTTCTAGATTGTCCTTGTGTGATGAACGTCAGGATGTTGAAGGACTTGAACTTCATTAATTCTCCTCGGTCTTTAAATGATCTGCCTGCTGGCGAGGAACCTGTATCGAAAGCTGAGGGGAAAAAACCAATAGAATAGGAATTTCTGATGTAACAGTTAATATACATATCCATGTAATTATCAATGTAACTTGTAATTTATTTTGAATTTTAATGAAAGACTTTCATTTTTATTCGCAATCTTAATTGCTATTGTCTTGTAAATATCAAACACTTTACATTTATGCATATGTATCTGTTAAAAAGATAACAATATTGTGTTGTTCATCGACCAACTTAATAAAAAATTACAAGTATCAGTAATGTTGCTCGATCACTTAATAATGAAGTAATGAGTATAAAAATGTTTAAAAAAATTTCAACCAACCAAGGTTGTTAAATTGTGCTCATAGACCAATTATAGTTAGTGAGAGTTTATCCCCGACTAACCATACTTGGTAACTTTTTGTCTTTTTCATAAAATGTATCCGACCAACCAAGGTCGATGAATGCTCCTCGTCGACCAACTACAGTTAGTGGGTTTTTATCCCCGACCAACCATACTTGGTTCAGTTTGGAATATTTTGTTCTTCGAGGAAATTTTGTATTTTCTGTAATAATCTTACCTCCCGACCAACATAAGTTGGCATTTGAGAGCTTATCTTGTTTTCTAACCAACCGAGATTGGCATTTTTAGGAGTATTTTGCTTCCTAGCCAAACACGTTGGCATTTTTAGGAATGTTGTTCTCGCCCTTTTACCAACCGGAGTTGGTCTGAGTTCAAACTATCATATACACTTGCCCTTTTACCAAAATTGGTCTCAGCCAGTGTCAGCCTCCTAACCAAAGGAGTATGGTTTCCTAACCAACCGGAGCTGGTATTTTTAGGAATATCGTGTTCTCGCTCTTTTACCAACCGGAGTCTGTCTGAGTTCGAACTATCGTGTCCACACACTCTTTTACCAACCGGAGTTGGTCTGAGCTAGTGTACGCCTCCTAACCAAAGGAGTATGGTTTATTCTCGCCCTTTTACCAACCGGAGTTGGTCTGAGCTTGAACTATCGTGTTGTCTTTACTGCTGAGCAGCGTAGTGTTGCAAACTAGTATTCCCCGAAAAACTTTCAATAAAAGAAAGAATATGGCGAAATATCATCGTTTTATTCATATTGATGGAACTGCTTTACATTTTACATCACTGATAATACTTGCGTAGGTGTTCAGCATTCCATGCATTCTTAAATTCCTCTCCTTCTAGAGTCGCTATTCGGTAAGTTCCTGGTCGAACAACTTTTGTAACTCGGTAAGGTCCATGCCAGTTTACTTCCAACTTATTGTGCTTCTGAATGACCTTATTTAGCACGTAATCTCCTTCTTTTAAGTCGCATTTCTTCGCCCTCTTGTTGTAGAACAGAGCTGTTCGTTGTTGGTAAGCAGCATTCCTAATGGCTGCCTCTTCTCTAACCTCCTCGAGCATATCCAAATCCAATCTTCTCATTAAGTCGCTGACTGGGGAATTGAAATTCAGCACTCTGTGTGTTGGAAGACCCAACTCGGCAGGTATTACGGCCTCACTTCCAAATGCCAGCATATATGGTGATTGTCCAGTTGCTGCTCGGGGAGTTGTTCGGTAAGCCCACAATACTGACTGTAGCTCATTAATCCAATTAGCTTTAGCCTCACTTAGCCTCTTCTTCAAACCATTTAGTAATGTTTTGTTCGTCACTTCAGTCTGTCCATTGCTTTGAGGATGGCCTGGTGCTGAATGAGTCTTCAAAATTTTTGACTGATGATAATAGGCGGCAAACTCCTCGTTATCAAATTGTGTTCCATGGTCTGTGAAGAAGGCATGAGGGAGACCATATCGGCAGATGATGTTCTTCCAAATGAACTGGTACACCTTCTCGTATGTCATATCAATAAGTGGCTCAGCTTCTACCCACTTAGTAAAATAATCCACTGCGACGACGAGGTACTTGAATCTTCCTCGGGTCGTTGGCAGTGGTCCAACCAAATCAATTCCCCACATGGAAAATGGCCAAGGGGAAGTTATGGGTGTCAACAATGCTTGTGGAGTTCGTCGGATGGAGGAAAAACGTTGGCATTTATCACATCTCTTGGCATAGGTTATACAATCAGCCCTCATTGTTGGCCAGTAGTACCCTTGCGTCATCATCCTTTGCAAAAGTGTTCGACCTGCTACATGGGCTCCACAGGACCCTTCATGGATTTCTTCAATCAATTCTTTCACCTCGGAGGGATGTACACATCTTTGCAAACCTGCCATAATTCCTCGTCTATACAAAACACCATTAGTTAGTACATACCGAGCAACTTTAAACTTCATCTTCTTGGCAGCCAGCTTGTCCTCCGGTAATTCTCCCTTCTCAATATATGCCCTAATGGGATCCATCCAAGATGGTCCTAAATCAAGGGTAATTATATTCATCGTCAGGTCTTATCTATGCTCCGACTTTCTAATACTTCAATTGGTACCGTTCTTTGCAGCTCGGTATGAGTAGCTGATGCTAGTCGGGCCAGTGCATCTGCTTGTGCATTTTCAATTCTTGGTATACTGATCAACTGAATGGCATCAAATTCTGCCAACAACTCCATCACCTTTGCATGATACTTGATAATTAATTCTCCTTTAACTGCATATGTTCCCATCATCTGATTCACAATTAATTGAGAATTACTGAATACCATCACTTGTTGCACTTCCATAATCTTTGTTAAATTAATACCTTCTATCATGGCCTCATACTCAGCCTCATTATTGGAGGCTTTGAATTGGAATCGCAGGGCATATTCCATGTCAATCTCGTCTGGGGTGTTCAAAACAATCCCTGCTCCATAACCTGTTGTGCAAGATGACCCATCTACATACAATCTCCATGTAGGTAACTCGTCTTCAAATTTCTTATCTGACAGGGTTCCTCGGTGAATTATTTGTTGTTTCCTTTCATCCTCCCCTGATATTTTTCGCTCTTCGTCGACCATCTCTTCTCGCTCTTTTACCAACCGGAGTTGGTCTGAGTTTGAATTTGATGATCTTTCTACATCCACAAGCCCTTTTACCAACCGGAGTTGGTCTGAGCTTATGTCTGTTGATCCTGTAACATCCACAGGTTGATCAGCGAGCAACTTTTATTCCTCGGGGGTATCAGGATATGTAAATTCTGCTATAAAGTCTGCTACAGCTTGCCCTTTTAATGATGATCTGGGTTCATACACAATATCATATTCACCGAGCTCTATTGCCCAGTACATCAGTCTCCCTGACTTTTCTGGCTTATGAAGGGCTTGTCTCAATGGCATGTCGGTATACACGACGATGGTATGGGCCTGGAAATATGGCCTCATTCTTCTACTTGCCTCAATTAATGCCAATGCCAATTTTTCCAGCTTTGGGTACCTGATCTCTGCACCTCGGAAAGCCTTACTTGTGTAATAAATTGGCTTCTGGATTCCATTCTCCATTCTGATCAATGCCGAGTTGACTGCATTCTCTGATACTGCCAGGTACAAGTACAGCTTTTCTCCCATTACGGGTCTGGACAACAGTGGAGGTGCTCCCAAATATTTCTTCAATTCTTGAAAGGCTTTCTCACATTCATCATTCCACTCGAAAGTTTTTCGAAGTGTTTTGAAAAATGGAAGGCATCTATCAGTTGCTCGGGATACAAATCTGTTGAGCGCTGCAACTCATCCTGTAAGACTCTGTACTTCTTTCTTCGTCGTTGGAGATCGCAACCCTAAAAGAGCTTTGATCTTTTCTGGATTTGCCTCAATGTCTCGCTGGTTGACGATGTATCCGAGGAACATTCCTTCTCGTACTCCAAATGTGCACTTCGTCGGGTTGAGCTTCATTTGGTATTTATCCAGTTGATCAAAGGTCTGACCTAAGTCAACTAGATGATCAGCAGCTTTCTTGCTCTTTGTCAGCATATCATCGACATAGACTTCCATATTGCAACTGATTTGTTCGGTAAAAACCTTGTTCATCAGCCGCTGGTATGTCGCTCCTGCATTTTTCAAACCAAAAGGCATAACATTATAACAATAAGTTCCCCTAGGGGTAATAAAAGAAGTACTTTCCCTGTCTTCAAGTTTCATTTTGATCTGGTTGTAGCCAGAGTAAGCATCCATGAAGCTGAGCAGCTCATGTACCGAGGTAGCATCCACTAGTTGATCAATTCTGGGCAATGGAAAGTGATCCTTTGGGCATGCCTTGTTGAGATCGGTGAAATCAACACACATTCTCCATTTATTGTTTTTCTTCTTTACCATCACCACATTTGCTAACCAGTCTGGATATTTCACATCTTCAATGAATTGGGCTTTCTGGAGCTTCTCGACCTCCTCTTGTATAGCTTGATTCTTCTCGGGACTAAATACTCTTCTTCTCTGCTTTACAGGCTTGATCTCCTTATTCACATTGAGCTCATGACATAAGAAGCTTGGATTTATTCCTGGCATGTCTTCATGACTCCATGCAAAAGTTTTCTTTCTGTTTCTCAAGAAGGTTATCAACTCTTGTTTTATTGAAGCATCCAACGACGAACCTATCTGAGTTGTTCGTTCAGGGTGTTCATCGTCCAGAATAATATTTTCTGTAGATTCCACCACCTGTCCTTTTACAAGTTGGGATTCATCTCTGGGATCCAGTGTTTCAATTTCTGTACCTTCATCCACCTGGTAGGTAGTAGCCTTTTTCCTTAATTCTTCAAGCTCCTCTTGCTCGGCAGATGAATAATAGCATTCCCGAGCTACTTTTTGATCAACTTCACAACTCCTACTCCGAAATTTGTTGGGAATTTTAAGCACTGATGTACTGTAGATGGAACTGCTTCGAACTTCTTCAAACCAACTCTTCCCATGATGATGTTGTAAGCTGACTGCACGTTCTTATCCATAACAAAGAAGCGTATTCTTTCTGTTCGACAAGCAGGCCAAGTTCCAATGAATATATCCAACTTGATCGTCCCAAGTGGAAAAACTTTCTCGCCAGCAAAACCCAGGATAGGTCTGTGATAAGGTTCCAATTGAGATAATTTTAAGTTTAAACTGTCAAAGCATGAGTAGAACATGATGTCTGCCGAACTACCATTATCTACCAGAACCCTTGAAATCACTACTTCTTTCATCCTCATTTTTATCACCAAAGGGTCGTCGTGAGGGTAAAGAACACCTGCAAGGTCGCTTTTTGAAAAACCAATGACCAGCTTTTCTTTGTTTATCTTCCTCGGGTGATCCTCCTCAGCCAAATTTATTCGCTGAATGTACGAGCAAGCTTGAGCCTCTCCAAGGTAAGCTTTTCTTTCTGCAGTAAGGTCTCCTCCTCCTGCATCTCCTCCTGTAATGACATTACAATCAAATGATAGAAAACGTATTGAAAATACCTCTCGTTCTGGCTGCCTTAGTTTCTTGGTAAGATCGGGGTCATCATCTGGATCATCTTCATGGTTTCTCTTCTTTTTCTCCTCTGCTCGACGAGGAGATCTAGACCTCTCTCTAGTTCGGTCATTATTTCTTCTTTCACCTCCCCGATCAACATAATTTGCTAGCTTTCCTCTTCGGATGAGTGTTTCAATCTCGTTCTGAAGAGATATGCAATTTTTGGTCATATGGCCATGATCCTTATGGAACTCGCAATATTTCTCCCTATTCCTCATGTCAGGGTCTGATCTCAGTTTCTTTGGCCACTTTATTTCTCGTTATTCTTGATTTCTTCCAAGACATGATTAATACCCATTTTCAAAGGAGTATAATTATCGAATTTCTTCAGGACTTCCCATGACGACTTATTATTCTTGGAATGCTTGTCACCGCCATTGCCCTTGTGCTCTTTCTTCTTAGATTTGTCGACTTCCACCTTGGTTTCTTTATCCATATTCTTCTTCGCAGCCATAGCCTCCTCGGCATTCATGATTTTGGTCGCTTTTGCCATCAACTCTGACATAGTTGTAGGTGGATCTTTGGCCAAAGTGTAATACAACTTTTTAGGCAACAACCCACTTATCAAGGCGTTGATTGCTATTTTTTCTTCATAATCTATGACTTCTAGCTTCTCGTTATTGAAACGAGTTATGTAATCTCTAGTACTCTCACCAGATTTTTGTCTAACACTTAACAAGTGTGCTACTCGTTTTACTGGCTTTGCTCCAAAACAGAAATTGCCAATGAATAACTCGGCTAACTGAAAGAAAGTTGAAATCTTACCCCGAGGAAGATTATTGTACCATATCTGGGCAGATCCAGTAAGAGTTCCAGAGAATGCTCTGCATCTCATCTCGTCGGGGACAACATAGATGTCGGCAGCAGCTTGATATTGCTCTATATGAAGAACAGGGTCTGTCTTTCCATCATATTTGGGGGTCACCACAGGTGCTTTAAATTTCGACGGTGTAGGAAAATCCACAATGGCCTGTACAAAAGGTGTCCCTCGAACAAAAGTTCGTTGTAGGGGGTTCTTCGCCTTAGCCATTTCTCCCAATCTATCCTCCAACCGTTGAATGGAACCTTTCCACGCATCATTTCCTTCCTCGGGCCTATTAGTTCGAGCAATTGATTGTTCTGAAGTGGCCTCCTGAGATCTATCTTGACGAGCAACTGGTCGTGATTGTGCTGATCCTTCTTTTAGATCTGATGGCTGTCGAAAACTCCTCGACATGGCTTTAGGTGGACTCCTATTCCTCCTAGGGCCTAATCGACTAAAAGAAGACACCCTGCTCAGTCTTTCCAAGGCACTGGTCCTCTCTGGAGAGAGAGTAACACATTGCTCAGTATCTGTGGCCCGTATTGATGAAGTTTGCCCAGGTTGATAAGAGAAATCATCAGATTCCCCATTACGATACGTCTCTGTACGCCTGGATCATGAAGAAAGTAAATAGGTTTGCCTCTGACCACTTTGCTGTCCCGAATGTGCAGGTGCAACACCATGAAGGGTTTGTATGAGTTGCCGCATTGTTTCTTGCATGGTGGTTTGTCCTTGAGCCAAATTCATCATGATTCCAGCCAGATCTGGAGGTGCAGAAGGATTTGGAAGATTTCCAGCATTTCCAGCGTTTCGATTGCTAGATTCCGGATTATCTGCCATTGATGATGAATGATTTTTGGTGAAAAATGATAACAACAGTCGTTTCCCACAGACGGCGCCAATCTGTTGATGTAAAAAATTAGATCACTCCAATTATTCAATCACAGATAAATAAATAAGACAAAGAATTTTAAAGTGGTTCGATCTTATAAGAATGGCCTACGCCCACTGTTATGTTATTGCTGAGTGTTTTGGGAATTCTCGATTACAAGTTCTATCCAGAAATTCCCGTCCCCTTGAATGAGGGTGATACAATGTATTTATAGCCCTTAGGTTGTACATGTGAAAGGGTAAACAATTAATGCCCTTTAAGAGTATACGTCTGTATGATAAGCATTTAATGAATAGTTGAACTGTTGATTATCTGGAAATTAATGCTGTGGCCGAGATGCAGCTCGGACCGCCTTAGTTGCTCGTCGTTTAGGAGTTCCTCGGAGAGTTGGAGTTCCTCGGAGTACACTTGTTGCTCGGAGTGAATATGACTTGGTCGGGGAAATAAACTTCCTCGTTGCTATTGTGCTACGTAGATCGACACGTGTCTTCTTATTATTCATCTATATCAGCATATTAATTTTGGTATCAACAGTATCCTCGAGAGTTCTCCGCGATGGAGGGATATACGCTCCTTGAGGTGGTGGTGCTTGCACATGTCCTTGCATGTGTGGAGCTTATGGAAAGTATTGTGGTGGAGGAGGGACAACATGTGAAGGAGGGTTCATTGTGGCATGTTGTTGCCCATAGCTAAAACCGGGATGGTTTTTCCATGAAGGGTTGTATGAATTCCCGTACGGTGCACCGAAATTACCCTTAAATCCTCCTATACCACTAACTTGCTCCTGAAGCATTACTTTGTAGGCGGCTATAGTCGGGCATTCCTCAGTTGAATGACCCGCCTCACAAATCGCACACACCTTCTCGACGGGGTTTGGTATGGATCCAGTTCATCCTTTTCCATAAATCTCACATAAATCTCGAAATCCTTTCTCAAGGGTCTCCAATCGACTGTCCGTCATAGAATTCTTATCTACGTGAAATAGGTCGGACGCCGACGGAGTGGTGGTCACTTGATGATTTCGATGTTGAGCATTTGGTTCAGAAGTATCCCAGGATTGGGTAGTCTCGGCGACGTACCTCAGGTGAAGCTCAGCATCGTGACCATCTAGTTCGACAAACGGACCAGTACCCATGGTTTCAACGAGTTGATTGGAGTTAAGGTTCAGCCCATTATAGAGGAAAGAAATGATTTGCGCTGTATCAAATCCATGATGGGGGCATAAAGTAACTAACTCATTGAAATGCTCGTAACATCGATGAAATGGCTCATTCTCAGATTGTCTGAACGCTTAAATTTGAGCCTTTATGGAGATCGTTCGATGTGGTGGGAAGAATTTCTTGAGAAATCTAGATTGCAGCTCATTCCAAGATGGAATCGAGCTGGGAGGTAAAGACCATAGGCAGGTCTTAGCTTTATCTTTGAGCGAGAAGGGGAAGAGTTTGAGGCGGATCACCTCTTATGTGCAAGTTTGATCATTTAGGGTATCACACACATCCTCAAATTCCCTGATATGGAGATATGGCTTTTCAGAATCCATACCATGATAATGGGGTAACATCTGGATTATCCCATTTTTGAAACGGAATTTCCCGGCATTATACGGGAGTATAATGCATCCCGGAGTTACAGTGCGCTCGGGATATAAGATTTCTCTCAGCGAGCGGTATGGGTCCTCATCCTCACCGGCGGCTGTACTACCATGTTGCGACATCTCCCTCTCTCTTAACGACTCGATGCTCTCACTTGGTGTGCTCGGAGGTGTGTCCTAAGAAGGAAAACGGAGTGTTGATTGAGTGTGACGGTGTGGGAGGTGGAATCCAGAACTGTGGGGCATTAGGAGTGTGGGGGCTATCGGGGTCGTACTCAACTATTGGATTTTCGTGAATGTGGGTTGGAGTATTATGAGGTGTGGGAGTGAGTTCAGAATTTTGCATTAACAGCTTATGAGAGATGATGATGGGATTTTTGTGCTTTTTGAAATTTTTTATGTTTTTGGATTTTTTGAAATTTTTTGTCAAAGTTTTAGATTGACTCGATCTAATCCTAAGTCTACCTAATTCCCCGAAAATGGCACCAAAAACTTGACGCGACTCAGAAAGTGTCTCTAATGAGCGTTCACTCTGGGCTCAAGTGCAAGCCTGTCGCGTTAGTAATAAAACCAATAAGTCGGGATCGTATCCACAGGGAACTAGGACAACGAAGTTGTAACGACGGGAAAAGACGAAGGAATCCTAACTATGACTCTAAAAAGAAAGGAAAAATGATTTGGTTTCGAGAATTGACTACAACTAAGTGCAATTATGAAATTAAGAAAAGGTGCAATTATACTAAATTACCTCAAATATGAATGAAGATGATTTAAAACTGTAAACCATGCGATGGGAAAAAAGGACGGGAATACAATCCCCCAACCCTAGTGTATTGTCGGTATAATACTAATCGTAAATTTAACTGATTAATTTGACTCGGAATTTAGTACTCCCAAGCATTACGTATAAGAGGTTCAAGCCCACATCATACTTAATCTGAGGATGAGTAAATCGGTATTGATAGTTACACTCGAATTGCATTCTAAAGCATCCCGATTACTCAGAAGCAAACGAGATCTAAAGATCTACAATTGTCATGTACCTACGCAATACGGTCGTAATCAATCACTAAATTCATAGGATTAATGTTATGCACACGCAATTATCACATCAGGATGGGTTCATGTATCCCGTCCTTAAAAAGGTCTAGCCTAGCATGCTGAAATTGATGAAAACAGTGTTTGATGTGCAGAAAACCATGATTAAACTATGGAAAATTGGTAAAATGATGTAAAAAGGAATTAAACAGATGAAATTACTTACTAATCTTACCAAAGCACTCACAATATTAGCTAGAATTACTGGTAATCACTGAAATCAACCCAAAGCTTCAATCTTGGAATTAAAAGAATAAACTGTATCTAAACTAGGGTTTCTAAAAAGAATGGAAAATTAACTAAAATTCTCCGTACATATAAAGATAAAAATTCGGGTTTTTATATCCTCCAAAAATTCAGGAATTTTAGCTTCACTAGGAATCTCCATTAGAGAGGGGTAAAAAGTGAAATCTCGAAGGCCGGACCGGTCCGGGGCTTAGGCGGATCAGTCTGCCTGGGAAGGCGGATCGGTTCTTTTTATTTTCAAGCGGACCGATCCGGTGCGGACCGGTTCTTTTATTTTCCATGCCTCTTCGGTTGGCATTCGATCCGGGGTCTTCTGGATTCTTGCACTGCGGACCGGTCCGGACTAGGGACGGTTCGGTCTGCCTCTTTGACTTTTCTCTCAACTTTGACTGCTCATAAATTTTGTTCCAGGACTCCGATTGAGGTTTTATTTCTTCCTATATGCTCATGAATTTGATACCTTCAACTTCCCTTTAGGTGCCTCATCCGAATTCCGGGTAGAAATTATACTTTTGCCCTTTGGACTTTCCTTCTTTTTGTTCTTAATTCTTCCGGTTTCTTTCTTTTGTTTTTGACATTAATTACCTGAAAAATCAATACGAAATACCAGAGACTCAGTTTACTTGTTAAGAAAAGTCAGTATCAAGATTACGAGATAAAATTCAATCGATTACGTTGTTCGAGGTGCTAAAAGTAACTAAATTAAAGGGAAAAATATGGAAGAATTTATGCCTAATCATGCACGCACCACTGTCGCCCGCCTGACTCGACCCGGCTCGTGCTCGTGGATTTTGGGCTTTAAGATTTTTATCTATTTTTTATGGGTTTATTTTATTATTTTGGCCCATTTTATTATTTCGTTTTTGTTTTTTTTCTTTTATTTGTTAACTGTTAAAATTCGGTTGTATCCCAACAATTGACTGTTGGGATTTTCCAACCGTTTTTTAAATGCCACTTATTTAATATAAATAAGTGGCAGTTATGTTGCAACTAACTAATATACACCATGTTATACAATGCTTGATAAATATAAATATATTGTTGCTTTAAGAAAATCTAATAAAAGGGTAATTGTAGTTAGGCACAAACCTGACCAATAGAGTATTTGGAGTTCTAAAAACAATGGCAAAAACATGTAGGGTTAAGTCCTTTCGGGGGAAAATATGAATTGAAGTATTATGCAAGTACATGTACAAACAAAATTATGTAACTGTAAGTTTGACATTGAGGAGAAAAATTAATGAATCAAAGACCAATGAATTGTTTATGTTCTTTTGGTTTTTCCGTTGATGTAATGGGAAAAGGTGAGACTTTTGGGATTGATATGGATATAATGAAATTATATGGTTACTTTGGTAAAGATACAATATACACGATGTTTTCTTGGTGATATATGGGTTAAAGCCACAATACTGTATTTTTTTGGGTGTATATGGATATAAAATTTATATTACATAACTGATATAGAAAGTCTTCGTGGATTGTGATTGTGTTGAAATTGACAAATAAATTTTTTTAATATCCATGTGTTTAAATATAATATCTTCTGTACCTCCTCTTTTTTATCCACGTTTGGCTACAATTACAAGATATGATTTCATTTTTATTATTTTGATGTGGCATGTAACATGAAGTTAGATTCGGAAATTTATTTCCTCTAAATTATAAGATTTGTTCAAATAGTTCCGTATACTAAATTTTAAGATGATATATAAGATTTTAGAGTTTATTACTATTCTCGATACTTTTAACAGTTCACGATCGACACAAGCACACACAAATGGGTCGTCTTAGGTTTATTCCACTAACTCTATATCATGGTTGTCTTTAAATAGAGTGGAGGAGGAATAAATATTAATGCTTTAAATTTTCATTATCTATTGGAATTACATGTTTTTAATATTTATTCTTGCAAGTTTATAATCTATTATCGGTCCCTTTATTAACCAATATACTACTTTCTCTCATTCAATTTTCACATAGAGAATTTTCTCGAGGGGGATTGGGGAGATGAAGTGTAATGAGAAATTTAGAGAATGTGCAATAGAGATTGAAGAGCGAAATCCAAAGCACAATAAAAGGGAAACACAAAGCCCAACTCTAGGGAACACTTCATATGTTTCCTCCTTTGGAGGGTATATGAAGTCTTCTTAAGCTTCAGCGGTAAAGACACTCGTAAGGTTTTCACTGATTACCTCTATAACGATCTTGTCTATAGTGGAATTCTAACTTTTAGGGATGATAGCGAGCTTCCCATTGGAGAGAAGATCGAATCCGAGCTTCTTAAAGAAATTGAGGATTCCAAAATATCCATCCCAATATTTTCGAAGAACTATGCTTATAATAAATGGTGCTGAAAGGTGTAACAACCCGCCTAAAATAATAACGGGTGGCCAGCCCTATACTATATTAAATCAGGAATTCCAGATGGTCCAGTCTCAACATCAACTTCCGGTATTATATAATATAGGACTAACTACCCGAAATCAAATAAGCGAGATGTTATAAAAAAAAATTAAAACTTGCAACATACAACAATCCAACACTATGAAACTACTAACGAATATGAGAGATGCAGGAAAGGACTATAATAATTAAAATGCTAGAAATAAAATGAACCAAATAAATACAACCGAATGTACTACAAAAAGTAGACCCGAATAAGCTGTCGGGTCACAGCCAATACAATAACTGAAATGGAATAAATATAAACATGTATATAAATATCCCTTGGGTACAACCCGATATACAACATGAATCCTACCTAGAATTTTAAAGAAGTAGGAAGCGGCTACAAGAAACATCCCGTAACAGTCCGTACCTGTCACGGCTCCCAAGACTCTGGATAGAAAGTCATCCGGCATCCATGCGGTAGGATACCTGTGGAAATACATATGTATATACAAACAGGAGAGAAAAGGAAACGGGTCAGAGCCCCGAATGTGTAAAATATTTAGCAAGTGTGTTAACCGTGCATAATAAATACCGGTGTACTTAATTTCATAAATAAGTGAGACCGCACTCTCGTGGAACCCCAACTCACCTCTCATCTAAAGGCGCGCACCTATTCGCGTCCTCAAATTTTAGTTAAATTACCCCCATTGATTTTAGGACAACCTAACTTATCCGGCCTAGCCTATATCCACGAGAGCTACCTTCCCGTCATAATCTAAGGATCCACCCGTTTCTAATCCTATTAGATTATGATTACAACAATTATGCCATAAAAGGCTTAATGAATTCCGATTAATAATCTCATGAATTATAATTAACATAATTCTTAAAGCATTACCCCTATACATATACATATATATACACCTATATAGGCTAAAACGTAAGAATTAATATACTTAACAACATGCACATGGAATATTGGCAAGACTTCTCTCTAATACCAAGATTGTACTACGTTTCGTGCGTGGGGAGTCTCGCAAAGCGAAATCCAAACAAGGAACCGCCCCGTTACACTACTCCTGACAAGGTCGAGATCAGAGATCCGAGATGCCGCCTATGGAATTACTTCTCTCAAATCTCGACATGGCACTGCGTTTCGTGCGTGAGGTGTCTCGCAAAGCGAAATCCAAACAAGGAACCACCTCGTTACACTACTCCTGGGCAATGTCGATCCTAGAGATCCATAATCCTCAACATACAAGTATATACTAGCATTACTATTAAACTATAACTCCTAAAGAAAGAAAGAAAGAAAAGAAAAGAAAGAAAGAAAACAAGTAAGATAAAATAAAAGAACCTCCAATAATATCCTTGGGATGATGTAACCGAAATAATACCTTTTGTGCGATTCATCAACCCCCATCAATCTAGTACACCAAGATCATCTAAGATGTACTTCACAAAAGTCCATATCCTTTCATCTATAGGATATATATATATATAAATATATATATAGGTATTATTTCTAACCGTATATATATACCATCAATCCAATAGCCAAGTGTACATATTACATATGATGTACAAGGCTATGCACATAATATACCCGGCTATATATATCGCCGATAAACTGCATCAGTGCTATCATCTTCCCAGTGCCCGGCTCACGTAGCAATACTGGGGCCACCATTGTGGGACTAAACGACACCCAACTCGTGGTAAACACACGCACACGACGTCCCGGGAAGCGGTCATAGTTCTAACCGACAATGAGACGAAACATACCCACCACGTCTCATCCCAAAAATATATATCTATATGTATAATAATCACAAGGGACGACTATGACCTGGGGAATATCCACACCCTGCATTATAAGCCAGGATGCTCACCCTCTACGCGCGCAACTTCCCAATGATAGCATGAGCGGGGTATGCTTAACCAAATAGGTATATGTATTATTCACATGCACAATATATATACATCCATGTGATCCAATTATAGGATCAAATAATAAACCACCATATACGGTTTAAGTATCCATACCATGTATGTTCATAACATAAATATATCCATACATTTATATACATACGGATATATATCAACACATATACACATATCCTTATATCTATGTATGATAAACTAATTCTCGTTCATATGCATAAGATATATATATACCTGGCTATAAGTATACATAGTCCTCAATATACAAGTCGTCACCACAATTCCTTTAATTTACCTCGATACATGAATATGATCCCATACTTGAAACATATTCAATCATCTTCCTATGATGAGTAGTCTCCCAAAACCATATGTTTATATCTATACATATACATTCAACATTAGGGTTATCACCCAAGAATTTGTGTAGAAATCCATCACTACACCTTTCACCTCTAAATGTGAAAGTACATAATTATCTTTAGTACTATCTAACCATAGGCATTAACAGGACTTAATAGTCTAAAACCTCAATTTATTCCAACCTCAATGAGTTTTCCCCCCCAATATCCACATGTAACTCCAGTACGTACATGGGTACATTTCTCCCAAGTTACCCTAAGGGTCCTCAAATCCCAATATGTGAGAAACTCCTTATAAGACTCCAAGAATATATCTTTTACATCCTAAGAGAAGGCCCCAAATCAATAAACCCAACCAAAAAGGGTTTGAATTAACTATGGAGAAAATACCTCAAAATGCCCTGTTTCCGAATCGATTCGGCCCTATTCCGAATCGATTCGGACTAGCGAATCGATTCGGCCCCCAAGGCGAATCGATTCGGGTCCAAAGACCTGGGCTTCTGCAATAGGCCGAATCGATTCGGCTTGGGGTCCGAATCGATTCGGTCAATGCAGACCTGCTACTTTTACCAAACCGAATCGATTCGCTGGAGGGGGCGAATCGATTCGGACCTGCAATTTTTGAAGGTTTCATCTGTTTCTTCAAAACCTACGAATTCTAAACCCTAAATTTCTCATTCCAACCCCTAAACCTTCATCAAATCATGATTTTAAGCCCATTAACCAACCCAAAGTTGATCCCAATCATTTCTATGTCATTAATTCTCAATTTAAACATTGATTTCAAGATTAAACCTAAAATCTAGGTTTTGACATTAATACCCAAAAATCCATTTCTTTACCCCACAATTTATGAAATGAAATACACAAATAGCTATTTAGCAAGATTAAACACTTGCCTCAGGTTTGTAGAGGTTGAATCGTCCTCGATGTCGCGGTAGAGCCGGAAATCTCCAAGCTTTTCTTCCTCTCTCTCTTCCTTTCTTCTTCTTTCTCTTCTTCTTCTCTCTCTAGGGCTTTTCTCTTTTTCTCTCTAATGAGAAATGGCTTCATCCGTAAGCCTCCAACCTTTTAAAACAAAATCCCAGTTTTAAATGTTAATACACACTTTAAATGACTCGTTGACTCCAATTCAAGTCAAAACAACTTAAAAACATTCCGGAGCCGAAATAAAACCCAATGACAGTCATTTTGACTATCTCGACCCTTCTGGGATCGATGGTACCCTCAAAAATATCATCCGGAATACTTTGAAATATTATCTATTTTTGGACTTAAATTCCCAAATTTTAAAATTCTCCAATTTAATTAAATTTAATTTTCCCAAAATTAAATTTCTCAGTCTCCAAAATCTTGGGGTGTTACAATCTTCCCCCCTTACAAGAATTTCGTCCGCGAAATTCAAGGTGAGCCTAGGACATCGATATCATCTAGTCCTTACATCAATCCTCAAGATCACTATGCCGATCCTTTCTAGTTCTCACGTCGAACCATATAGCCTTTAAAACAAACTAACTACTCAGGGCGCCCATACACCCCGTACCCGAGTTTCCACTCGTAGAATTCTAATTAGGCTCCATTAGCCTCAAAATTTTAAGATAACCCTCGGTAATATAATCTATAACAATATACTAAATATATAAAAGTTTGAAAATTTCCTCGGGTTGAACTCCCCTCAATTCCTGACGCTAGCCACCTTCGTGCGGGGGAGGTCTCGCAAGCGAAATCCAAACAAGGAACCCTCCCAATACACTACTGTGTAGCTAGGTCGGGGATTGAGATTAGTTGAACCAGGGTTAAGGTTTTATAAAAGAGGTTTTATAAAAAGAGGATTTTATAGAAAGTGGATTTTATTAAAAAGAGGATTTTCCATATTTTAGATATTGCCCGAGGGCCAATACAACAATACAATATAATTATATCCCGCGTCTTTAGACACGCCAAACAAACACCTTATGTTTAGAACACAAGGCTTCAACAAATACAATACTTTAGCCAAAGCCTAGTTCTCAAAACTAGCGGAACTATGAGCTAAACTATCCGCTCCTCGTAAATCTACCAAACTCTGAACCTCTCAGTTACGAAAAGGTATATCATCTCCAAAGATGCCATATAAAGGCCACACTTGCTCACTTCCTCCTCTAGGAAAATTTCATACACCCTAGCGGTGTAGCGGCTAGCTACTCATCACACCTCACACGCTACGTTCCCACTATCGCACAAAGCGTAACTTAAACCCAAAGAAGGGTGTTCTACCTTACAATTCCATAACCTAATGGTTTCCCCTCACCCTAGAATCTCAACTCAGGGTCCTCAACTCTTCCAGGAAAATCATTATCCCTAAGCCTATTTCTTCACAAGAGAAACATCTTCCTCAAAATCCTTCCTAACCATATTGAAGGGCAAGGCGCGATTGCAACTGCCGAAAACTCCCTCAGTCCTACACCACGAAACTGAGTTTCTAAAGGCATTCTCCCTCATCCTAGAAGGCGATACTCCTAATATTGGGATAACTACACCAACCTCACCTCGGTAAGAGTCACCAACATTAGGTTTCCCAACGAAGGTTAACAGATTCTCAACCTAAACCTCCCAAGGACTACACTACATGCCTCTCCTCGGACTTACCTCACTAAGACCAAGATTCGCCATACGAGTAAATTTCCTTTCTTACTCAACTGTCGATAAATCACCTCTAATCACTGCTAGAAATCTCCTCAACATCTCCTCCGGAACCGGGGAAAACAATTACCCCCGATTAGAGCGTACCCAAAATATGCTATGGGTATTGTACTTCTAAACCTATCCTTTCCTAGACGACAAAAATCTAGGCGACGTCTGAAACGAAACAAAAGCAACTGTTATCAGAACGTCAATCAAGTGAATATACTTCACAGAAGAGAACAACGCAGTGAACACAACAGTCCTAATTATAGGGCTTTATGTCAAGAACGTTAACGGAAGAATGTAGAAAACTCGCACAGATCCTAAGGACTCTAGAACCTGATGCTCTGATACCATCTGTAACAACCCGCCTAAAATAATAACGGGTGGCCAGCCCTATACTATATTAAATCAGGAATTCCAGATGGTCCAGTCTCAACATCAACTTCCGGTATTATATAATATAGGACTAACTACCCGAAATCAAATAAGCGAGATGTTATAAAAAAAAATTAAAACTTGCAACATACAACAATCCAACACTATGAAACTACTAACGAATATGAGAGATGCAGGAAAGGACTATAATAATTAAAATGCTAGAAATAAAATGAACCAAATAAATACAACCGAATGTACTACAAAAAGTAGACCCGAATAAGCTGTCGGGTCACAGCCAATACAATAACTGAAATGGAATAAATATAAACATGTATATAAATATCCCTTGGGTACAACCCGATATACAACATGAATCCTAATTAGAATTTTAAAGAAGTAGGAAGCGGCTACAAGAAACATCCCGTAACAGTCCGCACCTATCACGGCTCCCAAGACTCTGGATAGAAAGTCATCCGGCATCCATGCGGTAGGATACCTGTGGAAATACATATGTATATACAAGCAGGAGAGAAAAGGAAACGGGTCAGAGCCCCGAATGTGTAAAATATTTAGCAAGTGTGTTAACCGTGCATAATAAATACCGGTGTACTTAATTTCATAAATAAGTGAGACCGCACTCTCGTGGAACCCCAACTCACCTCTCATCTAAAGGCGCGCACCTATTCGCGTCCTCAAATTTTAGTTAAATTACCCCCATTGATTTTAGGACAACCTAACTTATCCGGCCTAGCCTATATCCACGAGAGCTACCTTCCCGTCATAATCTAAGGATCCACCCGTTTCTAATCCTATTAGATTATGATTACAACAATTATGCCATAAAAGGCTTAATGAATTCCGATTAATAATCTCATGAATTATAATTAACATAATTCTTAAAGCATTACCCCTATACATATACATATATATACACCTATATAGGCTAAAACGTAAGAATTAATATACTTAACAACATGCACATGGAATATTGGCAAGACTTCTCTCTAATCCCAAGATTGTACTACGTTTCGTGCGTGGGGAGTCTCGCAAAGCGAAATCCAAACAAGGAACCGCCCCGTTACACTACTCCTGACAAGGTCGAGATCAGAGATCCGAGATGCCGCCTATGGAATTACTTCTCTCAAATCTCGACATGGCACTGCGTTTCGTGCGTGAGGTGTCTCGCAAAGCGAAATCCAAATAAGGAACCACCTCGTTACACTACTCCTGGGCAATGTCGATCCTAGAGATCCATAATCCTCAACATACAAGTATATACTAGCATTACTATTAAACTATAACTCCTAAATAAAGAAAGAAAGAAAACAAGTAAGATAAAATAAAAGAACCTCCAATAATATCCTTGGGATGATGTAACCGAAATAATACCTTATGTGCGATTCATCAACCCCCATCAATCTAGTACACAATGATCATCTAAGATGTACTTCACAAAAGTCCATATCCTTTCATCTATAGGATATATATATATATATAAATATATATATAGGTATTATTTCTAACCGTATATATATACCATCAATCCAATAGCCAAGTGTACATACTACATATGATGTACAAGGCTATGCACATAATATACCCGGCTATATATATCGCCGATAAACTGCATCAGTGCTATCATCTTCCCAGTGTCCGGCTCACGTAGCAATACTGGGGCCACCATTGTGGGACTAAACGACACCCAACTCGTGGTAAACACACGCACACGACGTCCCGGGAAGCGGTCATAGTTACAACCGGGAATGAGACGAAACATACCCACCACGTCTCATCCCAAAAATATATATCTATATGTATAATAATCACAAGGGACGACTATGACCTGGGGAATATCCACACCCTGCATTATAAGCCAGGATGCTCACCCTCTACGCGCGCAACTTCCCAATGATAGCATGAGCGGGGTATGCTTAACCAAATAAGTATATGTATTATTCACATGCACAATATATATACATCCATGTGATCCAATTATAGGATCAAATAATAAACCACCATATACGGTTTAAGTATCCATACCATGTATGTTCATAACATAAATATATCCATACATTTATATACATACGGATATATATCAACACATATACACATATCCTTATATCTATGTATGATAAACTAATTCTCGTTCATATGCATAAGATATATATATACCTTGCTATAAGTATACATAGTCCTCAATATACAAGTCGTCACCATAATTCCTTTAATTTACCTCGATACGTGAATATGATCCCATACTTGAAACATATTCAATCATCTTCCTATGATGAGTAGTCTCCCAAAACCATATGTTTATATCTATACATATACATTCAACATTAGGGTTATCACCCAAGAATTTGTGTAGAAATCCATCACTACACCTTTCACCTCTAAATGTGAAAGTACATAATTATCTTTAGTACTATCTAACCATAGGCATTAACAGGACTTAATAGTCTAAAACCTCAATTTATTCCAACCTCAATGAGTTTTCCCCCCCAATATCCACATGTAACTCCAATACGTACATGGGTACATTTCTCCCAAGTTACCCTATGGGTCCTCAAATCCCAATATGTGAGAAACTCCTTATAAGACTCCAAGAATATATCTTTTACATCCTAAGAGAAGGCCCCAAATCAATAAACCCAACCAAAAAGGGTTTGAATTCACTATGGAGAAAATACCTCAAAATGCCCTGTTTCCGAATCGATTCGGCCCTATTCCGAATCGATTCGGACTAGCGAATCGATTCGGCCCCCAAGGCGAATCGATTCGGGTCCAAAGACCTGGGCTTCTGTAATAGGCCGAATCGATTCGGCTTGGGGTCCGAATCGATTCGGTCAATGCAGACCTGCTACTTTTACCAAACCGAATCGATTCGCTGGAGGGGGCGAATCGATTCGGACCTGCAATTTTTGAAGGTTTCATCTGTTTCTTCAAAACCTACGAATTCTAAACCCTAAATTTCTCATTCCAACCCCCAAACCTTCATCAAATCATGATTTTAAGCCCATTAACCAAACCAAAGTTGATCCCAATCATTTCTATGTCATTAATTCTCAATTTAAACATTGATTTCAAGATTAAACCTAAAATCTAGGTTTTGACATTAATACCCAAAAATCCATTTCTTTACCCCACAATTTATGAAATGAAATACACAAATAGCTATTTAGCAAGATTAAACACTTGCCTCAGGTTTGTAGAGGTTGAATCGTCCTCGATGTCGCGGTAGAGCCGGAAATCTCCAAGCTTTTCTTCCTCTCTCTCTTCCTTTCTTCTTCTTTCTCTTCTTCTTCTCTCTCTAGGGCTTTTCTCTCTTTCTCTCTAATGAGAAATGGCTTCATCCGTAAGCCTCCAACCTTTTAAAACAAAATCCCAGTTTTAAATGTTAATACACACTTTAAATGACTCGTTGACTCCAATTCAAGTCAAAACAACTTAAAAACATTCCGGAGCCGAAATAAAACCCAATGACAGTCATTTTGACTATCTCGACCCTTCTGGGATCGATGGTACCCTCAAAAATATCATCCGGAATACTTTGAAATATTATCTATTTTTGGACTTAAATTCCCAAATTTTAAAATTCTCCAATTTAATTAAATTTAATTTTCCCAAAATTAAATTTCTCAGTCTCCAAAATCTTGGGGTGTTACAAAAGGATCTCTCCCACATGGTCCACTGCTACAATACTAACGATCAAGTGATCTTCCCTATTTTCTATGATATAGATCCATCTAACGTACAAGATCGAACGGGGAGTTACGAGGGGGCCTTTCGCGAACATGAGAAGAATTTTGGTAATATGACTGTCCAAGGATGGAAGGAGGCTCTCATAATGGTCGAAAATTGAAGGGTTTAGAATTGAAGAAAGAAACTTATGGGTAATTTCTTCACTAGATCCTATTTGTTGACTCATCTGGTTCTAAGTATTCATGCATAATTAGTTTATATTGTTAAATGTTAAGATATAGTATGTATCCATAAGTTCTAAAAATGTATAGGATTAAAATAACTTGTAAATAATTAAATAAAAATTATTGCTTAATCTATTTTAGTTCATGTTTTAAGAAAAAATAGAAAGCGAAAGGTGGGAGATCGCTTAGCACATAGGCCATTTTTATACATATTTTAAAAATAATATTAAAAAAATCCATTGTTAGAAAAAGCTTAATTATTCAACATAAAGTTTTAGTCAACTCATTCAATCAAAAAAATTACATACTATAGTAGCCAAAGTTTCATGTCTCATATTAAGTCTTGTTTTCGTTTTTGTTTTGTCCCAAATTAGGTATATAAAACTTATTAAGATTAAATGCTACCCATACTAACAGTATTCGTGAGAGAACAATTATTCAAATGCATGTATTGTATTCCAAAGGTATCTTATAATTATTGAGGATAAATTTGTAATTAATTTTTTACTTAAAATGGTTGACTTTGAAAAAGGGACTTTTAATTTGGACGGAGGGGGGAGTTTATATATTTTGGCCTAAAAAGTGAGAGATCATCGTTTGGCGCTTATGGCTGAGGCAAGGCAATATAGCAGTGCAAAGCAACTAGTAGAGGATTTTTTTAACACCAGTTCTATTTATTTATTTCTTTATATCTTTACTTGTTACTTTGTTCATTCCCTAGCTATATTCTTCACAAGACTGAAAAATATAAAGAACGAAAACTTCATTACTCTTCTCTCTTTGATGTTTATTTTTTCCATTTAAGTATTTTTTTTTCCATTTAAGGTTAACTATATATTTAGCAAGCATTAAGGAGAACTCGTTAAGAGGGTTGTTAAAAAGATCTTGTTAGATTTAAAGAAAAATTTCATGGAATTACTAGTCAACTTGGTTGGAATGAATCAACACATAGAAAATATAAATGAATTATTATATCTCAACTCGATTGATGAACCGATTATTGGAATCCATGGCATGGATGGTATTGGTAAGACAACTATTTCTAAGGCCATCTACAACCATCTTTGTGAGAATTTTGAATGTTGTTGATTCCTTGAAGATGCTAGAGAAACTTCAAAACAACACAATGGTCTTTTTAATTTGAAAATGAACTTATCTCGAAGATGAAAAAAAAAAGGAAACTCTTTCTCATTATTATTGACGATGTAAATGAAACAACCCAATTTGATAAGCTTGTAGGAAAATGGGATGAGTTTGGTTTAAGATGTAGGATTATAGTTACAACAAGAAACAAGGAGGTTCTAGATCATCTTGAAAAGAGTTGTCAAACAAGGAGGCTCTTTTCTTGTTCTTATCTTGTTCTCTGTTATGCGTCTCATCCCCATTAGAGTCGCCAAATGTAAGATGTAGATTCTTGGAATACGATTAGTATCAAGTAAGGTGTACCCCCTATCAAAATCGGGATTAATACCCAAGACAGTAATCAATATTGACAATGAATGCAGGTGCAAGGGATAATGAGATTCAACACTCAAACTAGTATTAAATGAAATCCTTTTCACAGTAAATACACAGTGAATACAATAAGAAGGTGGGACCAGTAGGTAAGGTGGTCAGAGGGAGAAAGAGCAAGCACTATGGGCACAATAAAGGCAAGGCAGGAACCTCAAGTTTAGTTAATGTTCAATGATGAAGGCATTCATGTGTATATAATAATGTATGGGAAATAAATGTTCTCACAAAAGCGCTCGTGTATGGGGAAAGTCCTGTAGCAATTCTAGATCTGAATTGTCATCGTCCCCACTAACTATTTGGTATGTATATTTATATGAAGGCTAGGTTACTGGAGTAACCTTGCTGGAATTAAATGTGATAGACCAAACTTAAATGCTAAAGTACCATGGCATTAATGAAAAATGCATGGGATATTATATTTTGGAGGAAAACTGCCTCACCAATGAGGAGCATGGTGGAATTTAATGAGGGACGTTACGTGGAAGCTCAAAGGCTTACCTTAGAACGTCTATACAGTCATATCAGTGGACTAGGCCTGCCATCCTAAGGATAAACTCACTTGAGTGTATGAGTTCCTCAACTCCATACGTCATGACGTCATAAAGTAGGTGAATAGTGACCCCACTAGCTAGTGGTTATATCAATCAAGTGGACATTGTATGGATTCAAGGTTGCTCAGCTAGAAAGTAGCTCGAGCATTTGATATGCTGCTTATTTGACTAGGAGTTAACTCTAGGAAAAAGATACAAGGTTGGGGTTCCTCGAGGAGGTTCCCTCGAGTAGGTTGGTGTCATGGTAGCTCGAGCGACCATTTGTTTTGGATGAGGTTTTGCCTAAGTGTGCCAAGAGGGTTGATTATTGTGTCCCAACGTCGCCTTGATCCCAATCCTCCATATGATGTCCCTGTGATGTTCCCAAGAAGAGGTCATTTGATAGAGCATGTGAGATATCCCATGCCCTACTAGGCATAGTCCCTCGAGGATACCAAACAACATCGCTCATATTATAAAGCAAACTTTCCAAATAAACAACTTACATTATTCAATACATTCTGTTATTTATTACAAAACATAGTTATTCGAATGTCTTCTGATCTTCGAGGTAGTTCCTTTGAGTAACGTCTGTGGAAGGACTTCGTGGGAAGTCCCATGAGAAGTCTTCTTTGCCTTCTTATCTTGCTAAGTGTAGGATAAACTTGGGAAGCCCTTCTTTGGTGGGAACACCCCCTACATGAGTTATGAACTATTATTCATGAACTGTGATGATTCTCTTCAACTTTTTAGCAAGCACACTTTTTTAAAGAACTCTCCTCCAGAAGATTATTACAACCTCTCAAAGAATATTATATCCACTTCTAAAGGGATTCCTTTAGTTTTTGTTACCATAGGGTATTTATTATTTGTTATGGAGGACCAAACTTATTTGGAAGTGACATTAAAAAATCTACAAAAAATACCTAATAAGGACGTCTTGGAAAGTTTGAGAATAAGCTATGATGATTTAGACTATGGTCAAAAACAAATATTTCTTGATATTGTTTGTCTTAGAGGAGATATAAGATTTTTTTTTCATGTGGGAAGATCTCGAGTTTTACCCAGTAAAGGGAATTGATGTACTCGTTTGAAGGTCTTTGATAAAAGTTGGAGATGATAATAAATATGGATGCATGATCAGATTAGAGACCTTGGCAGAAAAATTGGGGAGCTGGCTTTCTGGAGATGCATGTGACGTGTTGGAGAGCTATACGGTAAGATTTAAGAGCATCATTAATTTTGGTATCCTTATTTAGCACTTTTTATGTACTCATTAATTAAGTAAAAAGTAAATTGCTTTAAAAATATAAAATTCCTCTGCAGTATTGTTTTACGCAACTTTAAAAATTTGTTTTCTGTAACATGAAGTGTCAATTTAGTAGTTATATGGTGCCATGTATGTTTGAAGAAATATGTTATTTTTTTATTGCAAACCACATGGGGGATCACTAAGGACCATTGTGAAGAAATTTTATTAAATTCACGTTTACCACTAGCTAAACATGAGTGAGGGGGACATTAAGACTTACCTACCAATCCAAATGAGTGTATACATGGAGTGCCCAATCTAATGCATATTGACAAGCTATAAAAACAATCCTCTAATGAATAACGCTAGAAGATCCAATTTATCAATATTCACAACCCCTATTAGGTATGTAAAGGGATGCAATGTTCTCAAATATGTTAGCTATGCGAAAATAGCACCACCAGTCTTCAAATTTCTTAATTTTATTACATGAAAGGACGTACATTGAATGTAACAAGGTCATTTTCCACAGAAAGGTTGTCCAGACACGATACGCCAAAGATGGGGCTTGTCTATCAGTTTATATCATCCATAACATCAAGCCATAATAAAACCATTGCATTTTGAAACCACATGCAACATAAAACTGATTTAAATTAATAACCAAGAAATAATAAGTTCCATATCAACATCCAAATAAAATAAAATCCCAATACAAATATGACTGTCCCAACTAACTACATAAGAATAAACCCTGGGCTTATGCCCATACAATATCCAAAATAAAAGGCTGAAATGAAGTAGCAATCTATGCTAGAATCAAATGAATGAAAGTCGTCGCTATGCAAATATGACTGCAAGTCTGATCTCCAGTCAATCCTGCTATCCCTGTCTATATAAACCTGGGGGAAACAATATTTTATTATTTGGGTCAGCGTCCTAGAATTGCAAGAATTAACTTACATAAATTAAAATGCAATAATATATTTAATTCAAAGTATATAATCCCTATCGTCACTCACATGCGTTAAGTACCTCACCCCTCACCTAAGTGCAATACTACACGCATATCAACCCAAGTCCCCCCTGTGAAAAACTGATAACCATAACAATAATTAATACCTTATGCAAGCTAACATAACTTACGTACCGCAATTAATTATTTATACCGGTATTCTCATTTCCCAGAGCTCCAGATATACTACCCAAAAATATCATAACCATCTATCATGCATTCACGTAGCATTGGATTCATAATTGATTGCCCACGTCGTTAAACTAATTAATTAATCTCAATTAATTTATAGAATTCATTTACCCATATATCATGGTTCGGCAGGCATAAGAGCTTTTCCTTTATGTTTGGTGAGAGCCGCATGTTATTTTATATCCCCCTAAATAGATATATGTGTTATGATACAAGTTTAAGTTTTGAAAAAAAAATGGCTGACATTTGATCCCACCGGATCTAAACAATCTTACTTTTTCCAACATGAAGAGATAAAGAATCCATTGCACATATATGTCCTTACATATATACGACACATGAAGGCATCTGCCTCCAGTGTCACGTTCGTAATCTATCTATAAGTCTAGAGGAGTCCCTAATCCAAATGAACATCACAAAACACATACAAGTGGGATGGTCCCTATGCAGTACACCATTGCACGGTCCATACCGCCGACGGTGGTAATGGATCTTAGCATCTACAGCCACCTCCCCGTAAGTTGCGCTACTACGTAGTATTTATAATAATGACCTACACAACGCCTAGCCCACTTGTGGCGATGCGTGCTACGATCCCAAGACGTATGCAACCCCAACCGATAGGTCATCCACGAACATGGGTATGTTCACACAAATACATATATTTATCACATAATATGTATAGGTAATTAACTCTATAATTACCCAACAAGCTGTGTCCATAATGCCCAAGTAATATTCTTGTTTTAAAATTAACCATCTAGTTAATTGTCCATTTTTTCCATTTATAAAAATAGTGACGCATTTAATTGTCCGGTACTAACTCCCTTTATGAATAAACCATCAAGTTAACTGGCAGGTTCCTATTTACCAATAGTGTCACAAATCCATGTTTAATAAAAAATCTACTCACTTGGATGACCTCCCACCCACTTGCATAAGTTCCTAAAAATCCCCTGAGTAAATCCCTGATTCCAACCTACCCTGCCCCAGGAGCCAAATCGATTCACCTTAGGAGGCCGAATCGATTCGGATCTAGGTAGAAGCCCAGATCTGATATGGTTCTTCAATACGCAAATCATTCTTTAAACTCCAATTCCCATTCTAATGGTTCATACATTTAGATTTCTATAATATTAGTTTCCCTATGACTTAGTACATCATTTAGATTGGCTAATTACAGAAATTGTCATAAAATTCCTTCCCACACCCATAATTTTATATCTAATATCATAGACCATTGTACTCATATTTTATCCCATAATCCTCTTCGATTCAAATCAGATTTTGGTTCTACACATGGAACCCAATTATCATTAATTCAAGATCCTAAAACATTAATTCTATAGTCCAATTCAAGCTTATTTTCATTCCAAATTTCTGGGTTAAATCTCCAATTATTAAATCTTTAAACATAAAATTCAGATTTAAATCCTCTACTTACATAAGATTGAATCCTATCATTCCATCGTCAATTTCACATTATAGCCCAGAAATTACATGACTAATTACTACGATGAATTAAGAAATTCATTGAACGTTAATTTAAGCAAGAAACTTCTTACCTATTATGGATGATTGTGTGTTCCCTCCCTTGAATCCTTAGTATCCTCCACTATTTGACCCTTGGTATTTTTTCTCTAGGGATAGGTGTTGCTAGGGTTAACTTTAGATGAATGAATGTGATTCTTTAACTCCCTAATTAATTTATATCATTTCCTAATCCTGAGTTAAGCCTTGAACCATATATTTGGGCCCCCAAATGAACTCGAACCCATAATCGGAATGGCCCAACAACTCTCCAAATGGTATACCTGTAGCTCGGGCCCATTTTTAGAGGTCTAAAATACCTAAACGAGTTCCCAAAACGTCCTGAAACGTGCCCGAATTATTTTTCTTCGGCATACACATTTTTATTATGTTTAAACAACATATAACCCTAAGTGAATTACCATTCGATTTATTTTCTACGAGTGAACGCATCATGCCTAATTGAGTCAAACAGATATGTAACCACGAATAAGTATTTATTCTCAATTTAAATTCTACCAATTTAATTTAAATCCCATCGATTTATTTTATTCTCGAATATATTTAATTAAATTATATCCCAATAATTTATTCTGAAAACACGGGTTATTACCTTGAATGTCTCTAACAACCTGCTTAATTTTAACTATGAGATTGCATAACTGCCATGGAGGGGGTATCATTGAGAATCACATGAAGCTTAGTAATTCTAATTTTATACATTATAGAGAGCCTCTACTAAAATGTTTTGTCCCTTCACCATTAAATTTCAAAAATTCCATTACAAATTAGACCACTCCCGAAGTTGATCCTTAGATTACCTTTGTGCATCCTTCACTGTTCAGTTTGAATATTCAAGAATGTGAAAATTTGCCTCTCTAAATGACTATATCATAAATGCACCTCTGAGCATCTTCACTTATTTTTTAACCCCGCTATTTTATTTCATCGAACCTACCCTCGTTTCAAGAAATCCACAAATAGCAACTGGTGTGGCAATGTAAAGCCTAGTTTAATGGTACAATTATGCAAAGGAAATTCTTTCCCTCCATGATAATCAACTAATTGTATGGTTCCCGAAGATCATATTCAGACATAAGGAATTTATTTACACATGGTCCCAAGCATTTTCTATCCACAAATCTATCAGTTTGGCATCTTTCATATGGTGATTTGGATTAGAACCTCAACAACATCTTTCTAGCCACGGATAAAACTAAAAAATGTGTTCACCTTTGTCAATCAACCACCTGAGTTGGGCCTCTATTCCATCTCTAACATTATTCATTGTGTTCCAAAGTTGGGTGGTGTTGCTTACAATACTTTCCTCCCATGAAGTTAGCCCAGAGAGAGGTTTCTACGTTAACTTATATTTAAATTTATTAATAATGTCTTCAATGTATTTGATACCAATGCTACCCTCTTTCGTTAGAAAACACACTTTTTGCCACTAGTTAAAAATAATTGGGTCTTTCCTATCAAATGTATTAACAAATTTTTTGTTGACCATGTGCATCGAAGTGATAATTTGTTGATCGTAATATAATTTCCTTCACTACATATTCAACTTTGAGATATTGGTTAAAGTAAATAAATTATATTCAATATTTTTTTCATCAGAAATCAAAAAATAAAGCAAAAAATAAGTCCCTACTCATTAAGAAAATATAGCTCCATACGTTAAGAAAATATAGTTCCAAATTGAATAACAATGTCAAACAAATATAATATCAAATTGAAAAGGGAATGATATCCAATATAACCGTATGAAGTGTTAACCAAGGCTCAAAAAGGCTCGAGGTGTGGTCGAGGCATAGAGGCCAATCCTTAAGCCTTAGGAGTCTAGGCGTAAAAAGGCGTTTTCCCTTTTTTATTATTTTAATTATTTTAAGGTTAGTAATATAATAAAATAATACATACCTTGAATTTTGAAAATATATCCGTATGTATGTTTTGTGGACATCTTTCTCATATGCATGTTCCATAATCAATATATAAAATGTATTTCTCAAACATTTAATAAGCAATATACAAAATGTATTTCTCAACATTTAATAAGAAATATACAAAATATCTTCTTAATCATTCAATAATCGATAATCAATAATCAATACAAAATGATTCAATATAATAAATGTATTTTTCATCTTTCAAATGAAACAAATAGACTTTTGGACGAAAGTCGGTCGACAATGTTAGGCTTTTTTTTGGACGAGAGGCATAGAGGTTTGGGATGTTGTTTGTCGTTTGATTGTTTTGGACGAGATATTGGTCCGGTTTGTAAAAAAAGTCTTTAAAAGGCGATATCATATAACTAAAGCATTTTTT
Source organism: Sambucus nigra (assembly GCA_949130495.1). Lineage (NCBI taxonomy): Eukaryota > Viridiplantae > Streptophyta > Magnoliopsida > Dipsacales > Adoxaceae > Sambucus > Sambucus nigra. The sequence goes on from OX422216.1 coordinate 38,358,033, forward strand.
TCAATAAAAAGTGTGCCTTAAACCTTTATCAAGAATAAGGCATAGGTGGATCATTTCTACGAAGCCTCAAGCCTAGGCACGCCTTTTAGAACACTGGTGTTAACCATTACTATTTAGAGAAAATACCAACAACTCATGATATATATATATATATATATATATATATATATATATATATATATATATATATATATATATATATATATATATGTGTGTGTGTGTGTGTGTGTGTGTGTGTGTGTGTGTGTGTGTGTGTGTGTGTGAGAGAGAGAGAGAGAGAGAGAGAGAGAGTTTTCGTAACACATGGGTAAAAACTACATGGCCCGCCAATCCAATGGGAAGTCTTCATCACATGGATAAACTTGATGGAAAACTAACTTGAAAGACTAAATGAGGATATATAGTTGATCAGTTGAGGATAAATCTTATAATGGTCGAAGAAGCTAGTACTTTTCCAAGTTTCCTGATAATGGTAAACCTTGCCTTTAGGGGAGAAGAGGAAATGTAATTCGAAGCAGTAATTACATGATACACTCTGCAAAAAGTATTTTGTGAAATCAATAAAAGAGGAGAACGACCCCATGGGTGTAGGCACGTTATCAAACCACGTACATCCTGCCTCTTTGTGTGTGTATGGCACTACCCTCGACTAGGGTTGATTAGCTATTAGGCTTGTGTATATTGAATTTTTAATAGTAGGAACTCACCAACTGCAATAGATATATATATATATATATATATATATATATATATATATATATATATATATATATATATATATATATATATATATATATATATAACAAGATCAAACGGTATAAAGAAATGAACCACCGCGGTCCAGTCAAATATCGTGATTCATTTATGCTTACAAATAGTGCCTCCGTGAACAAGAGGTAGCCACTCGCGATTAGCAAGAGGATAATGCTCTCCTCCAGCACTGTTCAGACAGAATGGAATAAGAGATTCAAAGGGATAAGCACAAGCACTACGAAATCACTCATACTCCTAGCCCTCGGGTGAGTAAAACTCTCAGTCGAGGAAGGAGCACACGACGCAACCCAGATCTCACCCCAGGGAAGTTCGTGAGAAAGAAAAGATCGACCCAACAGCAGTCATGGAAAAGAATACCTTCGTAACCTTATAAGGAGGGAGCTAGACAACCAACCAGTCATCGAGGAGTGCAAGCCACTAATGAGTTAGCCAAAAGGACTCTTGTGAGTCAAATGAGATCTCCATTCAGCCAACCAATTGAATGGTTTAAGCCACCAAAGAAGCTCGTTACACCAGATACAAGATTAAGGATGGGAAAATAGATCATACTAATCATGTTCGATAGTATTGATAGGCAATAACTCTTTGGAATAACGAACCCCTAATGAGTTGTATCTTTCCCTCAAACTTGGGAGACATGGCCTAAAAGTGTTTCAAAAGGCTACCACAAATGTTCATTTCTCACTTCAAATAACTCGCCTAGGCCTTCACCGCTAGATTCATCACAAGCAACGTCCATCCTAAAAGGATGTAATCGTTCCTTATGGTAAAGAAGAAGACACGAGAGACTCTACGAGACTATGCCCCAGTGATATTAAGAAATTTACAACTAGGTCGAAGATTGTACCGAGCAGGTTACAGTAGCCTCCTTCAAGACTGGCTTACCAAAGACTCTATGTTATACCACTCCTATACAAAAAAAGAAGTAACCACTATGAACGTCCTTATATCAATGATAAAAAAAATATGTTAAAGATGAAGACATGGTCACCAGAATAAACTAGGGTAATGGTCAACCAAAGGTGAATAAGAATGGGGACAAAGATGATGCCCCCCAAAAGGAAGTAAAATGGAGAATGGTTGTTCAAAAGGAGACGAGGTTTCAGATCCAACTAAGGCTCGCCACTCTATGAACCCAGTATTTAAGGAACCAATATACACAATCTTGACTAATATCAAAGAACAACAGTGCTTCAAATGGCCTAGAAAGTTGGTAGAGGACCCTTCTTAGAGAAACACTGCCTTGACATGTTCCTACCACAAGGAACATGGGCATAAAATGGAGAACTAAAAAGCGTTGAAGTCACATCTCAAGGAGTTGGCTCAAGACGGTCATTTGAATGAGTTTGTGGAGTAGAATACTGATAAAGTTTAAGCGTAACGAAACTAGAATCCATACAATGTCCTTGAAGACGATGATGTGGGGAACAAATTCGAAATAATCCACGGAGCCTCTAGTCCTAATCAAATCAAAGGAAATGTTGTTAGGATTAAAATGAAGAAGATGACCACACTAGTGGAGGCTTTCCAAATCGATCCGATCAAAACTACTATTGGCAAATGTCACTGACAAGAAGAGGTAGATTACACCAAGCATATCGTTTTCACTTAAGAAAATTTTGTTGGAGTCACAACTGCACATCATGGTGTCCTAGTAATCACACTTAAAATTGTCGAATGTGAAGTGGATAAGATACTAGTCGATCCGGGAAGCTCTTCGAAAGTCATGTATTATAATTTGTTCAACCAACTCAACTTATGTCTGGAAGATATCAAGGAGGCTACCATCCCTTTAGTTGGTTTTATAGGAAAAATGATTGCCACTAGGAAAGGTAGTCCCAATAGTATGAACATGAGGCATTCCTAATCTGATCGAATTCTTGGTCGTTGACATTGATTCTCTATATAACGCAATCCTTAGAAGGGGATGGCTACACATGATGAAGTCAGTCTCGTCCATTTATCACTATAAGGTCAGATGCATTACAGATTGGGAGTAATGGAGATACGTGGAAACTAATCTTCTGCTCGATAATTATTTATCACAACGATCAGGCCTAAGCAAGAAAATAAGAAAGAAAGGGTGGGCACAAATACAAAAGGGTTCCTCCCCACCAAATAGCAACTAAAGAACGGGTGAACAGGGGCAGAGTATACCATGGTCTCCTCTTCTGACAGGGTTATAGAGTCGGTCCAAGAAGTTCCCTTCAATGATGATCATCCACACAAGAAGTTACTCATCGGTAGCTCCCTCACTGATAGAGAAAAAAGCTAGTCGGTCGCCTTTCTCAGAAAGAATCCAAAGGTGTTTGCTTAGAAGCCATATGATATGCTTGGCATAAGCCTGGAGGTCAAGTGTCACAAGTTTCACGTAAATGTAAAATTCTCACCAGTGACCTAAAAAGTGCATTCAACATCTTTTGAGAAAGCAAAGGAATTATTAGAATAAGAGGTCGGGCAACTTCTTGAGGCAAGGTCCATCAAAGAAGTTAAATTCCCTGAGTGATGGAAATGGGTTTCATATTAGGGCATATTAGCCATTTTAATATCTCTTATTAGTTGTCCTTTTATTTTAGTTCTTTTATTTTCTTTTATCTGTTTTAATTCGTCTCTAAGCAATTTTGGGAGTAATTAGGCACTTTTTTGTTAATGATTATCCTTTTTAGTCATTTAAGTAATTACTTGGTTAGCAAGTAATTCCCTCCATATAAATACCCCTTGTACTCCTCATTTGAGGACATTCCTCCAGTTTTTAATATTTTTCTCTCTCTAGAGTTTGTATTTGTTTTGTTTTGGGCCTTTGATGTTTAGTTTATGTCAAATTGGTATCAGAGCGGGTGTCGCTCCAACATTGGTGTATCGGTGTGTAAATTATTAACAAAATTGTACACTACACTTCCAATTACCCATGACAAATCGAATCGATATCAAGAAGAGATTAATCAAGAATTGAGACAAATCATTCAAGAACTCAATAAGAAACTTGACAACTTCATACACCTCCTCTCCAAAAACAGTCACAGTGATTCCGGCCTACCCGCCTCATTTGAATATCTATTCGTCTGTCCACCTTCCGGTAGCAGCAATAAGGGTTCCTTCGATCGAACCAACAATCCATTGCTCTTTAGAGAATCACGCAATATGGCTGAAACCCCTGGCCATTCTGTTTTCGGCAGGAGGTTCGAACTCTTCAATAAACATGTGAATTCTGGCCTTCCTAGACTAGGTAGTAAAGCCGAATTCATCAGTATACACAACAGGGCTGAAGAGCACGTTAAACCAGGGGGTTCTGGCTTCCTATGGTAGAAATTTGAACAGATTCTTGGACAGAGCAAAGCCAAAATCCCCGACAACATGAGAAAATTAAGAAACCCTAAATCAAGAAGTTTCAAGACTCTCAAAAGATCGCATGAGTCCACATTGAAGAAGCGAAAAATATTTGTTCGGGTGGTATGGTTCGACTCAATTTTGGCAAGAATTATTGGTGCGACCCGGGCTACTCTAATTTCTCAATTTAAGTTTGAGGGAGAACTTTTTTGAAGCCAAGGAGAGCGATGGAAATGAGTTTCGTATTAGGGCATATTAGTCATTTTCATATTTCTTATTAGTTGTCCTTTTATTTTAATTCTTTTATTTTCTTTTATCTCTTTTAATTGGTGTCCAAGCATGTTTGGGACTAATTAGGTATATTTTTGTTAATGATTGTCCTTTTTAGTCATTTAAGTAATTACTTGGTTAGCAAGTAATTCTCCCCATATAAATACCCCATGTACTCCTCATTTGAGGACATTCCTCCTTTTTTTAATATAATTCTCTATCTAGAATTTGTATTTGTTTTGTTTTGGCCCTTTGACGTATAGCTTACATCAGAGTGACTTTCAAATCCAGTTGTGATGAGAAAGTGCATAAAAAATGGAGGGCTTGTATTGACTTCCCTGACCTAAACATGGCATGCCCCAATGATAACTTTTCCTTAACAAAGATAGAACCACCCATCGACGCCACAACCAACCATGGGAGAAGGAGTTTCCTAGACGCATACTCGGGTTACCAACATATCCCTTTGTTTGGACTTGATCAAGAGAAAACTTCCTTCATTACAACTCCCGGTCTCTACATTTATACAATTATGCCTTTGGGGCTAAAAATATGCAGGGGCAACCTGTCACACCCCAAACCCAAATCCATTCTAATGATTTATTTTCATAACAATTGGACATTAATCTTGAGCCGATTGGAAATATAATTCATTTATCGATATTTTTCTTCATAATGTACATAAAGAACATGATATTGTTCTTGTGCCATAACTAAGTCAACATCATAGTCATAACTAGAGATTATACAATACGATGATTAACTATGATCAACTCAATCCATTCTAGCTCAATATATACAATGTGTGAGTACATTAAAATATTCAGTGTGACAATGATAAAATCCCCATATTTAAACCCCAGCTCTTCCAACGGTGCAACTCCCAAAGTTACCGGTCATATAGTATCCTGGATGGTAGCGTACAAACCTGAAATTATTAAAATATAAATCTTAAGCATTAAGCTCAGTGAGGTACTCCTTCCCTGCAATGGAATGGCAATTCTATATCGAATCTGTGGATCTAAAATCCGAACAATCATGCCCATTGGTAATAACAAATCCAGATCATAAAATCCAAATAATTATGCCCATTGGCAATAACAAATCCTGGATCATAAGACCCAAATAATTCTACCCATTGGCAATAACAAATCCTGGATCATAAGACCCAAACAATCCTGGATATTTGAATATCCAAACAAATCCTGAATACCGAAGTATTCAAATAGATCCTGCTCTTAGAGCTATATTCATATATCTGTATATATGAAACAATCATTAGTACACTCACCTTGGAAATTTAATAAGATTTCCCTTTTCCTTTATCTGGATCTTGTTCAGTCGGTTCTTCTTATTTTCCTATCATTCTTACGATATTAGTATCATCATAAGAATATTAACAATTCAAAGAACAACTTCAACATAACTCAATTCATAAGCATCATATGATTTAATTCAAATCATTCATTATAAATGAAGTCCTATCTAGACTCAGGTAATGATATCTAACATATTCAAATTACATCCCAAACCAACTTTAATTATTCTTGGTAATCCAATACTTATCATATTAGGTTTCCAACACAAAAGATGACACATCATTCTGAGTTTCCTAGAGCAAGATATGCCCATTTCTTTACCACGTAGCAAATCCGCCCTATAGGCTCATCTATTGTTCAGTCATCTTCCAAGAATTTTCATAATTTTTATACATCATAAATTTTGATGATATTTCACCTAATCTCATAAAACATGTGTAATAATACAAGGTTAAAATTTCATAATTTTCAGAGTTCATTTGCTATGTCAAGAAAAACATCAAACATATGGTATGCATATTTACTCTTTTGGGGAAGATTTCATATCCGATCTTCAAACCATCACCCAAGATTCATTTTTTGATATTTTTACATGATTTTCGGATATATTATGAATATATTGGTCTACGTTAACTACAACTGGAATTAATCAATTTAAGTAATCATACAAAAAGATATGGAAGTTTGAATAAACAAGGTTACTAAACAAAGCAATTTAAGGGTTTACTCATTCAACTTTGTTTAAACTTGCATATATCCATATATATGCACCCAAGCATGAAAGGTCAATAAAAAATCAAGGATTTATATCATATAAATCATAAATAAAAGAAAAATAATAAGATTCATGGGTGGAATTGCCTTATGGGCTTTTACGTAATTTTCTATGAATTTTTCTTAATGTTTCTCTCACTTTATTCTTCCTAACCCTCACAATTATTTTTCCTCAACCTAAAACTCTGCCAAACTGAGTTTACTGATGAAAGGAGGATATCTTAAGGGTTTAAGTCGGCCAAACCAACCTCCACCTCCAATCAATCAATTTAAGACACTTAGTGGGCATAATGGACAAATTACCACTTAAACGAATGGACAGATTTGCCATTGGTTAGTAATTTCGGTATAACTTCTTACTCGGACCTCCGTTTCACACACCATTTGTTGTGTTAAAACCATAACTCATATGTCTAAAACAATATAGTTTTCACCTCAAGTCAATTGTTATGTCATAAAAGTCAAAACTACTCTTAAACATGAACATTCCTACCGAAAACTTCAAAATTTCACACTTGTAACTAATTCGATATTTCATGATTTATGAAGGTAGGATTAGACTAAACATAATGACTTAACATTATATATACTAATAACATATTATCCATATCACATAGGCTAATCTTGATTTAAACATAATTTATCATAATTATATTCGGGTTCTCACAATTCTCCCCCTGTTAGGAAATTTCGTCCCCGAACTTGACATACCTTAGTCATCTGAATCAAAAAAATACGAATAGCGCATCTTCATGATATCATCACTCTCCCATGTAGCTTCTTCTATGGAAATCCTTCTCCACATAACTTTCACAAGTGGGATCACTTTTGATCTCAATATTTGTTCTTTCCTATCGACGATTGCAAGTGGTTCGTCCACATAGCTCAAATATTCCTTTAATGCAATAGGTTGTTCCACCAATACATGTGAAGGATCCGCTACATAATTTCTCAACATAAAAACATGGAAAACATCATGTAATCGAGCTAACTCCTATGGCAACGCTAACTTGTAGGCAACCATCTCGACTTTCTCAAGAATTTCATAAGGTTCGATGTAGCGTGGACTTCATTTACGTTTCTTTCCATATCTCATAACTCCTTTCCATGGCGATATCCAAAGAAACATGTAATCCCCCTTCTAAAATTCTAAATTGTTCCGTCTCTTATCCACATAACTTTTCTGTCTTTTTTGAGCCGTTCTCATTCTATCTTGAATAATCTTCACCTTTTTAGTGGTGACTTAAATCAACTCTGGACCCTCTATCTTCCTTTGACCAACTTTACCCTAACATACGGGCGTACGATACCGTCTACCATAAAACGCTTCATATGGCTCCATACCAGTAGTAGATTGAAAACTATTGTTATATGCAAATTCTATCAAAGGCAAATATTCATCCCAATTTCCTTTAAAATCAAGCACACAAGCTCTAAGCATATCTTCCAAAATATGTATTGTCCTTTCAGACTGCCCATCTGTCTGAGGATGAAAAGTTGTATTAAACTTTAAGTTATTACCCATAGCATACTGCAAGCTATCCCAAAATCTGGATGTAAAAGTAGGGTCCCTATCTGAAACAATAGATACTGGTGCTCCATGCAATCGAATAATTTCATTAACATACAATCTAGTGTACCTATCAACTGTATACATAGTCTTGACTGCTAGAAAATGAGTGGACTTGGTCAATCTGTACACCACTACCCAAATCAAATCTGACCCCTTCTGAGATCGAGGAAGCCCAACCATAAAATCTATCGTTACATGATCCCATTTCCATTTCGGTATTGGCAATGGCTGAAGCAGTCCAGTAGGTTTATGATACTCCACTTTCACTTGCTGACATATAATGCACCTAGAAACAAAATCCTCTATTTCCTTCTTCATATTATTCCACTAATAATGCTTATTTAAATCCCTATACATTTTAGTACTATCGGGATGCATAGTATAAATGGAATTATGAGCCTCATCTAAAATCTCCTCTTTCAATCCACCCACATTAGGTACACATAATCGTTGCTTATACAATAAAATGCCATCATTCACAATACAAAAATCTTCAGACTTACCATCTCGGACATCTTTCCGTTTCTTCTTAAGAAAAGGATCTTGACTTTGTAAATCACGAATACGGGTAGCTAACAAAGGTCTCACGCTTACATGAGAAAAGAACCTGTCCCCATCTGATAGCTTCAATTCTACTCCCATTAATCTCAACTCCATGATGTGGGCAACTCTAGCACACCGAATACAAGATAACCTGCCCAAAGCCTTTCTACTCAGAGCATCTGTAACTACATTTGACTTCCCTGGGTGGTAGTGAATTTTACAGTCATAATCTTCAATTAACTCCATCCACCGCCTCTGCCTCAAATTCAACTCCTTCTGAGTAAATAAATACTTAAGGCTTTGATGGTCAGTAAAAATTTCACACATCTCACCATATAGATAATGACGCCATAATTTCAAAGCAAACACAATAGCAGCAAGATCTAAATCATGTGTAGGATAATTACGTTCATGTGTATGCAACTTCCTGGAAGCATAAGCAATAACTTTACCATGCTTCATAAAAACCCAACCCCTAGTGTGAAGCGCTGGTATAAATAACAAAACCATATCCACCATGTGGAATAGTAAGAACAGGTGCAGTTACCAACCTCTTCTTAAATTCTTCAAAACTATTTTCACAATCAGAATTCCATTCAAACTTAATATCTTTCCGGGTCAAATTTAGTCATTGGCAAGGCAATTGAAGAAAATCCCTTAATAAACCTTCTATAATACCAAACTAAATCAAGAAAACTGCTCACCTCAATTACATTTTTGGGCCTCTCCCACTTTTCAATAGCTTCTACTTTCTTCGGATCAAAACATATACCATCTCCAGAAATAACATGGCCTAAAAATACAACTTGTGATAGCCAAAATTCACACTTGCTAAACTTAACATACAACTTCTTATCTTTCAACAGATTCAAAATAGTTATGAGATGCTTTTCATTTTCAACCATATCACGTGAATAAATCAAAATATCATCAATAAAAACTATCACAAATGAATCAACAAAAGGATGTAGTACCCGATTCATAAGATCCATAAATACAGCTGGAGCATTAGTCACCCCAAAAGGCATCACCAGAAATTCAAAATGACCATACCGAGTACGAAAAGCAGTTTTAGAAATATCACTCTCCTTGACCCTCAATTGATGATAACCCAATCGCAAGTCTATTTTTGAAAACACTTTAGCACCCTGTAACTGATCAAACAAATCATCTATATGAGGTGAAGGATACTTATTCTTAATTGTATATATATTCAGTTGCCTATAATCAATAAACAAACGCATGGTACCATCTTTCTTCTTCAGAAATAAAATTGGTGCACCCCATGGAGATACATTAGGTTGTATGAACCCCCAATCAAGTAAATCCTGCAACTGAATCTTGAGTTCTTTCAACTGAGCAGGTGCCATTCTATACGGTGCCATAGAAATAGGGGTTGTCCCCGGTTCCAATTCAATACTAAATTCAATTTCTCTCTCTGGGGGTAATCCTGGCAACTCACTAAGAAATACTTCTGGAAAATCCCGTACAATAGGAACATCGACTAATTGTAAAGCCCCCTTCCTAGTGTTAAGAACATATGCAATAAAACCGTCACAACCCTTATTATATAATTTCCTCGTCTGAATAGCAGAAATGATGCAACTGGGAACAATTTTCCTTTCCCCCACAAATTTAAATTCAGGCTCACCAGGCATATTAAAAACAACTTCCTTACAGAAACAATCCATAGATGCATGATATTTAGATAACCAATCCATTCCCAGAATTATATCAAGATCATAAATATCCAATGAAGTAGATCTATAACTGTATCTCTATCCCGCACAGTCAAAACAAATCATGAAAAGCATATTCAGCTACAACCATATCCCCCATAGGCATATAAATACCCAACCCCACATCTAAACGAGTACATGGTCTATTCAGGTATATAGCAAAATCATAGGACACAAAAGAATGTGTGGAACCAGGATCAATCAAAACATAAGCACTTTTATCGGTAACAGAAAGTGTACCTGTCACCACATCTGGAGTAATATGAGCTTCTTTCATTGTAAAAAATCGTCCACCTGGCCTGGAACTAATAGCTTGTCCTCTGCCCATACTTTTCACTGCACTGCGTAGAGATAACACTCTGCTTGCTACTTCACTATGTGCTGCTGGAGTCTCTGCCAACTGCGCACAATTCTTCATAATATGCCCCACTTGATGACAATGGTAGCATTCCAATCCCTTAAGATTAGGACACTCAGATTTATAATGCCATTCCTCTTTACAAAATAAACATGTAACACCTCCTATTGGGGTCTCACCTCTTTTGACTTTCTGACTGAACCAAAAGATCCTCCACCCATGGTATCTCTGCCAAATCTCCCCTAACCTCTACTACTATCTCCACCACCTCTCTGAAATTTATGAGGTTCCATCTTAACACTACCACCCTCACCTCCCTTAGAGTGAGATGCGTCGAATCTACTTTTCTTAAAACTCTTTCTACTCTCCACCCCTTGGTTCATTTTCCTTTTTGCTATCGTGGCTTTGTTTACCAGGGAAGCATAATCTTCTAACTCATAAGTGGCCACTCTATTTTGAATAGGCCAAATCAGTCCATCTTGAAATTTACTACATTTATCTTCTTCATTCGCCACATACTTAGTAGCAAATCTAAACAAACAAGTAAATTTAGCCTCATACTCCCTCACAGACATTTTCCCTTGGGTCAAATTTATAAATTCCCTCAGCTTCTCCCTCCTATAAACTTTAGGGAAATACTTAACATACAAAGCTTTAATAAATTTAGCCGAAGTAATAACATCAGTACCTTCCATCCTGGGCACCAAATGGTTGCTGGCTTCCCACCAATATTTGGACTCTCCTTTTAGCTTAAACACAACCAAATTTACTTTCAGGTTATCTGGAACTTTCATCACAACAAAGATGGTCTCTAGATCCCTGACCCACATCTCAGCTTTTGTAGGTTCAACTGACCCTGAATATTCCGAAGGATTCAACTTCAAAAACTTCTCATGCATGGTATCTTTCATTTCCTTCCTTGCCTTTTTCTTAATCCTGGCCACAGTCTTTGATTCGAGATATCTAGCCTGTTGTTCTGCCATTTGCGCCATATTTCTTTCTTGTTGCTCTGCCATCCTCATCATTGCCTGTGCCATTAACTGCATCTCTGTAGGTTGTTCATGCTCTCTGGCCCTTCCAACAACACTCTGCTCTTCTTCAATATTGTCTGAACGAGAAGTTACTCCCTCTTCTCTATGTTGTCCATTCCCAGGTTCCATCTGGAACTATTTGTAATACAACAAAGTTCTAACAACCAATATAAACAGTTTATAATACTAAACTATTGGTTAGTACACAAAAATATTCATAAATATCAAATCAACTCAATGAATGCCATCTAATCGTCACACATGTCCAGAATTAATAACATTGATGCTCTGATACCACTAATTGTCACACCCAAAACCCATATCCATTCTAATCATTTATTTTCATAACAATTGAATCATAATCTTGAGCCCATTAGAAATATAATTCATTTATCGATATTTTTCTTCATAATGTGCATATTGAACATAATATTGTTCTTGTGCCATAACGAAGTCAACATCACAGTCATAACTAGAGATTATACAATACTATGATTAACTATGATCAACTCAATCCATGCTAACTCAATATATACAATGGGTGAGTATATCAAAATCTTCAGTGTGACGATGATAAAATCCCCATATTTAAACCCCAGCTCTTCCAACGGTGCAACTCTCAAAGTTACCGGTCATATAGTATCCTAGCTGGCAGCGTACAAACCTAAAATTGTTAAAATATAAACTGTAAGTAATAAACTTAGTGAGGTACTCCTTCCCTGCAATGGAATGACAATTTTATATCGAATTTGTGGATATAAGATCCAAATAATTTTACCCATTGGCAATAACAAATCCTGGATCATAAGACCCAAATAATTCTGCCCATTGTAATACCCCGCATTTTTATCACTTTTAATTATGAGATTTACTAAATGAAATTGCTTTTAGTTATAAGATTATTAAATTAATTTGGGATAATTAATTGGAAATTAATCCGTATTTAAATGCTAGCAAGACGAGAGTTAGTATTTGATTATGATAATGTTGTTGAATATTAGTGAGTGATTATGGTAATACGTGATTATTGAATTTATTAACATGGACGTGAGTTGAAAATACAGTTGTTTCAGTAATTAAGTTAGGACGCGCGTGTCAGTCGTGTTAGGACCCAATTTATGGATTTAAAAGTAATTTATTTTTTTATGTCACCCGTATGAACATTTTGAGTGCGCTAACGTGTCCATAAGGGTTGAGATATTCAGAAAACACTAGCCGGGGGTTTAGTTTGGGTCCCGGAGCATTTTTAGACCTAACCGGTAACCCGGGAGGGTATTTTAGTCATTCCTATTTTTGGGTGAATAGTGACCTACGAAATTTAAGTTTTAATTATCAGACAACACTTGAGTCCCTTAGAGTTTTCACAACCAAAAAGCATCATGGCAGTTAGAGAGGAAGAGAGGAGAAATTCCAAAGTTTTCCATGGCTACCACCACCACTTACAGGCTTTTGCACCACCGTCACCACCACCGGATAGATCGGAAAGCAAGGATCGTCCCTATACCCTCATCAACGAATCAGAATCTTTATTTTACCAGGCAAGTGATTTAACTTGTAATAAATTAGTGCATATATCATCCATGTTATGTTAGAATTGAATAATAACCTTGAATATTGATAATTGAATGGATTTGAAGAGTTGAAATCATAATCTAGGTAGGTTTTGCATGTAGAATAACTTCTGGGATATTAGCAGCCATGAAATCATGATCCATGTGTAGAGAATTAAGAATTTATAATGAATTATATAGTGTTCTTGAAGAAATAGGAGAACTAGGGTTTTCAAATGAAAATTATGTTAATTGATCCAAGAATTTATTGTCCCATTGTGATTTGATGATTCTAAAACGTTGGGAATTATAAAAACATGTTGGTAGGTTTATTAGTATACTTAGTTGGGAGTTTGGAACGTTGAAAGGAATAATTAGAGGTGTAAAAAGAGGAAACCCGTAACTATTAAAGAAAATTATGGTCAAATACTTGTTTGATCGATCGATCGACTCAAGAATGTCGATTGATCGACTGATCGATCAATCGACCCCTTTTCTTCGATCGATCGACCTCTTCTGATTTTTGGTAATTGTTTCCCTTTAAGGTTTAAGTAAAATCCCAAAGACGGTAATGATTATTAGGGTGATTAATATGATATTATGGGACTTAGTTATGTTCAGTAGGGTCTTAGTTGAAGCCCGAAAAAATGGTTTACCTTAGGGAATTGTATACTATTGCTTACGAGGGACTACCGAGTGAGGTACGGTTAGAAATAGTTTGAATTGAAACTATAATGGGAATAAATGCCGAAGTAAGGTTAAGGACAGTAGCGGAGGGGCTTTAAGTTACTGAGATAACATTAGAAACTAATAGGAGACCTAGTAACCTTTTGGGATAGGTTAGGTACTCAAATTGATATGACGAGAGAGTTATCAAGTTAAAAATATATTTACGTATGATGTTCGGGATAAACTTACTACGTACGAGACTAAATAGATAGAATATATATATCTATATTGAAATATGATTTCTTAGGTTGTGTGAATGCCTAGTGTATGGATTTCTTATATGTATGACATATCTACCATACTTGCTATCACGGGAGGTTAGTTTTGAGAGAAGGGCCATCTTATCTTTGTGTGCCTTCGGGGGGATTTAGATTGGTACCTTAAGGACATAGGATTGTGAATGACTTATTTATGAGTTGATAAGTCAACTGAACATGGGAGCGTAGGTATGTGCGTGACCCATGGGTATGTGAACTATGTTCGCCTCCAATATGTGGGATTTTGTTTATTGAAACGGTTCCTGAGTGATTCGAAATGCGTAGTCCTTATGTACGTGATGTACCGGGGTTCGATAGCAGAGTATGTGTGCACCGCAGCTTCGCCTAGGGGTGCCTTATATGTATATATATGTACTGAGAGTGATATATATATATATATATATATATATATATATATATATATATATATATATATATATATATATATATATATATACTTGTGACTCGTTCACTGTTGCTTAGTGGATGTGAATAACTAAGGTATTTGAATGGGCTAAGAATGTGAGAATTTAATTAACACTTGAGATAAGTAATTTAATGAATGTGAATATGGGTTATGAATATAACTTGTTCGGGTGTTAAGAGTAGATATCCTATATTAGAATACGAAAGCAGGAATGGTACAGACTAGTTAGTTAGCGGTATAACTAGGATGGGTTAAGGGTATACGGTAGGCGTGCACATTTAGTTGAGAGGTGAGAAACTCATGTGAGAGTACGCAACTAACATGTTTATAATATGTGTTGTTTAATTGTAATTTAATCACTTGCAATACTTTCAAACTGTTTTCACCTCGGGCTCTGACCCGTTTGCTTCCAAATATATCTTTTTGTAAAAAACCTTTTTAGGTGCCCAGCCACAGGGACGCCAAGCTTAGGAGTTCTAGGAGTTGTTACGAAGTGAGGTGCGAACTCAGAACAATATTGAGATAATGCGGCCAATGATGTATAATCTATTCTTATTCGAATGTTGTTTAATAAGAGCACAATGTGAGGTGCATTTATTGAGGTGTAACCCTATAACTGATAAAGTGTAAAGAGTATTCAATAAACTTGTTGTGAAATGGGGGTTTTAGTGATGGAGCCTTACTTTGAATTTTGTTTTAAGTACCGGAGGATACCTAATTTTCCAGGTATGCCTTACTTTTCCGAATTTTGGGATGAAATTCCGTTATTAGTGGGGAAGTATGTAATACCCCGCATTTTTATGACTTTTAATTATGAGATTTACTAAATGAAATTGCTTTTAATTATGAGATTATTAAATTAATTTGGGATAATTAATTGGAAATTAATCTGTATTTAAATGCTAGAAAGACGAGAGTTAGTATTTGATTATGATAATGTTGTTGAATATTACTGAGTGATTATGGTAATATGTTATTATTGAATTTATTAAAATGGTTGTGAGTTGAAAATACGGCAGTTTTGGTAATTAAGTTGGGGCACACGTCTCAGTCGTGTCAGGACCCAATTTAATGTATTTAAAAGTAATTTATTTTTTTATGTCATCCGTATGAACATTTAGAGTGCGCTAACTTGTCCGGAAGGGTTGAGATAGTAAAAAAAACTAGCCGGGGGTTTAGTTTGGGTCCCGGGGAATTTTTAGACCTAACCGGTATCTCGGGAGGGTATTTTAGTCATTCCTATTTTTGGGTGAATAGAGACCTACGAAATTTAAGTTTTAATTATTAGCCAACACTTGATTCCCTTAGGGTTTTCACAACCAAAAAGCATCATGGAAGTTAGAGAGGAAGAGAGGAGAAATTCCAAAGTTTTCCATGGCGGCTACCACCACTTAGAGGCTTTTGCACCACCGTCACCACCATCGGATAGATCGAAAAGTAAGGATCGACCCTATACCATCATCAACGGAATAGAATCTTTATATTACCTGGCAAGTGATTTAACTTGTAATAAATTAGTGCATATATCATCCTCGTTAGGTTAGAATTAAAGAATGACCTTGAATATTGATAATTGAATGGATTTGAAGAATTGAAATCATAATCTGGGTAGGTTTTGCATGTAGATTAACTTTTGGGATATTAGTAGCCATGAAATCATGATCCATGTGCAGAGAATTAAGAATTTATAATGAATTATATAGTGTTCTTGAAGAAATAGGAGAACTAGGGTTTTCATATGAAAATTATGTTAATTGATCCAAGAATTTAATGTCCCATTGTGATTTGATGATTCTAAAACGTTGGAAATTATGCAAACATGTTGGTAGGTTTATTTGTATACTTAGTTGGGAGTTTGGGACATTGAAATGAATAATTAGAGGTGTACAAAGAGGAAACCCGTAACTGTTAAAGAAAATTCTGGGCAAATACCTGTTTGATCGATCAATTGACTCAAGAATGTCGATCGATCGACTCATCGATTGATCGACCCCTTTTCTTCGATCGATCGACCTCTTTTGATTTTTGGTTATTGTTTCCCTTTAAGGTATAAGGAAAATCCCAAAGACGATAATGATTATTAGGGTGATTAATATGATATTGTGGTACTTAGTTAAGTTCAGTAGGGTCTTAGTTAATGCCCGGAAAAATGGTTTACCTTAGGGAATTGTATGCTATTGCTTACGAGGGACTACCGAGTGAGGTACGGCTAGAAATTGTTTGAATTGAAACTATAATGGGAATAAATGCCGAAGTAAGGTTAAGGACAGTAACGAAGAGGCTTTAAGTTACTGAGATAACATTAGAAACTAATAGAGACCTGGTAACCTTTTGGGATAGGTTAGGTACTCAAATTGATATGAAGAGAGAGTTATCAAGTTAAAAATATATTTACGTATGATGTTTGGGATAAACTTACTACGTATGAGACTAAATAGATAGTATATGTATATCTATATTTAAATATGATTATTTAGGCTGTGTGAATGCCTAGAGTATGGATTTCTTATGTGTATGACATATCTACCATACTTGCTATCACGTGAGGTTAGTTTTCAGAAAAGGGCCATCTTATCTTTGATTGCCTTCGAGGGGATTTAGATTGGTACCTTAAGGACATAGGACTGTGAATGACTTATTTGTGAGTTGATAAGTCAGCTGACCATGGGAGCGTAGGTATGTGCGTGACCCATGGGCATGTGAAATATGTTCACCTCCAATATGTGTGATTTTGTTTATTAAAACGGTTCCTGAGTGATTTGGAACGCGTAGTCCTTATGTAGGTGTTGTACCGGGATTCAATAGCAGAGTATGTGTGCACCGCAGCTTCTCCTAGGGGTGCCTTATATGTATATATATGTACTGAGAGTGATATATATATATACACTTGTGACTAGCTCACTGTTGCCTAGTAGATGTGAAAAACTAAGATATTTGAATGGTCTAAGAATGTGAGAATTTAATTAACACTTGAGATAAGTAATTTAACGACTGTGAATATAGGCTATGAATATAACTTGTTTGGTTGTTAAGAGTAGATATCCTATATTAGAATGAGAAAGCAGGAATGGTACAGACTAGTTAGTTAGTGGTATAACTAGGATGGGTTAAGGGTATACGGTAGGCATGCACATTTAGTTGAGTGGTGAGAAACTCATGTGAGAGTACGCAATTAACATATTTATAATATGTTTTGTTTAATTGTAATTTAGACACTTGCAATACTTTTAAACAGTTTTCACCTCGGGCTCTGGCCCGTTTACTTCCAAATATATCTTTTTGTAAAAAATCATTTTAGGTGCCCAGTCGCAGGGACGCCAAGCTTAGGAGTTCCAAGAGTTGTTACGAAGTGAGGTGTGAACTCACAACAATATTGAGATAATGCGTCCAATGATGTATAGGCTAATCTTATTCCAATGTTGTTTAGTAATAGCACAATGAGAGGTGCATTTATTGAGGTGTAACCCTATAACTGATAAAGTGTGGGGAGTATTCAATAAACTTTTTGTGAAATTGGGGTTTTAATGATGGAGCCTTACTTTGAATTTCATTTTAAGTACCGGAGGATACCTATTTTTCCAGGTATGCCTTACTTTTCTGAATTTCGGGACGAAATTCCATTATTAGGGGGGAAGTATGTAATACCCCGCATTTTTATGACTTTTATTTATGAGATTTACTAAATGAAATTGCTTTTAATTATGAGATTATTAAATTAATTTGGGATAACTAATTGGAAATTAATTCGTATTTAAATGCTAGAAAGACGAGAGTTAGTATTTGATTATGATAATGTTGTTGAATAGTACTGAGTGATTATGGTAATATGTGATTATTGAATTTATTAAAATGGTCGTGACTTTAATTAGACGGGGTGTTACACCCATTGGCAATAACAAATCCTGGATCATAAGACCCAAATAATCCTGGATATTTGAATATCCAAACAAATCCTGAATACCGAAGTATTCAAACAAATCCTGATCTTAGGGCTATATTCATATATCTGTATATATGAAACAATCATAAGTACACTCATCTTGGAAATTTAACAAGCTTTCCCTTTTCCTTTATCTGGCTCTTGTTCAATCGGTTCTTCTTTTCTTCCTATCATTCTTACAATATTAGTATCATCATAAGAATATTAACAATTCAAAGAACAACTTCAACATAACTCAATTCATAAGCATCATATGATTCAATTCACATCATTCATTATAAATGAAGTCCTATCTAGACTCAGGTAATGATATCTAACATATTCAAATTACAACCCAAAACAACTTTAATTCTTCTTTCTAATCCAATACTTATCATATTAGGTTTCCAACACAAAAGATAACACATCATTCTGAGTTTCCTAGAACAAAATTTTCCCATTTCTTTACCACATATCAAATCCGCGCTATATGCTCATCTATTGTTCAGTCATCTTCCAAGAATGTTCATAATATTTATACATCATAACTTTAGATGATATTTCATCCAATTTCAGAAAACATATTTAATAATACATGGTTAAAATTTCATAATTTTCAGAGTTCATTTGCTATGTCAAGCAAAACATCAAACATATGGTATGCATATTTACTCTTTTGGGGAAGATTTCATTTCCGATCTTCAAACCATCACCCAAGATTCATTTCTTGATATTTTTACACGAGTTTCGAATATTTTATGAATATATAGGTCTATGTTAACCTCCAACCGGAATTAATCAATTTAAGTAATCATACAAAAAGATATGGAAGTTTGAATAAACAAGGTTACTAAACAAAGCAATTTAAGGGTTTACACATTCAACTTTGTTTAAACTTGCATATATCCATACATATGCACCCAAGCATGAAAGGTCAATTAAAAATCAAGGATTTATATCATATAAATCATAAATAGAAGAAAATTAATAAGATTCATCGGTGGAATTACCTTATCGGCTTTTACGTAATTTTCTATGAATTTTTCTGAATGTTTCTCTCACTTTCTTCTTCCTAACCCTCACAATTATTTTTCCTCAACCTAAAACTCTCCCAAACTGAGTTTGTTGATGAAAGGAGGATATATCAAGGGTTTAAGTTGGCCAAACCAACCTCCCCCTGCAACCAATCAATTTAATACACTTATTGGGCATAAAGGACAAATTACCACTTAAACGAATGGACATATTTGCCCCTGGTTAGTAATTTTGGTATAACTTTTTACTCGAACCTCCGTTTCACACATCGTTTGTTGTGTTAAAACCATAACTCATCTGTCTACAACTATATAGTTTTCACCTCAAGTCAATTGTTATGTCATAAAGGTCAAAACTAGTCCTAAACCTGAACATTCCTACAGAAAACTTCAAAATTTCACATTTGTAACTAATTTGATATTTCATGCTTTATGAAGGTAGGATTAGACTAAATACAAGAAAACTAATTTGATGTTTCATGTTTTATGAAGGTTTGATTAGACTAAATATAATGAATTAATGTTATATATACTAATAACAAATTATACATATCACATAAGATAATCATGATTTAAACATAATTTATCATTATTATATTCGGGTTGTCACACAACCTGTCAAGTATTGGTCACCAAGACGCTCATAGAGCAATGGGGGAACACCATGGAGGTGTACATTGACGACATATTGTTACAAAACAAACAAAAGGCCAACCACCGCTTAGTCCTCGGGATGTTCTTCCTCACTATAAAAGAAAGATTAACGCCATGAAGTGCTTCTTTAGAGTGAAATCTAACGAGTTTCTCGGCTACTTGGTTATCCAAAGAGGGATTGAGGTTAATCCCAATTAGAACGATGCAATAAGGAAAATTCAGCATCCCAGAACCGTGAGGGATGTTTACAAGTTTATTAGAATTTCGTTGCCCTAAATCTATTCATCTCAAAGTGCTTTGAGCGATGCTAACCCTTTGGTTAGTTTTTCCAGTATTCGTTGTTGGAATCATGAAGATTTACAACAACAACCCTTTTAGCTTTCCTTGCCTTCAAGTAATAAATTTTCTAGGAGGTCAAAACCCAAAAGTAACATATTCAGTAATAAATTTCCTTGCCTTTAGTCATTTATTTCTTCTCCTATTCAGTCGTATTTATTGTGAGACCATATTTTGGTTTTATTTGGCCTTTTGGTTCCAAAGTTGTCTTAAGATATTTCAGTTGGACTTGATTAATTGTAATAATTAAGATATTCGGATATTTCATGTGACGGACTTTTTATCACACTTTGTTGATAAATCAGTTGGATGTCCTTAATATTTAGGATTGATTTAAAATATTTATCTTGTGGATTAAAATTTATATGTCTCACATCTGTCACATGCTAAAGATGATATTTAATTTATTAACGCCCGACTTAATTTTGGTAGCGGCTGACGCCAGAATTTAGCGGGGTGTTACAAATGCTAGACAACTAAAGAGGATGCTGGATAGGGACAATAAAGCCTGACGTGAGAAGCCTTTTAAGTTCCTCCTTGATCTTCATGTCTAACTCTGCTTTATATGTTCGAGTGGCCTACCTTACTAGGATGGTTGACGACAAGATGTTCAACTTATGGAAGCTCACTTCTTTGTCAACCCCAGGCATCTCAGTGTACTTCCACTCGAAGACATCCTTAAACTCTTGTAGCAACCCGATCAAACCTTCTTGTGAATCACCTTCCAAGTCCTTCAAGATAAAGATAGGGCAAAGATCATAACCCTCCTTTGCAAGATCTATATTTTCTAACTCCTGTATTTATGGCATGAGCCTGTCTTTTATGCATTCAGGCTCTTCATATACTTCTTATACAAACTCTTGGATGCCAGAGTTGCCAATCACCAAACATTGTCCTTAATTGTCCACCAAGAAACATTCATAGACCGAGTCAGCTTCGTCATCCAAGCCTTTAGCTTCCCGCTCACACCTTCATAATTTGTAAATAGTTATGCCGCTTGGAAAAACTAAACTTTTGCACTGCCGGGGGTTTTCCTCCCTGTGAGATCATTTGGGACAATTTTCCTCTAACTCTGTCGAATAAAATCTGCTATGTACACTTACTGAACTTGGTGTTCTATGCATACTGGAAATTTGGAATGAGGTGTGTTTTAAAATCCATTGATGAAAGAGTCTGGCTTATTTGTGAAAGAGGGTGGACACCACCCAAAGTATCAAATGGCGATGTCATAGGTCTAAAACCTGTAATTTCTTTAACAAAAGATGACTTTAATGGAGTAACTTTAACTCACACGGCTTAAGTTCCATTTATAGAGTAGTTATCCCGACGAGTTTCGTCGCATTATGACATGAACCATGTCTAAGGAAGTGTGGGATATCCTCCAACTCACCCATAAGGGTACCGATGCTGTGAAAGCTTCTAAGATTCAAAATCCCACCACACAATTTGAAATGATTATCATGATAGAGTCTGAGTCATTTGATGAGTTTTATGCGTGATTGTCTGATATCATTAACTCTAGTTACAATTTAGGTGACAAAATTCCTTATACGTGTGTAGTTAAGAAGATTTTGAGATCCATTTCATCCTGATTCATTCCTGAGGTTATTATCCTTCATTCTTTGGGTACATTAGATACTCTTAGGTTATAAGAACTCACAGGAGACCTTCAAACATATGTGAAAGTTTTTAAACCTAAGGAAAAGGGAATTGCTTTATAGACTCAATCTAAAAAGAAAATGGAGGTTTTTTCTGACTCTGAGTACGATTTTGGTCTTGATGATATTGCCCTCTTTGCAAAACAATTTCTCAAACTTAGAAAAGAAAATAATTCCAAAGAAAAAAAAATAGAAACATAAAAAATATAAATTGGGTAAGAAAAAATTTGAAATGAAAAGAAAAGATAACCCTAAGAAAGATGAAGAAATATGCTATAAGTGAGAGGGTAAGGGTCATAAAGTTTATGAGTGTTCTACGAGATTAAAGGGAAAAAACAAAGGCAAAGTTGACTTGAATGCCACATTTAGTGAGAGAGATGTTGAGTCGGTGAATTTCGAGTATGAATCATTGCATGGGAGTAACTTCACTGTGTTCATGGATAGTCATGTTAGTTCATTTAGTGCACTTCACGCTGATGAGGAATCTACTAAGCATGATGATCTCAACAGTGATTCTAGTAATTTTAGAGAGAGTGAGGGAGATGATTTTTTGAGTGAGGGAGAGAGTGACCTTTAACATGCTTACGTCAAACTTTATGCCCAGTCCTTTAAAATGAAGAAATAACACAAAGGTTTAGCTCTTGGAGTTTTATCTTTAGAGAAGGAGTTGAGAGAGGCAAGAGATAGCGAGTTCTTTATGAGAGTTTCTTTGTGGGAGAGAGTCATTTAGTGGAGAGAGAAATAGTGACTTCACCAACAAAATGTCTAGTAGTACGAGAGATTTTCAAGCATCCATGGAGACTCGTGAGAAACTTGAAACCCTTGTATCCCAACTTGAGAAAGATTTTGAATGTGCCCAGGAGGTCAAGGTTACTATAGAGGATACATCGAATAAGGATGTAAAGATGTTCCTTTGTCCCTCTTTATATTTTGGGAAGAGACGAGGAATATCTTACGACGGTGCATCCACATTCCATGTCGCACTGGAACAGGTTCTTAAATTTGTGGTAGATCCTTATGGGCCTCGACCTAAGCCATAAAAGAGAGTTCAACCTAAGAAATCAAACCAAGGTAGACCCAAAAAATTCTATATTTTCACCTTTTACAAAAGGAAAGGTCACCTTAGAGAATTTTCCTAAAAGTTATGTAGAACTAAACGTACACATACTCCCACGCACCACTCTAGCGACCTTGCTAGTCTTAAAGAGCAAGTTGAGTTTTTAGTCACTACTTCACGAAGCCTAATGGGGGAATTTCAGTGGATGTCTATGTTGTTTGATAACACTTTTAATGATATGACTAGAGCCAACAATGATGAGGGCAAACAAAAGGTTACCTCCACTTGCATACCTAAGCAAGATGACAAAGCCCTTGTTGTTTACGTTTCTTTTAAGGTTCAAAATACTTCATAATGGTATTTGATAGTGGGTACTCCAGGAACATGGCCATCGACATATCATTTTTTACCAACCTTGAGGATTGAAAGGAAGGCACAATCACCTTTACAGATATGAGTAGGTATAGTATTTTAGGATGTGGATGTGTGGAGATACTCGGGTTTCCTAAACTAGACAATTGTTGTACGTAAAAGGATTAAAAGCTAACTTAATTAGCATAAGCCAATTGTGCGATTCAGATTTGTGGCAAAGTTTGACCATTCCTAGTGTAACATTTATAATCAATATGGTGAACGTTTACTACAAGGAGTGAGGACCAAAGATAAGTTCTACAGGATTGTGCCCAAGTCCTCCTTTGTGTGCAACAGTGCCACGATATCCTCTATAGACCTTTGGCATTAACAAATTGGTCATGTGAACTTTAGAGATCTTGAGAAATTAGTTAAAAAGGACCTAGTTTGTTGCTTATTGTTACTTCGGAAACCAACTTTCCCTATTTGAGGACCTGGCCAACAAGGAAACCAAATTCGAAGTCCCTATTGGAAGTTGAATACCATTACCACTGCACATGTTTTTTAGTTGATTCACATGGATCTTATGGGTGTTACTCGCTTGTTAAGCTTAGGTGGTAAGAGATACATTGTCGTGATGGTCGATTATTTTGTTAGATTATCTATTATGGGGTTTATTAGAGAAAAGTCTGATGCGGTTGAGTTTCTAACAACCAAGTGACATGTCCTATAAAATTAATACAGTGTCACTATTAATCGAATGCGTAGTGACAATGACATTGAATTTAAAGATGTCAGAGTGGATAGATATTGTGATGGAGTGGGCATCAAAGACGAGTTTTCGATCGTTCATACTCCTCGACAAAATGGGATAGTTGAGAGGAAGAACTGGAAGATATAAGAGATGGATAGATCCATGCTTCTAGGGAGAAACGTGTCTAAATGTTTTTGGGTAGATACGGTGGGTACCGTATGCAATACAATGAATAGGTATATCTTCTTCCACACACGCTACACATGCCAAATGAGTTGTGGACAAGGAAGAAGCCCAACGTATCGTATTTTCGTGTCTTTTGGAGTAGTTAATACATCTTGAGAGATAAAGATCACTTAGGAAAGTTCGACTCCTAGAGCGACGAGGGGATATTTTTAGTCTATTCATCCATGAGTGGGTATTATAGGGTGTTTAACCTTGCAAGCTATAAGGTTATAGAGTCAATAAATGTCAAGATTAGAGATGATGAGACGTCGACATTTATTGTTCCAAGCCTCGAGTGTGAGGATGATGCACCCCATGGTGACGATCCCATCATTCCTAAAACTATCCTGGTGGACCTCGCACTTTATTTAGAGGATACACCCTCTTGGTTTTGAAAAAGGCATGACCCTACCGCTATATTTGGTGATTCTACACTAGGTCTCAAGACTCATGCTCAACTTGAGAATGTGGTTAGCTACCTTTTCTACACCTCCTTAGTCGAGCCCAAGAGTGTGACAGAAGAACTAAAGGATGACCATTGGATATATGGTATACAAGATAAGTTTCTTCAGTTTTGAAAGAACGATGTCTCGGAGCTAGTCCCCTGACCTATCGAGACTAATGTGATAAGTAGCAAGTGGATTTACAAGAATAAGATGGATGAGAATGGTACCATAGTTCGCAATAAAGCTAGGTTAGTCGCTCAAGGCTACACATAGATTGGGGATATAGACTTTGATGAGACATTGACTCTTGTTGCTAGGCTTGAGTCCATTCGCTTACTACTATCCCTAGCATGTCATCTGCTCTTTAAGTTATATCAGATGGATGTTAAGAGCGCCTTCCTAAATGATATTCTATAGGAGGACATTTACATGAAAAAGCCTAAGCACCGGTGACACATAATTTATCATAATAAGGCCCTATATGGTTTGAAGTAAGCACCTCGTACTTGGTACAAGAGGTACACTTCCTATCTCTTAGATCATGGCTTCAAAAGAGGGGGAATAGATAAGACGTTGTTTGTGAGGAGCGAGAATGGAGCTATCTTGGTTTCACAAGTCGATGTCAATGACATAGTATTTGGATCCACGTTCTCCCAACATGCTCACACTTTCGAGGAGGAGATGAAATCCTCACACTTTTGAGGAGGAGATGAAGAGAGAATTTGATATGAGCATGGTTATTGATCTTACATTCTTCCTAAGTCTCTAGGTTCATCAGCTTGAGGACGGGATATTCATATCTAAAACCAAATCTGTTAGGGACCTAGTTAAGAAGTTTGGTTTAGACTCCGCTAACACTTACGCACCCCTATGATTACATCGACTAAGCTTAGCAAATACACTTTAGGCAAGAACATAGATAAAACCATTTATAGGAACATAATAGGTAGTCTTATCTACTTAACCACTAGTTATCCCAACATTCCCTTTAGAGTTAGAGGTTATTCACGATATCAAGCATCCCGAAATAGTCTAACCTTCTCCCACTTAAACGTATCATCAAATACGTGAGCGGCACTCTTTCCTATGGTATATGCTATTTCTTTGATAACGATGACCGTTTGTCCGACTATTCGGATGTCGATTGGACCGAAGATGTTGATGGTTGTAGGAGTACCTAGGGTGGGTGTTTTTACTTTGGTAGTTCTCTTGTCTCATGATTGAGCAAGAAGCAAAAATCCATATCTTTGTCCACGGCGGTGTGACAACCCGCCTATTTTAATACCGAGTGATCAATCCTTTACCAAAATATAACCAGCATCTCAGTATGTATCATTCTCAGCATCACTGTCGCAGTAATAAAATAACATAAAGAATACAAATAATCCATACAACTACAATAACAAGGTGAGCATCAAGCATAATAAATAATAAAGCTAAACCGAATAATCCATCGGCCACCAAAGACATCTACAGTGTGAATGGAAATAACAACCAAATACAAGTCTAACAAAATAATAAAAGTTTGCAGTTATATAACGTCTATCATCTACCGGCAAAGCCCAATAGTAAATATGAAATGATCGATACTATCTATAGCATAAATGAATGAAACGTCTAAGCAATGATACACAACTACTATTGGCAAAGAACAAATATATCCTTGTTGTCTCGATTGCTGCTGCTACGCACCCGAGGTCTAACAAGAAATTTAAGGAAAGATAGGAATATGCGGGTCAGAGCCCGTAGCGTAAAATATTTTTGCAAGTAAACATTTTTTTAAATCGTTTAAAACCCTGGAGTACTACATTCAAAATTAACTATTAACACTCACTTGAGATACACCTCACCTCTAAACTACAGTGCACACTTATAATTTTAATTATCCTAATTAAACTATCCAGTCTAACTAGGATCTACAACTTTTATGTAAGCCAAACCTTGCTAATACTCTCTATCAGCTAAGTCTAACTACCCTTTGATAGGTATTCACTTATAAACAGTATTTTAGAGACACACTTACTATAATTCGAATAATCACTAGATAACATACATAGCTACACCCGTGCTATAAATAGATATACACGCTATATCATAATATACATATATATCACTCACTACATATGTATAACCGTATCCTCAGAGTTAGACTCCCCGGACACATTCCTCGTGTGCTATTAGCCTCCAGGCATCATGCCTCACACTGAGCTACCGGGTTGGAATCTCACCACTTATCCCAAACAAATACACATACAGTTGAGAGGGTAATAGCCATACGCCCTGGGTCGCGACCTTAACACATCGCACCCAACTGAATTCAAACCAACACCTATCCTCACACATGGATAGTGGCCATGCAACAGTAATATGACTTGGGGAATCAATCTAACACCTGTTGGTAGACGCCAGGGTGGGTTGCCCATAACATGCAACCTGATCTGATAGCACTACCGAGTGGGAATTTTTAACAAGAAAGTAGAACACACACATTTATACAAATATGTACACGCCGCTCTAGTATGTATATATAATATCTATCGAACCTGTGTGCATATGCCACCACACACGTTTCACCCAAAACCCAAAAGTCCATCCAACTTCCAATTTTATTTATTTAACTAGTCCCTTATTGGAGCACCCTAGTTAATTATTAAATTTCCACTAATAAGTTGCGACACACATATATTTATTTAAGTATCCCCTCACTTCGTTATCCTACCACGTACTCGCTCGAGTTCACAAAAATATCTGAAAATTTTTCGGATCCAAACCCGACCTAAAACCGAGGGTTGTTCAAACGAAACCCTCATCTCGTCCAAACTTAAAACAATATCACGTTTGAATAGAAAACACAGTCGTTCAAACGAAAAGCAGTACCTCGTTCGAATAGGGTTCGAACGAGGGTCTAATGAGATTCCAGAGGACGTACCTGAAGCCCTTTTTCTTAGGCGGAATTCATCCCTAACCTCCCAACTTTACTTTTAGGGTTTTCTATACCTAAATTTCCATAAATTTAGTTCATAGATTATCCATATAACCCAATCCCATCAATATAAACATAAATATAATATGGAAAACATCTCAGATTCAAGATTTAAACTCATATCTCAATTTAATCATCAAGATCTTATCTTCCATCTTAGTCCATTCTTCTCTTCCATTAAAACCCTAATTTTATCAATATAAACCAACCCAAATTTGTTCATCATTTAATATCATGTAATCATTATCAATAGACATCTTTATTAATCATCAATTCAAGTTTTCCATAATGAAAACCCCAATCTTCTAACATAATTCAAGAAAATAATTAACAACAACTAAAATGCGACATAAAGCAAGTATTTACTTGCCTTAATGTATTACAAATCCGACGTTGTTCAATCCGGGTTGAATATTCTCTTCAAGATCCTTCATCTTTGCCTCTTTTCTCTTATTTAAGGTTCTTTTCTCTCAACCACTTGTTGGAGAGTGAAAGTTGGGACGTCATCCACCATCCCAAACCCTAATGATCCTTCTCAATAGTTCAATCCCGATTTTCTATTTAATTTATAATATAAAATGACCTCCTCACCCTTATACGATGCTCTTTATGTTTGAAAAGCCCCCAGAATCCAAACACAACATCCGGGTACCTATTCTGGACTATTTCGACCTTTCCCGGATCACCGATGAACTCGAAAAGGTCATTTAAGTCACCAAACTCCAATTATGCCAAATTTTCATTATTTGGATCTGACACGTGTATAGACTATACGTCTCCCATAAATTGTATTGATTTCTCGATGTAACATCCTATCGACCCATCACCGATTTGATCATCGCTAACACTCATACGCGACCTATGATAAATAGTATAACTATTTACTAATCACACCCAAGTAAATAATAACTCCAATAAATATTTGTCCTTTATCTCACTAATTAACATTTACTAATTTCCAAATTTAATTTCTCCCAAATAAATTAATAAAATATTGCAGTTAAAATTATGGGGTATTACATTCTTCCCCCTAACAACGAAATTTCATCCTCGAAATTTGAACATACCTACCACAAAGATCACTGGATACTTTTCCCACATACCATACACATGCTCCCATGTCGACTTAATAATATTGTGATGTCCCCACTGCACACACACTAACGATACCACCTTTGACTGAAGCTTACACTCGCTAGTATCCAGGATAGCAATGGGTCTCTCCTCATAGGATATATCTGGTTGTAAGTCAATCTCCTCTAACGATATGTGCCAGTAAGCCATGTCACTCATGCGATACTTCTTCAACGATGATTATGGAACGCGTCGTGAATCCTCTGCAAATGCTCTAGAAAGGCGAGCTTATACGTAACTAGCCCAATCCTCTCGATAATAGGAAAAGGTGCCATATACCTAGGTATCAATTTCCCTTTATTCCTGAATCGCATCACTCCCTTCATGGTAGATACCCGTAGTAACATCTGATCACCTATGTAAAGTTTAACAAATCTCCGATTCACATCGACGTAACTCTTCTGCCTATCATGAGCTACCCGAATGCGACTATGAATCAACTTGATCTTTGCTGACGTTTCCTAAATCAAATCTGACCTGAGTAGATTAATGTCCCTCACCTATAACTAACAAGAGAGCGAATAACAAGGTCTCCCATACAAAGCCTCAAATGGTGTTATACCAATAGTGAAACGGTATGTGTTGTTATACACAAACTCTACAAAATGCAAATACTCCTCCTAGCTTCCCTTAAAATCCAGTATACAAATCCTTAACATATTCTTTAACATCTGATTCACCATTTTCGTCTTCCCATTGGTCCGGGGGTGATAAGTTGTGATAAAATGCAATTATATCTCCATCTCCTCCTAAAATATCTGCCATAAGTGGGACACAAAGATCTTATCTCGATCTGAAATGATGTTGAGAGGCACCTTATGAAATCTCACTATCTCCCCTATAACAAGCTGTGCATACTGCCCCATCCTGTCATCCAACCATACTGTCAAGAAATGGGCTATCTTAGTCAACCGATCCATAATGACCCAGATAGAATCGTGACCCCACTGTGATGATGGTAACCATGTGATGAAGTCCATTAAAATACTCTCCTATTTCCACACCAGAATCTCCAATGGCTGTTGAACCCTGACTGGTCTCTGATGGTTGACTTTTACCATCTGATAAGTGGTGCACCTGGAGACAAACTTTGCTATGCCCCGCTTCATCACTGCCCACCATTATTGTCACCTTATATTCTGGTACATCTTATCCCCTCCAGGATGTACCAAAAACTGCGATCCATGCACCTCCTGTATAACTGTGCGTCCTAGTTCCTCATCATCTGGGACTATTAACCTCCCATTGAAGTGTAAACCACCCTTGAAACTGATAGAGTAAGACTTCGCTCCACCCATTAATAATTGATGAATTCTTTCCTGATAAGATGGATCATCTACCCATGCTTTCACAACTCTTAAAATGATCTCGAGTGTGACCGTCATCACTGCTAAATATGCTCAGACTATCTCATCCTCCTGGCGAAGTTCTGCCTACTTCGCTTTCCACGTTGATACTAAATGTCCTTCTGGAAAACAACTCAATGCATCTTTCACTACATTATCCTTCCTCAAATGATACTGGATGTTAAACTGGTAATCCTTAACTAACTCAAGCCACCTATGTTGCCTCATATTCATCTCCTTTTGTGTGAAGAGATACTGAACTGACTTATGGTTCATAAATAATTGAAACTTCTCCCCCAAAAGATAGTGCCTCTAAATCCATAAGGAAAATATGACTGCTACTAACTCAAACTCATGAGTGGGATAATTATTCTCATGAGGATTAAGCTTCGAGATGCATAAACTATGGCCCACTCCTCCTACTGCAAAGCTCCCCCAAGTCTGTGTAAGGATGCATCAATAAAAATAAGGTACTCCACTCCTCCCCTAGGTAGTGCGAGCAATGGCGTTGAAGTGACTAGAAGAAAAAATTATTTTTACAACGACTAAAAAGTGTCATAAAAAGCTATTTACATCACTTTTAATCATAATCAAAAGCGTAGTAAAAACCATTGTCATAAAAAAATTCAAAAAATATCTTAAAAAATAGAGTATTTTAAGATGCGTTATTTACAAGGATTGCAAACAATAAAAAAACATCTTAAAAATTAAAAATTTAAGACGCGTTATTTACAATGGTTGCAAAAAATTTCGTCACTACTTACGACTGGCCCAAAAGCGTCTTAAATACGTTTTTTATAGGACGCTTCACTTGAATACATGTCCATGTATTACATTCGAAAGTTGTCCTACGAAATAAAATCAACACAAATGTTCTCAAAATCAGTTCTAACTAGTCATATCCATATATACATTAAAAAGTTATCATGCCAATATCTACATCCAAAAGTTGTCCTATCAATATGTACATGTCATGCCAATATCCACTACAAGAAAAATATCATTTCGTGGAAATTTTATTAATGGCTAATCATTTATTGCCACTAAAATGTATATCCTGTAACAAAATTTATGTTTGCCACTAAAATATAATGCATTAGTGCACCAGATTAAAATCACCACTAATTTTGCCACAAAATGTTAAGTGGGAAGAATTAAACATTTAGAGGGAAAACAAAATTTCAATTAGTTACAAGCTTAAAATATTTGCCTCTAATGTATATTCATTAGTATAAAATATTTTACTTTTCCACAAAAAACATTTTGGATACACTCAATTTACCCTCCAAAATTAATTTCTACAAAAACATATTTAGTAGTTTTCCCTCAAAAATACACCATCGACTTCTCCCATTCACCCCCTATATCCTCTTCATCTTCCATTAGTCGCCCAATCCATTAGTCAAGTGCGATTTATCTCTTGTAAGGAGTCCAATTTGCTACTATAAAATTTCCCAAATCTTCCATTCATCCCCCAGTCAGGTAGAAGTCTTGATTTTTCTATTTTATCTCTGGCTCAGGTGGTCTCAACGATTTTGCTTTGCTGCTATTACTCCCTTCTTTACAAGTAACAGTTTTAAATGTTTTATTTTTACTCAGTACATTTTTCGTTCGATGGGGTTTTTATAAAAAACCAAATCGAAACAAACTCGATTTTGTTTACTTATTTAGTACGAGTTTGTTAATTGGAATTCCAAATTTAGTACGATTTTGTTACTTACTTAGTAAGAGTTTGTTACTTGGTATTTTAAAATTTACATAGTTTGATTTTGGTTCGAGTTTGCTACTTAATAAGTTTAAGATTATAAAAAAATAAGGTGGTCTGATTTTGGTTCGATTTAGTACGAGTTTTATCTTCTGACTTAGTACGAGTCTTGATTTTAGTTCAGGTGGTCTGATTTTGGTTCGATTTCCCAAATCTTCTACTCTGGTGGTCTAATTTTGGTTCAGGTGCTCTGATTTGAGTTTAGCAGGTGCCTCGGTTTGAGTTTAGCAGGTGCTTCGGTTTGATTTGCTACAGTTGCGTTGTGTTTTGACATATATATTTGTGTTTTAAATATTTTTTTAGTGTTTAATGATGATAATTTTAATTTTAATTTTTTTTCTAGTGTTTAGTGATGATAGTTTTAATTTTAATTTTCCTACTATTGCAAATTAAATTAGGTTCATTGCAATAATGTGATGATTGAGTTAAAATATTTTAATTTTTGTTTACCACTGTCATAAATTATATTTGTACTTCATCTTTATTATTATAATTCTTTTAGGAAGAATGAAAAATTAACCCAAAAGTTAGGGCTCATTTTACTGATAATTCATGCTAAGTGTGTGAATCACATAATGTCAATTCCTTCCTATTTAGTGTGTGTATGTGTCACACACGCTTCACATGAAAATCGTATTTTGGGAATCATGGTTTGTTGGTATTTCTCTCATTATTTCGAAAACTCTTGGAGAACCGATCAAGGAGGTGTGTGAGGTGAGTGGGGAGGTGTCTATTTGAATTATAAGTAAATATTATTTCAATATAAAAGTTATGAAACAATAATAACAATAGTATAGATATGAAACATTGAATTGTATAAGCAATAATAACAATTTCTATTTGAATTATAACTTCATTGGTTTTTTGTTGATGCATTTTTTTATCGTGTGATATAGGGTCAATGGGATGGATAAGAGCGGATGAATCACCTAAATAGAATTAATAGTGTGTATCAAGATGGTGCTAAATAATTTCTTGATTTTGCCTTTGCAAATGTTGAGACAAGTTGTAATATTAAGTGTCCGTGCAAAAAATGTAATAACTTTTACTAGGTTCATCTTCCAATATACGAGTCAGAGGACCAACATGAGGAATTGGGTTTCAAAAAAAACTTGAAAGGGGGGAGAATATCAAAATCATCATCTCGGAGGGCCGTATAGTGGGTAATTTTTCATCTAATTTCAAATTTGAAATCGACATTGTTATTCCCGATCACGCTCCATTTAAATTCTGATTGTGGGATGACATCCCGGAAGAGAGCAAAGAGCACGTGTGGACAATTATGTGGGTAAGCTTCTACTTATGCTCGTATATATGACGTATCCCCATGTAAAGTTCATTTTAATGTTTTTTCTTTTCTATTAAATAGGATAAGTTTAAATTTCCAAATGAAGATAATATAAAGGGTGTAGTGATCGATCAACTCCATACGTAATTCGGTAACTTTTGGTCAAAAATGCATTGTGAACACTTAGCTCTTTAGAACAAGCTCTTGAGTGTCGTCCGCCGGAGTTATCGTCAGATGATAAATGGATAGATCTTTGTGGGACACTTGTTGATGCAAACTATAAGGTAATATTAAGTTTTATGCAATTCTTTTTTCATGCGAATTATTGTAATGTTTTATGGAAAATAAATTTCTTATGTTATATTCAGAAAAGAAGTGAAATTAACTCTATCAATATATCTAAGCAGAAAATTCTGCATTGTAGTGGATCTAAAGGATTTCGTCAAGTGGAGTATGAGATGGTAACATATATTTCTTAAAAAAATTATATTTGGTAAATATGTTTTTTTGTTATTGGTTATGATACTTTATTTATATGAAATTTGTTTAGCGTGACAAGGAAACTAGAGATCCCGCGCCTATGGAAAATGTGTGGTATACGAATCATTGAAGCAAAAGAAAGGACAATTGGGTTACTCCAAAGGCTGGAAGTGTATATGTAAGATGTTTTTAAGTTTATTTTTAACTAATTTTTTTTATAATAACATTATGTGAAATTATACATTATTTACAACTGTTAATAGGATGCGGTGAAAGAAATACTTGCATCACAATCAAAGATGGTGTGAAGATGGATGATGCAGAAGCATTTCAAAATGTTTTAGGGTTGGTTCTAAGACCAAACAACTTGAAGCTATGCAAAGGGATAAAGATAGTGAGAGGGATATACAAGTTGCTGAGGCGAGGACAAAAGCTGATGAGGCAAGAAGGGAAGCTGACGAAGCAAGTAGAGAAGCAAATGAAGCTCGAAGGGAGAACGCTGCAATGAAAGAACGAATGGATGACCTTTCTGGAAGATTTGCGGAGTTATCTAATTGCATAACGCGTAATAACACATGAGTGTACTTATTTTTTTTGAATGATGGAACGATTTCTGTAATTGATGTATTTGACTTAATTTTGATGTGGAATAGTTCAAGTATTGATTGTCACATTGAGTATACAATATCATAAATATATTTTGTGAAGAAATGAAGCATAAAAACTCTTACCAAAACTGTTTTTATTATCCTAAATATTAAATATGAAAATTGAATTCATTTAGTATTATTGGTTAATTAATTTATTCATAAAATTTGAATATTCAATGCAATAACTATTAGTGCGGGAAATAATATGCTATAGATACCAATCTCGTGAAAGGCCATGTTCCAAAATGATGTGCACAATAATGACAAGGAGGTGGAGCTGGGGATTTCAAAATTTTAGGAATATTATTTTATTATTATTTGTTTCCATGTTTATTTGTTATTCCTTTCAACATTATAAAAACTTAGCAAAATGACAATGCAAAAATGTTCTCCTTACTACTTTTCCTTAATAAACGAAGAAGGTGACCAACAAGAAGAAAATCTCTTTAATTAAGAAGTATCATATGTATTCCCCCTTTTGATCGCTTTTTGTGAATTCTCGGCTATAGAATGAATAAAATTAAAATTTTGAGAAGGGAAAAAGAACAGCAAATAGTAAAGGTCATACCCAGAGCATAAGGCTCGCTCTTAACTGCAGGGTATGGGAAAGGCGAATGTCGGATAGCCTTACCCCATATCTGGAGAGGCTGCTCCCATGTCTCAAACTCGAGACCAACCATAGCTTGGGCGAGGGAACTTCCCATCGCACCAAGGTACAACCTCTAATAATTCCTGTAAAAGACTCATGTTCCATCTCTCAATAGACCTTTTCAAGGATAACAAATGTCCTAATCAAAGGTCTTCCAATTATTTTTTTTTCCGTTCTTTTAGAAAAAAATAAGAATTGAAGGACCTTTGAATAAGGCATGCTTTAACCCAAATAAGGTCTATTGAGAGACACAGCTTGAGTCTTTTACAGCAATTATTAGCTAAATAAATCAAGTCACAAAATCAATCATATTAAAATCACAAAGAGGAAAATACAAATTTAACCCCGAGGTCTGGGGTGACTTCGATTTTTAACCCATACTTTCAAAAGTTGCAAACTTAATGTGATTCAATTTCAACCCTCCGCTAGTCGTCCATTTGGGGAACTAACAGAAAATCAATAAAACACATGCAATAAGACCTCCATCATGAACGCTGACGGACGATTATAATTGCTTCACTAAATGTACATTGAGGTTAAGTTTTCAACTTTTGAAACTATTGGATACAAATCAAATTCACCTCAAACCTTGGGGTTAAATTTGCATTTTTCCCAATCAAAAATGTTAATTTAACATCTTCTCAAGGTGCTTGAAGCAAGATTAAAATGTTTAAGGTTAAAGTTGCTAACAGTGAGCATATGAAATGCACACCATCGGATAATGTCTAGTTTCTTTGTTCAAATTACCTTTGTATTTATATAAGAGAACATCAACCAAAAAAACACAAATCCCCCTTCCAAAGATTTACATGGGTTAATGTGATTCATTCCTCTAAAACAAATAAGACCATAATTGGGTTTTTTGTCCAAAAAGATATTTTAAGAAATTTAGCATATCAAACTAAGAGGGCGAGGACCACCTGTGCGAACCATTTTTTCAAAATAGTAAAAAAGTAATATGGTCAAATACTGTATAGTCTCCAACATAAATGCATACTTTGTTAAAAAGACATTTTTTTTAGTTTAATGCATTTAGTCCTTCAAATACACATTTATACAATATTCTCTTATTTTTAAAGATCAGTGCAAGCGGCACCCCCTCCCCCCCACCCCACTGCCGGAGCTCCAGTAGTGGGGTGGGTGGGGGGAGGAGGGGTGGAGGGAGGTGGGTAAATCGATTTGTGTGTATCCTTGTTTCGAGTGTTTTTATGCTGTGAGAGATTTTTCGAAACAAAAATAAAAAATTTGGACTAATCATGTATTAATATTTGTTTAAGGGACTAAATTGGTTAAATCCCCAAAAAATATTATTGGACTGATTTTTTTATTTCAGGGTCTCCTAAAAAATTTATTCAAAATGATTTTTTTTACTATTTTAAAAAAATCGGTTAAAATTTGTCGGCTGGTAAATTTTTACCGATTAATAAAAAAACCATTTTTAACCAATTTTTTTATGAATTCCCTGAAATGCATAAAAAAATCAACCAAAAAATATTTTTGTTACTATTTTAGAAAAATGATCCGCACATCTGGTATGTATACATTAGTCCTCACAGGAACCGCTCTCACCAAACCAATCTTGTATGTAATTGTTATATATATATATATATATATATATATATATAGAGAGAGAGAGAGAGAGAGAGAGAGAGTTACAGAAGGATGGTGTAGAGGGTGTGGGCCTTGTTCGTTGATTTGGTCGAGTCAAGTTGGAAATCTGAGCTGTGAAGGCACTGGTGGACGCCATTCTGATTCTAAAGAGGAAGAAAGAATATATTTTTTTTCTTTTTTCTAGAAGTAGGAGGGAGAGGATAAAGTACATTTGTCGTTTTGATCCGTTTGGATGAGACATATCTACAACCCTTTTAAGAAGAATGGATTATTATTAATCATTTTTCGTGTTAAGAAATTACAAACAAAAATAAATTTAATAATTTCGGATTAATTTGGAAAATAAATTAAATAGGAAGAATTTAAATTTAAATGGGTAAGATTTAAATTGAAAATTAATATCTATTCATGATTATATATATACAAGACTCAATTTGGTGTAACGAGCTCACCACTAAAAATAAAGCATGCGTTAATAAATTTATGGGTGCGTGTCGTTTAAACACAATAAAAATGTCTAGGTGAAATGAAAAATAATCGGGACGCATTTCGAGAAGCTTTAAGGGCTCGTTTAGGTGTTTTAAACTTTTAGAAATGGTCCTGGGGTATAGGTATATAAGTTGAAAAACTTTTGAACTAGTCTAATTATGGGTTCGAGACCATTTGGGGGTCCAAAATGGAGATTTAGGTCTAACTCGAGATTAAGAATTTTTATAAGTTAAATAAGAGTTTGGGGAAACAGCATTTACACAACAAAAGAAATCCTAACAATCCCACCCACAAATAGAGGAGATACCAAGGTCAAAAGAAGGAGGAGAATTGGGGATTCAAGAAGAGGAGTTTCCACCTCCACCCTAAGGCAAGATTTTTTTGCTTAAATTGATTTTCAAGTTATTTCTTAATTTATTTGTGTAGGCTCCCATGTAGATTTGTGGATTTAATTTATAATTAGTGATGTGGAATAATAGGTTTCACTATATTCATGTAGAGGATCTCACTTTGATGATTAGAAAATTGTATAATTGAAATATTTATTAGAAAAATTGGAAAAATAATAAGAATAATGTTGGTTTAAAGATGGATATTGAGATTTTATGATGTGGTAATATAGATCTAATGTATGCCCTGAGAAAGATTGTTTGTTGACACAAACCTATGCAAAGATACGGATCATGAAAGTTAGGAGTCACCCACTTTATAATTTTTGGAGAAGATGATACCCTTATGAATAAATCATGATTTTGGCGTTATTCTAATGTAGAAATTGTTGTTAGATGATATGGAACTCGTTAATGATCATAAGTGATGTTGGGATAACTTTTGGGTGATAAATAATGGGTTAATTGTAAAGAAAATATGGAAATTTCACTTAAAACAGGTAGCAACCCTGAAACTGTAGGGGCGACCTGATTCGGATCCCCTATTCACCCCAGGTTGGTTCGTTTGTGTTATAGGTTAGTCGTTCGAGGTCCCGGTGAATTTAGGAGTTACGAAATATTAATTTAACACTTTCGGAATATTGGTAAGATGAAAATATATCCATTTAGGCTAGCCGAAAAATTTTGGAAAAATTGGTAGGATAATGTATCCATTGGGTTAGCCGGGAGTAGGATTCGCGATACGGGAACATGGGCGTTAAGGTATGACTCGGGAATACTGGTGACCAAGTAAATAAGGGGTAGAAATTCAGTAACGTTGAATAACTATTTAAATAGAGGAATTTATATTTAACATGAAGGACGGTAAACACCTAAATTAATTTAGGGATAAATTATGGGAATTTTGGGACTGTTAGCTAAATACAGAAACTAATAATTAACGAGATGGTTACTTAAATGGAAAATAAGAGTGGGAAAATCAATAATATATTGTGGGGGTAATTATAGAGAAATTACATATATACGCATCATGTGGTATAGATATGTAACATACATATGTTCGTAGACGGTCCTATCGGTTGGGGGGCAAATCAATATTATATACGCATCGTGTCCTATCGGTTCGTGGACGGTCCTATCGGACACGTTCAGGACTGGAGTATACGTCGGCACAGGTGGGATAGGCGTAGTGTTAGGTCATATTATAGGTACTACGTAGCAGCGCCACTTACGAGAGGTAGGTGTAGATGTTGGGATCCTTTGTCACCGCTGGG
Organism: Sambucus nigra; assembly: GCA_949130495.1. Classification (NCBI taxonomy): domain Eukaryota; kingdom Viridiplantae; phylum Streptophyta; class Magnoliopsida; order Dipsacales; family Adoxaceae; genus Sambucus; species Sambucus nigra. The sequence goes on from OX422216.1 coordinate 38,397,196, forward strand.
TACGGGCCATGAACTGGTATACTGCGTAGGTACTGCCCCCACTTACTTGTGTTTTGTTTTGTACGTTTTGGATAAAATACTCCTACGGACTCATCGATAGAGCATGGACAAGCCACTATTGGTAGATGCCTTAGTGTCGCATATATAAGGACATATATATAAATTAATGATAATGAATAAGAAGAATTCCTAGTTTAATGATGTAAATTATAAAATACAGACCCAATACTACGTAGTATGCATGATAAATGATTATGTCACGGTTATCGATAGTTTTACTTGGTTATTCGAAAAATGGTAATACGAATGTTAATAAATATACTTCAGGACGTAAATTATGCTAGACGCGTCACATGCTTAACAATGCTCTCGTTATCTATATTGATTTTGGGATTTGGGGTTAGGATACGATTAGGATGCCACCTAGGTGAGAGGTGAGATACTTATCGCATGCGAGTGTCGATGGGGGTCTTTCGTTTAAATTAATTGTATTCTTGCATTTCAATTTCAGTAAGTTAACTCTTGCACACTCTAGGGCGCTGACCCAAAATAAAAATCCCCCCTGTTGATGTAAAAAACTAGATCACTCTAATTCTTCAATCACAGATAAATAAATAAGACAAAGATTTTTAAAGTGGTTCGGCTAGGAATAAAGCCTACGTCCACTGTTATGTTATTGCTGAGTGTTTGTGGAATTCTTGATTACAAGTTCTCTCAAGAAAATTCCGGTCCCCTTGAATGGGATTGATACAAGGTATTTATAGCCTCAAGGCTGTACATGAAAGGTCCACTACATTAAATGATATACATATGAATGGGTAATACATTTAATGCGGCGTGTGCGTCAAGAATCTAATGAATAGTTGAACAGTTGTCCGTCTGATAATTGATGACACGGCCGAGGTGCAGTTCGGACCGCCTTAGTTGCTCGTCGATCAAGAGTTCCTCGGAGTGCTTAGAGTATCTCGGGATGAAGGAGTTCCTCGGATGGAGTTCCTCGGCATGATAGAGCTCCTCGGTGTATTCTCGTTGCTCGGTACCAACCATGGTTGTTCAGTAAATGATCTTCCTCGCTGTTATTGTGCCACGTAGATTGACACGTGTCTTCATACTATTCGTCCACATCAGCATATTAATTTTGGTATCAACAGAAGCCCCCAATGTTTCATATTTCGAACTTTGAGGAGTATGGGACATTCTTTCTCGGTATATGGTAATATTAAATGACTTTCCTGGGTTTTAGGAGCATTGTATTTAAATTTCCTTCTCATTTCGCAGTTTCCGCCTTTTTTACAAGCGCTTCGATCTTCGTGCAACTTTTGTCTTTTTAGCCGCCGGAAGTTCAGTAGTTTCTTTTTAGTAATCATTTCTTTCGCCGCTTCCCAATGCAAAGTATTTAAACTCCTTTGGCAACCATACCGTCGTCTACACTTTCCATTTGTCTGCATTCAAGTTTTCTATTCTCTTCCTCTCTCTTGTGTGTTCATCATTGTTTCCGTTCGTTGTCAACATATCTCCTTTCTTTCTGTAAGATCTTCTTCTTTTCTTCTGCATCTCTTTTATTCAATATGGTTTATATTGTTGAATCTGCTGAGAAATTTCGTTCTGACTTTTCCATTCCTTCTTGGGTAACTCTAGAGGTTCTTTCTGAGCCTTTAGATTACTTTCGATTGGCTGAGGGACATTGGTTCCCCAGTCTTTTCATTGCTGAATGTGGTTTTTCTTTTCCCCCAAATCCATTATGTCTTGAGTTTTGTCAATATTTTGATCTTGTTCCTGCAAAAATAGCCCCCAATTCATGGAGAATAATTAACGGGGTGCATAAGTTAAATCTAACTCATGGGACTCGTATAGGGATCCCAGAAATCATGTACTGCTATAAATGGGCCACTTTAGATAATATTTATTATTTAAAAACTAGGTTTTTAAATAGAGCCCTTGTAGTTAACCTCCCTGATTCAAATAGAGATTATTTTGAGCATGGGTTGGTCATAAAAAAATTGGCAACACGCGCCTTTATCTGGGAATGAAGTATACAACGGTCCCAGATGCCCCCCATACGGCAATGGGATAGGTTTATTTTTCATTTTTATTTTACTTATGAAATTGCGTATTCATCATGTTTGACAAAATGTATGACTGAGATTTATGTATTTATTTGCAGTTGATAGTAAAAGAAAAACTCCAAAAGAGTCGGAAGTGAATATCAAGCATTTAAAACTTATCTGGAATTTGCATAAGACGATTGCAGACGAGCATATTAGATCTGCATCATATTTGCTGCAGTATAAGAGCTACACAACCTCTTATACTGTTCGCCCTGTTGAACCAGCTTCAACACCAGAAAGTTCATCTTCAGATTCTCATATTCCCCTATCTCAGAGAATGGGCAAGAAAAGAGCTCCTCCTGCTCTATTTGGTGACAATTCTTCTGTTGCTGGAGCCCAGAAAGGCAAAATTGATGTCCCGGAGGGGACTAAAAAAGTAGATGCTGGTTCCTCCAAAATTGCCGAGAAGCCCCCAGTGGCCCCGAGCAAGAAAAATGCTCCTGCTGATGTAATTGCCATCTCTCCGACCAAGACTTCTTCCTTGGTTGATGCTACTGACCGTCCTTTGAAGAGATTGAGGAAATCATCCTCGGTTAATCTTGCTGGAACTGCACCTTCTCTACCCGCTGGTGGTAGTAGTATTTCAAAAATCATTCTTCCGAGCTCTTCAACGAGCTCAGTTATACCCGAGGTTCTCGGGGTTGATGAAAAGATTCCTAGGGATACACTGACATCCCTAGCTGCTCGCCATCTTTCTTCAGTAAATTTCTCATACCTTTGGTCTTTCTTTTCTTTTTCCTGAACTCTTGTATTTGTGTTGACTCTATTGTTTTTCTTATCTTTCAGCTGGTGAACTGTTTCAATACCATTGTGAAGAAAGATCAAGCTATTAAAGCTTCCACTTCCTCGTCCGATGTTGACGATGCTTTGTTGGGTTTAACCCAATCTGTCAAGGAATCTCACCAACAGTACATCGAGGAGAAAACTGTTTGGGAGACAAAATTGGCTGTGGCTGAGGCTGATAAGATGAAGATGGCCGAAACCTCCAAGAATTTGGAGGAGAAAATTAAAGATCTGGAAGTTAAACATCAGGAATCTGATGATAAATTGAAGAAGGCAGAAGAAGAAATATCTACTCTGCGAGATATTAAAGTTAAGAAAGAGGAACTGGAGGTGAAGCTTTCCTCGGAGAAATCGAGGAGAAAAGTTGCTATCAAGAAACATTTCAGTGTTGGTTGGGAGAAAGGATGGGAGAGAGGGATAGCTGCAATGACGTCCCAAGTCCAATATGGGGAGTTGAAATACTTCTATGATGGTTGGGTAGCTGCTCTGCAAGAGCTAAAAGTCCAAGCTGATTCTGAGCTATTCCAACGGCATCTCCCTGGTCCTCCTCCACCAATTGTGGAAGAAGAAGAAGATGAACCTGCATCAGATGAATCTTCCATAGCTGTGGAAGTCCCAATCTCTGCTTCTCAACCCTCTGTCATTGAGGACATTTCTTCTATGCCTCCTCCTGCCGAGAAGATTTCTGCCGACCAAGCTGTTGTTATCACCGAGCAACCGAGCTCCTCGTCCCAGCCTCCCGAGAAAGTCTTGGGAGACAAGGAAAAGGTGTGAAGTTGTTCGGTATCATTCTTATCTTTTATCATTTGTAATCGAACACTGTACTCCTTTTATGATCTAATAAAATACTTCTTTACTCATCGCCGTTATTGATGATTCTTTGTTGATTGTTGTCTTTTTCTTGTCTTTAGTTTGTTGCTAGAATGGAACTAATCTCTTCTCATGATACCGAGCTGATGCAGCAATGTCACCAATACTATAGGGCTGGTCATACAGACCTTAGTTCTTCTGAAATTGCTGACATTCTTGGTCATGATGCTTCAGAACAGGCGACTGAGGCTTATCGGTATTTGAAAAGTTTACTCGACCGAGCTGTAGCTAACAATGTCGCTTACTATGAGTTGATTGAAGAGCTTAATGGTTCCTTAAAGGATCTTCAAAATCAACATAACGAATCAATGGCTTTGTTACATGAAGATTATAAAAATAGATACCAGCAGCTCTCTTCAGAAACAGGTCACAAGAAAATCATTGCTGGGTATGACGTCAGGGAGAGGACTCTAAAAGGTGAAATTGAAGCCTGCAGACAAATCGCTGAGATCCTGGAGCAAGAAAATAACAATTTGCAGAAGAAATTAGCTCAGTATGAATCTGCTGCTTCATCCTCTACTGCATTAATACCAGTCACTGATGAAGGCTTCTCGTTCTTAGAAGTCGAAAATGCCAAACTGAGGCAAGATCTGGAGGATTTGAGAAGATCTTCCATTTCTGGAACTGCTCGGGGACGAGGAAGGAGTTCTCGGGGACGAGGAAGAATCGTCGAGGAACAAAATTCTCCAATTGCTTCTCGGAGCCGATCAAGAGTTCTTAGCCGTAGTGTTGAAGAATCTCGCACCCAATCTACTCTGGAAACTCAAGCATTCCAACTAAATGTTAAGGATCGTGCTCTGTCTGATTTGTCTAAGAAAAATTTATCTTTAGAGGATCAATTGGTTGCGATGAAGTCTGATCTGAATAATAAAGATACTCTTATCAAGAACTTTCTCGAGCAAGTAGATAGATTAACTTTCCAATTCCATAAACAGCCTCGGGAGTTCTGGAATGCAGGCTATAATGAAGCTCTTTACCATTTGGATGATCGCCTTGAAAATGCTAACAACGAAGGTTATAAGCAGGGATGGTTGAACGCCCTGGGTGTATTAAAATTGGAACAAGGTCATTATTTATGGGATTATCATGCTCCTGGATTGCTAGACTTGCCTGTTCCTCCCTATAAATTGGATATGGCATGGATTCCTGCTCGCTCCATTCCTCGGAGTTTGATCTCTAAATATCTTGGTGATTATAACCTTCATTCTCAAGTTGAAGTATCTCGTCCTGAGCACCTGTTAGACACTCCTACAATAATGAATGTCAGAATGTTGAAGGATATGAACTTTATTAATTCTCCTCTTTGTCTAGAGGATCCTCCTGCCGGCGAGGAACCTGTCTCAAAGGATAAAGGAAAGAAACCAATAGAGTAGGAATCTTTAATGTAATAGTTAGCACATATATGTAACATGTAATACATTTTTATCTTAATGAAAGAATTTCATTTTCTGTTTTGCCAATAGCTATTTTTCTGTTTGCAAATTATATGGTTCATCAACCAACTTAGAATTTATAATAAGCATAAATTGTTCAAAATTGTTTCCAACCAACCAAGGTGGATAAATAATGTTTGTCGACCAACCACAGTTGATGGGTTTCTATCCCCGACCAGCCATACTTGGTTCAATTTTCAAATATAAACATGTGTCCGACCAACTAAGGTCAATACTTTTGTCCTCGTCAACCAACTACAGTTAGTGGGTTTTTATCCCCGACCAACCATACTTGGTACAGTTTGGAATATTTTGTTCTTCAAAGAACTTTTTGTAATAATGTTACCTCCCGACCAACATAAGCTGTAATGCGAGAGTATATAAAGTCTTACCAACCGTAGTTGATCATGCTGGTCTACACCTCCTAATCAAAGGAGTAGTAGGGTTCTTTCGAACTTTTTGGCTCCTTGGAGCATGTCCTCCTAACCAAAGGAGGTTGGCTACTTATAGCACTTTTGCTCCGTAGAGCGCTCCGTAGAGCTTATCCTCCTAACCAAAGGAGGTTGGCTACTTATAGCACTTTTGCTCCGTAGAGCGCTCCGGAGAGCTTATCCTCCTAACCAAAGGAGGTTGGCTACTTATAGCACTTTTGCTCCGTAGAGCGCTCCGGAGAGCTTATCCTCCTAACCAAAGGAGGTTGGCTACTTATAGCACTTTTGCTCCGTAGAGCGCTCCGTAGAGCTTGACTCCGTAGAGCATGGCTCCGTAGAGCATGACTCCGTAGAGCAGTCTTCTTCTTGTCAAGCAGTGTAGTGTTCAACACTAGTATTCCCCGAAAAACTTTCAACAGAAAGAAAATGGTGAACCATCCTCGTTTTATTCATAATGAAGGAAATGCTTTACATTTTACATTACTGATAATACTTTCGCAGGTGTTCAGCATTCCATGCATTCTGAAATTCTTCTCCTTCTAGAGTTGCTATTCTGTAGGTACCAGGTCGAACAACCTCTGTAACTCGGTAAGGTCCATGCCAGTTTGCTTCCAGTTTATTCTGTTTCTGAATGACTTTCTTCAGCACATAATCACCCTCCTTCAAATCGCATTTCTTCACCCTTTTGTTGTAGAACAGAGCCGTTCGTTGTTGATAAGCAGCATTCCTAATGGCTGCCTCTTCTCTTACTTCTTCGAGCATATCCAAATCCATTCTTCTCATCAAGTCACTGATCGGAGAGTTGAAATTCAGCACTCTATGCGTTGGGAGGCCCAATTCGGCCGGTATCACAGCCTCACTTCCAAATGCTAGCATATATGGTGATTCTCCAGTTGCTGCTCGGGGAGTTGTTCGGTAGGCCCATAATACTGATTGGAGCTCATTAATCCAATTTGCTTTAGCTTCACTTAGCCTCTTTTTCAACCCATTCAGTAATGTTCTGTTCGTCACTTCAGTCTGTCCATTGCTTTGGGGATGGCCTGGTGCTGAATGAAACTTCAAAACGTTCGACTGATGACAATAGGCAGCAAATTCTTCATTATCAAATTGTGTTCCATGATCTGTGATGAAAGCATGAGGGAGACCATATCGACAAATGATATTCTTCCATACAAACTGGTATACTTTCTCGTACGTCATATTGATAAGAGGCTCAGCTTCCACCCACTTAGTAAAATAGTCCACTGCAACTACGAGATACTTGAATCTTCCTCGGGTGGTCGGCAGTGGTCCAACCAAATCAATTCCCCACATGGCAAATGGCCAAGGGGAAGTTATTGGTGTTAGCAATGCTTGTGGAGTTCGTCGGATGGAAGAAAAACGTTGGCACTTGTCACATTTCTTGGCATAGGCTATACAATCAGCCCTCATTGTCGGCCAGTAATATCCCTGTGTCATCACTCTTTGTAAAAGTGTTCGACCTGCTACATGAGCTCCACAAGATCCTTCATGGATTTCTTCAATCAATTCTTTCACCTCGGTGGGATGTACACATCTCTGCAAACCTGCCATAATTCCTCGTCTATACAAAATACCATTAGTTAATACGTACCGAGCAGCTTTATACTTCAGTTTCTTGGCAGCGAGTTTGTCCTCCGGCAATTCACCCTCTTCAACATATTTCCTGATTGGATCCATCCAAGATGGTCCTAAATCAAGAGTAATCACATTCGTTGTCAGATCTTCATCTATGCTCCGACCTTCTAATACTTCAATTGGTATGGTTCTTCGCATCTCGGTACGAGTAGCTGATGCTAGTCGGGCCAATGCGTCTGCTTGTACATTCTCCATCCTCGGTATCCTCACCAATTGAATGGCATCAAATTCTGTCAATAATTTCATCACCTTTGCGTGATATTTGATCATCAAGTCTCCTTTAACCGCATATATTCCCATCATCTGATTCACAATTAATTGAGAATCACTGAATACTATCACTTGTTGTGCTTCCATAGTTTTTGCTAGGCTAAGACCTGCTATCATGGCTTCATACTCCGCTTCATTATTAGAGGCTTTGAATTGGAATCGCAAAGCATATTCCATATCAATCTCGTCTGGAGTGATCAAAACAATTCCTGCTCCACAACCAGCTGTGCAAGATGATCCGTCTACATATAATCTCCATGTAGGTATTTCGTCTTCAAATTTCTTATCTGTCAGAGTTCCTCGATAAAATATCTGCTGTTTTCTTCCATCATCCCCCGGTATATTTCGCTCCTCGTCAGTCATCTGCTCGTACCCTTTTACCAACCGTGGTTGGTCTGAGTTTGTATCATCCACAGATAGATCAGCAGATGTTTCTGTTGATCCTGTATCGTCCACAGGTAGATCAGCAGGCACCTTTTGCTCCTCGGGGGTATCAGGGTATGTGAACTCTGCTATAAAATCTGCTACAGCTTGCCCCTTGAATGATGATCTGGGCTCATACACAATATCATATTCACCAAGTTCTACTGCCCAGTACATCAGTCTCCCTGATTTTTCTGGCTTATGGAGGGCTTGTCTCAATGGCATATCAGTATAAACGATGATGGTATGGGCTTGGAAATATGGCCTCATTCTTCTACTTGCTTCAATTAGCGCCAATGCCAATTTTTCTAGCTTTGGGTACCTGATTTCTGCACCTCGGAAAGCCTTACTTGTGTAATAAATTGGCTTCTGGACTCCATTCTCCAATCTGATCAACGCTGAACTGACTGCGTTCTCTGATACTGCCAAATACAAATACAACTTTTCTCCTGTTATTGGTCTGGACAACAGTGGAGGTGCTCCCAAATATTTCTTCAAGTCTTGAAAAGCTTTTTCACATTCCTCATTCCATTCAAAGGTTTTTCGAAGTGTTTTGAAGAATGGTATGCATTTATCAGTTGCTCGAGATACAAATCTGTTGAGCGCTGCAACTCGTCCGGTAAGACTCTGCACTTCTTTCTTCGTCGTCGGAGATCGCAGCCCTAGAAGAGCTTTGATCTTATCTGGATTTGCCTCAATACCTCGCTGATTGACGATGTATCCGAGGAACATTCCTTCTCGTACTCCAAAGGTGCACTTCGTCGGGTTAAGCTTCATTTGGTATTTATCCAATTGATCAAAAGTTTGACTCAAGTCAACCAAATGATCAGCAGCTTTCTTGCTTTTAGTGAGCATGTCATCGACATAGACCTCCATGTTGCGGCTGATTTGTTCGGTAAAAACCTTGTTCATCAACCGCTGATATGTTGCACCTGCATTTTTTAAACCAAAAGGCATAACATTATAACAATAAGTTCCCCTAGGGGTAATAAAAGAAGTACTTTCCCTGTCTTCAGGTTTCATTTTGATCTGGTTGTAGCCAGAATAAGCATCCATGAAGCTGAGTAGCTCGTGTCCCGAGGTAGCATCCACCAGTTGATCAATTCTGGGCAATGGAAAATGATCCTTGGGGCATGCTTTGTTGAGATCAGTAAAATCAACACACATTCTCCATTTGTTGTTTTTCTTCTTTACCATCACCACATTAGCCAACCAATCTGGATATTTTACATCTTCAATAAATTGGGCTTTCTGGAGTTTCTCGACTTCCTCCTGTATGGCTTGGTTCTTCTCGGGACTAAACACCCTTCTTCTCTGCTTTACAGGTTTAATCTCCTTATTCACATTGAGTTCATGACATAAGAAGTTTGGATCTATTCCTGGCATATCTTCATGACTCCAAGCAAAAGTATTTTTCCTATTCTTCAAGAAAGTTATCAACTCCTCTTTTATTGACATATCCAACGATGAACCTATCTGGGTTATTCGTTCAGGATGTTCGTCGTCCAAAATAACATTTTCTGTAGATTCTACCACTTGCCCTTTCACAAGTTGGGACTCATCCCTGGGATCAAGAGTTTCAATTTCTGTACCTTCCTCTACCTGGTAAGTAGTAGTCTTTTTCATCGATCCTTCTAGTTCTTCTTGTTCGGCCGACGAATAATAGCATTCCCGAGCTACTTTTTGATCACCTTTCACCACTCCAACTCCAAAATTTGTTGGGAATTTCAAACATTGATGTACTGTAGAAGGAACGGCTTCGAACTTCTTCAATCCAACTCTTCCCATGATGATGTTGTAGGCCGATTGCACATTCTTATCCATCACAAAGAATCGTATTCTTTCTGTTCGACAGACAGGCCAGGTTCCAATGAATATATCCAACTTGATCGTCCCAAGTGGAAAAACTTTCTCGCCAGCAAAACCCAGAAGGGGTCTGTGATAAGGTTCCAATTGAGATAATTTCAAATTCAGGCTATCAAAGCATGAATAGTACATGATGTCTGCTGAACTACCATTGTCTACCAACACCCTTGAAATGATCACGTCCTTCATTCTCATTTTGATCACCAAAGGATCATCATGAGGGTAAAGAACACCTGCCAGGTCGTTTTTTGAAAAACCAATCACTAGCTTCTCTTTATTTACCTTCCTCGGACGATCCTCCTCGGCCAGGTTTATTCGCTGAATATATGAACAAGCTTGAGCCTCTCCGAGGTAAGCTTTTCGTTCTGCAGTAAGGTCTCCTCCCCCTGCATCTCCCCCTGTAATAACGTTACAATGAAATGATCCAAAACGTATGGAAAATACCTCTCGTTCAGGTTTTCTTGGCTTCTTGGGAAGATCGGGGTCATCATCTGGATCCTCTTCATGGTCCCTCCTCTTTTTCTCCTCTGCACGACGAGGAGATCTAGATCTCTCTCTAGTTCTATCATCATTCCTCCTTTCACTTCTGCGATCTACATACTTTGATAATTTTCCTCTTCGAATGAGTGTTTCAATCTCGTTCTGAAGGGCTATACAATTTTTGGTCATATGGCCATGATCTTTGTGAAACTCGCAATATTTGGTCTTATTCCTCATGTCTGGATCTGTCTTCAGTTTCTCTGGCCATTTGATTTCCTCGTTATTCCTGATCTCTTCTAAAACATGATTAATACCCATTTTCAATGGAGTATAATTATCATACTTCTTTAGGGCTTCCAACTTTATCCTGTTATTCCTGGAATATTTGTCACCACCATTACCTTTCTGATCTTTCTTCTTAGAGTTGTCGACCTCCACTTTAACTTCTTTATCCATATTCTTCTTCGCAGTCATAGCCTCCTCGGCATTCATGATTTTGGCCGCCTTTGCCATCAATTCCGACATATTTTTAGGCGGATCTTTGGCCAGAGTATAGTATAGCTTGTTAGGCAGCAAACCACTCATCAAAGCAGTGATTGCTGTCTTTTCTTCATAATCTATGACTTCCAACTTCTCGTTATTGAAACGAGTTATGTAATCTCTAGTACTTTCTCCTGATTTTTGTCTAACACTTAATAAGTGCGCTACTCGCTTTACTGGTTTTGCTCCAAAACAAAAATTACCAATAAACAGCTCGGCTAACTGAACAAAAGTTGAAATCTTACCCCGAGGAAGATTATTGTACCACATCTGTGCAGATCCGGTAAGAGTTCCCGAGAATGCTCTACACCTCATCTCGTCGGGGACAGCATAGATATCTGCAGCAGCTTGATACTGTTCTATATGAAGTACGGGATCTGTCTTTCCATCGTACTTGGGGGTCACTACAGGTGCTTTGAATTTCGACGGTGTAGGGAAATCCACAATGGCTTGCACAAAAGGTGTCCCTTGGACAAAAGTTCTCTGTAAGGGGTTCCTTGCCTTAGCCATTTCTCCCAGTCTATCCTCCAATCGTTGAATGGAACCTTTCCATGCTTCATTTCCTTCCTCGGGCCGTTTAGTCCGAGCAACTGATTGCTCTGACGTGGCTTCCTGAGATTTATCTCGACGAGTGGTTGGTCGCGATTGCGCAGATCCTTCTCTTAATCCTGACGGCGGTCGAAAACTTCTTGATTGAGCCCTAGGTGGATTCATGTTCCTCCTTGGTCCTAACCGACTGAAAGGAGATACTCTACTTAACCTCTCCAAAGCGCTAGTTCTCTCCGGAGAGAGAGTGATACGTTGATCTGTATCCGAAGCCCGTATTGATGAAGTTCGCCCAGGTTGATAAGAAGAATCATTGGATTCCCCATTGCGATATGACCCAATACGTCTGGATCGTGATTGCCCATGATCAGTCCTTTGCCCTGAATGAGTAGGTACACCACCTTGAAGAGTTTGAAGGAGTTGCCTCATATATTCTTGCATGACAGTTTGTCCCTGAGCCAGATTCATCATTATTCCGGCCAGATCTGGAGATGCAGATGGATTTGGAAGATTTCCAGTATTTCCAGCATTTCGATTACTGGATTCTGGATTATCTGCCATTGGTGATAAATGATTTTTATGAAAAACGATAACAACAGTCGTTTCCCACAGACGGCGCCAATCTGTTGATGTAAAAAACTAGATCACTCTAATTCTTCAATCACAGATAAATAAATAAGACAAAGATTTTTAAAGTGGTTCGGCTAGGAATAAAGCCTACGTCCACTGTTATGTTATTGCTGAGTGTTTGTGGAATTCTTGATTACAAGTTCTCTCAAGAAAATTCCGGTCCCCTTGAATGGGATTGATACAAGGTATTTATAGCCTCAAGGCTGTACATGAAAGGTCCACTACATTAAATGATATACATATGAATGGGTAATACATTTAATGCGGCGTGTGCGTCAAGAATCTAATGAATAGTTGAACAGTTGTCCGTCTGATAATTGATGACACGGCCGAGGTGCAGTTCGGACCGCCTTAGTTGCTCGTCGATCAAGAGTTCCTCGGAGTGCTTAGAGTATCTCGGGATGAAGGAGTTCCTCGGATGGAGTTCCTCGGCATGATAGAGCTCCTCGGTGTATTCTCGTTGCTCGGTACCAACCATGGTTGTTCAGTAAATGATCTTCCTCGCTGTTATTGTGCCACGTAGATTGACACGTGTCTTCATACTATTCGTCCACATCAGCATATTAATTTTGGTATCAACACCCCCCACCCCCACCCACAGATTTGTTAGACATGAATAAAGGGACTAAAGGAATATCAGACTTATTGTCACGAGTTGCTTCTCTAAGATTCATTTATTGATTCTAGCTTAGGTTACTACTTTTTTCTGTCTTTATTTATTTTGGATTTTTATAAGGGCATAAGCCCGGAGTCATTTTATTTATTTATCGAGACAGTATTTGTTCATGTTGGTTTTTATTATGTTGGACGTGGATGTTGGATTCATTGCTACTTTATGTTCATTTATTTAATCCAGTTTTGATTCAAATGCAGTTTATTAGATGAATATTTATTACGATCGATGTTGAGAATGGTATAGATTGTACAACAAGCCTCATCTTCGGCGTATTGTGTTTAGCCAGCCTTTACATGAGAAAATGGGTTTGTTACAAAATAGAGAACAAAAAATAGTTTTGTTTTTTTCAATTAATTAAAAACTTAACAAAAAGAAAAAAAAAATATTTGACTTCTTTAATAAATAAAAATGGGATATAAAGAGAGCAAAAAACTTTTTTTTTATTTTTAAAATTTTAAAATGGGAAGAAAAATAAAAAATATATTATATTAAAACAAAAAAATATATATTATTAATATTTTTAAACAAAAACAATTTGATAAAGTATTTTATTTAATTAGCGTATTAATTTAATAAAGTGTCTTAAGTCAATAAAGAAGATTGTACCTTAATAGCTTCAATGTGATTTTGTAAATTTTATCTCAATGTTTTTTTTTAATTGGGTTGTGTATGAACATGATGTTATCAATAAGTGGAAATGAATGTGATTTCGAAATCATGTATAATTTAAAATTCAACTATTTAGATGTTTTAAATTTTTGTTAGAATGTATGAGAAATTGATAAAATAAAAATCTTGGCTCATAATTATTTAGGAAGGCAATTGGCAAACTCACCCCACCTAGTGTTTATCTTTATATTTATTTTAAGGTAACCAGATCCGAAAACGTTAAGGTATGATCCAAAAAGAAAGAAAACATTTTTTGTGAATATTTATTTTGACTTATATGTATTATATATATAAGTGTATGTTTGAACCATTCAACACGCCCCACGAGAGTAGCCGACCCGTCCGGATTGATCAAAGCGCTGCTCGGCCCAAATCAGTATTTAATTTACACACGAGTATTTCAAATATACTAGAACAGTTACAGATATAGTCAAATCAGTTACCAATAATCTCGAAAGAGATATTCAGGTGCTCCTTGATATATTCACGTGTCAATTGAGTTCCTTACACAACTAAATCTCTACTTTGATGCACTTATAAATTATAAAACCTGGCCCGGGCAAAGGGATGTGATCTCGACCATTTTAGAAACACTATAATCAAACATTAAACTCTCCATGGACGTAGGCAAGTCGTCGAACTACGTATATATGTTGTTGTGATATTACAATTCTGCTATTTGTGATTATTTTCGTGGATTTATTTACTGTGATATTTCTTGTACTTATAATTGGCGTCGTCTATGGGAAACGACTTTTATTCCTGCGAAAACATTCATAACCATAAATCCTATCATGTCTCACCATAGCAGCAACCTTACTCAGGTCGGGCGACGTCTAGGACGACCCAGTTCTGCCAAGGGTCGGATCAGAGATTCGCCAGCCACAGAATCATCAGTTTCGCCAGGAAATGTAACTTTTTGAAGAAAGTCAGGGGCCACCTAGGTCTATACAGATCTCCAGGTTAGTTGATGCTTATGAAGTCAGGCTTTAAGAACATGAGGATGCCATGAGCCTCCAAATGGAAGAAAATCATCTCATGTAGAGACGATATGAGAGAATGGATATATATCTCCATAGAGAGACAAGGAAATGACATACAAGAACTCATAGTCCTTAGGCGAGTAATACTAGTAACCGAGGAAGGAGCTCCAGGCGCGATGAAGATAGATCCGAACATGATCGATCCCAACGTAACCGACCCGATAGGTGCCACGGGAGACAAGATCGTCATGACGAAGACCTCAGGGTTTTAGTTCGTAGAGAAATGAACCAACACCTCGCTCATCGTGGGGCTAGGTCAACGAGTGAGATGGTTAGGAGAGATCTCAACACTAAAATAAAATCCCCTTTCTCAAGGGCGATTGAAGAGGAGGAGCCCCGGGAGAAATTTACTACCCCAAATTCAAGATTTACGATGGGAAGACGGATCCCATTAACCATGTTCGACAATACAGTTAGGCCATGACTCTGTGGAGTCACAATAACGCTCTGATGTGTCATATTTTCCCCTCTAGCCTACATGATGTAGCACAAAAGTGGTTTGAAAAGTTGCCCCACAGATCGATAAGAAGCTTCAAGGGCCTGGAAGAGTCATTCATTGCTCGCTTTATTACAAGAAGCTCCCACCCTAAGCGAGTGGATTCGCTGCTCATTATGAAGAAAAAGCCACAAGAAATCCTTCGCAACTATGCCAAGAGATATTAGGAAATTTTCAACGAAGTAGAGGACTGCTCGGAGGAAGTTGTAGTTGCATCCTTAGAAATTGGCATATCGACCACCTCATTACTGAACCAATCCCTAACTAAGAAAGAGGTCAATACCACCGATGATCTTATGGATCGTATTGAGAAATATGCTACGGTCGAGGATATGGTCCAATATAATGCAGGGGAAAATGGTCGAGCAAAAGCGAATAAAGGAAGAGATAAGAACAATACTCCTAAGAAAGCAAGCAAGAATGGGGGCAAAAACGGTTCCAAGAATAGGAACAAAGAGGATCCAACAAAAGCATTCCAGGCCGTTAACATGGTCTTCAAGTAACCGATTTATAAAATTCTGAACAAAATAAAAAATCAACCCTTCATCAAGTGGCCCAGGAAGATGGGTTGTGACCCCACTAAAAGGAATAACGCACTGAGATACGCATTTCACAAGGAGGGCGCCCACATAACAGAAAGTTGTAAAGCTCTAAAATCACACCTAGAAGAATTGGCCCAAGCTAGGCATCTCGTTGAAAACATAGAAAAGAAAGCAGACAAGGTCACAACCAATGTCGATCGGAAGCCATATAATGTCATTAACGATGACATGGGACATAAGTTCGCAGTAATCCATGGAGCTTCCAACCTGAAGCAAATCCAGGGGAACGCCGTTAGGATGGAGCTAAAGAAGTTTACGATCATAATTGAGGCATTTCAAATTGATCCCGTAAAGAGTCAAGCTGGCAAACGTCGATGACTAGAAAATGTTGACTATACCAAGCATATAGTCTTCACCAAGGAAGATTTTATCGAAGTGAGGACCCCACATCATGATACTCTCGTGATAACCCTCAGGATTGCTAATTGGGACGTCGACAAGCTATTGGTGGACTAGAGGAGCTTTTTCGAGGTAATGTACCTAGAACTATTTCACAAATTGAAGATCAACTTAGCTGATCTTAATGAGGCTACAGTCCCTTTGCTTGGCTTCACGAGGAAGATAATAATGCCCCTAGGGAAGATAGTCTTACCTGTCAAGGCATGAAACATCTCAAAACTCATAGAGTTATTATTGGTGGATATACAATTCCCATATCACGTCATCCTTGGCAGGGGTGGTTGCACGCAATGATGGCGATACCGTCCACTTACCATCAGAAGCTCAAGTGCAATATTGATCAGTGAGTGGTCAAAATTTGTGGCGACCAAGCTACAGTAAGAAAATGCTTCATCGTAGCCATTCGTCCAAAAGAAGAAAAGAAGGAACCAAAGGATGATCCGGAGGAAACCCAAGAAGGGGTTGTACCCTCTAAATAACAACAAAACATCTTTCATAACTCCCGTCGGGTTATATTATTATAAGTTCATGCCATTTGGCCTAATGAACGAGGGGGATACTTATCAGAGGTTGGTCGCCAAGATGTTCAAAAGACAGATGGGAGACACGATGGAGGTCTACGTCTATGATATGCTAGTTAATAGCAAGAAGAAGGGCGAACATCTCACAGACTTAGCTAGGATATTTAAAATCCGTAGGAAGTACCGAATGAAGCTTAATGCAAGTAAATGCTCATTCGATGTCCAGTCAGGAAAGTTTTTAGGCTATCTATTCAGTAAAAGAGGAATTGAGACTAACCCAGATCAGATCGACACTATCACTAAGGTCCAGCCTCATCAAACTCTACAAGATGTTAAAAAAACTCACGGGTATGCTTGCAGCACTGAACCATTTTAACTCTAAGTCTTTGGAACCTTGTCGACCATTCTTCCAGCTCCTGAATAAGGACAAAGGCATCATATGGAACGGTGATTGCTAAGGGCTTTGGATGAACTCAGATCCTACCTTAGAAAACCTCCCTTATCGGTAATTCCTGATAATGGAGACCTGTTGTATCTCTATCTCCCAGTATCCGACTATACTGTAAGTTCGATCTTGGTGTGCAAAAAAAAATAGGGGTAATACCCCGTCTACTATGCTAGCAAAACGCTTATTGATGCTGAACAACGTTATTTGCCACTGGAAAAGCTTGCCTATGTATTGGTGGTTACCTCATGGAACCTAAACCATTGCTTCAAAGCCCACTCAATAACGGTTATCACCTTATATCCTCTCAAATTTATTCTATGAAAGGCCGGCCTCAATAGAAGACTATCTAATTTGTCGGTGGAGCTTGGCAGGTTTGATATCCACCTTCAACCAAGAGCAACAATCAAAGGACAGATCCTTACCGACTTTATTGCTGAATTTACAGGCAACCAACCCATCGTCCCACTCGAAGCGGATCGATCAATAGATGAGGAAGCTCAGTCTAAGGAATAGACCCTATATGTTGATGGAGTCTCCAACTCCAAGGCGGTAGGAGTGGGCATTGTCCTCATCACACTACAAAACACTATCATTGAGCAGGGAATTAGGTTGGGATTTCAAGCCTCGAGCGACGAAGCTAAGTACGAGGCAATAATCACTGGTTTGCGTAAGGCCAAGACGCTGGGGATTAGGCGCCTCAACGTGTTTGGGGATTCAAATCTAGTCTTTAAGCAAGTAAGTGGGAACTTTAATGCAAAATATGATAGGATAGATGCCTACTTAGCTGTAGTAAGAGAGTTGATAGTAGGCTTTGAGAGGGTTGATGTTCAGCAATTCCCTCAAGGACAGAATATCCACGCTAACGCCATAGCAACCTTGAGCTCAGTCATAGACTCTGATCCCAGAAGAACTATCCAAATAGATTTCCTCGCCCAGCCAAGTATAAAGCTATAAACAATAATCGAACATATCCTCTTCACAGAGAAGGCTACCGGTTAGATGGATCCTATTATTACTTTCTTATAAAGTGATGTACTCCCCAATGACAAGAGGTTAGCCCATCAATTCAGAGTAAAGCAGCTCAATTCTACCTCGATCCGGGAGGAAAACTCTACAAGACATCATTCACAATCCCTTACCTTCAGTGCGTCCACCCACACTACGTCGAGCAGGTTCTCAACGAACTACACGAAGGCATTTGTGGGAGTAACGCAAGAGGAAGGTCTTTAGCCTTTCGAGTAATAAATGAGGGATACTGGTGGCCTCATACATAAAGAGACGCAAGTGCCTAAAAGTGTGAGAAATATTAGAAATTCTCTCTTATAGTTCACTAGCTACCTAGCAACCTCAAATAACTCACAAGTCCTAGGCCATTTGCACAGTGGGGGTTAGATATTATGGGACTACTATCTACCGCACCTGGAAATCATAAGTATCTATTGGTTGGTATAGATTACTTCACCAAATGGGTAAAGGCAGAACCACTAGCCAATATACGCGATGTCGATATGGTTAGGTTCATCTGGAAAAACATCATCACACGCTTTGGGATTCCAAGAACACTCATCACTGATAAAGGCACGCAATTTGAAAGTAGCCTATTTTAAGGTTTATGTAATGAACATGGTATCAAGCACCACTCCAGTTCAGTTGCATATCCTCAAATCAATGGGCAGGCAGAAGCCTCCAATAAAACCATACTCGATGGCTTGAAGAAAATATTGGAAAGGTCAAAGGGTGCCTTGGTGGATGAACTCCCACATATTCTCTGGGCTTACCGTACCACTTCCAAGAGATCAACCGGATAAATACCTTTTGCACTTGCTTGTGGAATGGAAATGATCATCCCACTCGAAGAAGGTCTCCTAACCACGAGGACTGCCCTAGTCGACCAGGGTCTAAATAATTATGCATTACACACTGAACTTGACTTAGCTGACGAACGAAGGGAGCATGCCATGATCAAACTGGCCTCCAACTAATAGCAGTTGGCCAAATAATATAACAAACATGTTAATTCGATAAATTTCTAGGTAGGAGACTATGTCCTAAGGAAAGTCATCGATAGTGACGTAAAACTATGAAACGAAAAGCTTGGCCGAACTAGGAAGGACCATTCAAGATAATAAGGGATGCCCTTCAAGGTGCTTATCATTTGGAAACATTGGAGGGCAGGGAGATATCAAGAGCATGAAATGCAACCAACCTCAAGAAGTTTTAATTCTAGTCTTCTTTTATCAGTACATTTAGTTTATGGAAGTTTTTATTTCCAGACTTATGTCGCTAGCAATTTTCATTTAAATAAATAAAGGCTAATTAGCCCTCGCACTTCAATATTATCTATTGAATGCTTAGTCTTTCTTATCGCATCTCATCATTACGCACCTTTTCCAAATAAAAACTCACTCTCGTATGGTGAAACTACCAATAATTACAATGAGTTGTTTAACTCACTGTAATCAAGGAATCTTGTATGTCGAGTAGGGTTGATAGTAATTATGACAAGTTAGTTAAAGTGTTATGATTACTATTAACCTTAGGTCTTTGTTATTAACACAATAGACCTCGTGAGTTGCCCTGGCAACAACAAAAACCCTACAGGGGATCCATTGGCGGTAAATCCAACTTAGGTTGGTCACCAACTTGGTTGGTCGTTAAACATGACCCATTAGTTAAGTGCATTCTTACCATTATCTTACTTAGGCCTAAGGAAGTGTGATAACACAACCTAAAAGGTAAGGTAAATGGAATGATAATGCTAAGGTGTATTGGACTGGGAGAATGTTCGCACGAATAGAAATAAAGGGCTAACACTTGTCCTTAATATACTTTAGTCGGCTTGAAAAACCCAAAATGATCAAAAAGTAATTCCACTTAGGTAGCAAAAGGCATAGAATGGTCATTTAGCACTATGTGACCCACAAAGCAACAATTACTAACACATGTTTAGTCAGCATTAGGCTCAAAACATCAAAAAGTTAATAAATAAAGCTTATTTTATTACTAAAGGTACAAGATTATAATTACAACGAAGACCAAAAATACACAGAGACTTAAGATGGCCCAGGATGGTGAGTAAGATATTCAGTAAAAATCACCCTCTGACCATCATCTGGCTTGGGAGCAAACTCTTCTACATCACTATTAAGATCGTGCTCCAAGAAATGAGAAGGGATTACATCAGATGGGATCCATTTTTATCATCCTTTGAGAAAGGATTATGGCAGTAGGCAGCACACTCGGCTTGGTATTTATACCACAGCCTGGACTCCGTGGGCATTTTAGCCTCCCTAAGGGCGCTCAACCATCCGCGAGAAAAGGTCGCATATTCTGCCTCTTTGAGCTTTGCTGGGCCATCTGCCCAGCCTGCATTGTAGCCCTCCAATCAGGCTTCTTAAGGACCCATTTTGAATGCATTCCTCGGTCTCTCAACATATTCCTCGAGCCCGGCAACCTTTATTTTTAGTCCGATAACCTCCCCCCTCAGAGCATCATTTTCGATTTGAAGAACTTCACCCACTTAATTAACTTCAGTGTTCTCCAAGAGTTTGAACCTCAAAGAGTTCACCTCTTCTTGGACCGAGGCACCTATTTACTCCATCTCTTGAAGATTATCTTTTAACTTAGCGACCAACTCAAATTGGTTCTTATATTGCTCGTTTCTCGCCCTTAGAGACTTGCAGATCTTTACGAAGGCTTTGCGAACCTCCAAACCGATATTTAGCCCAAGGATATACCCCAAACGGGAGCTAGGAGGAATGCATTTATTTAAATTAATAGACTATAAATAATACACACCAGATCACGAGTAAAGTATTAGTGCACGGAGATCAAGCAAATACATACACAAAAAGAAAAATTCCATCTTCATTAATATACAAATGGGATGGGGCCAAGATCTAATACAGTCAAGATGATTAAAATATTTCAAAGGAGAAATCGTATAAGGAAAAAAGCAAAAATCCTAGTCTACGAGCCTTAATCCTTCACCTGATCAGCTTTAGTAATGGTTTTTCCCTTGTCGGTAATAAGTTGCTCCTTGCCAGCATCATCATTATCACCAACCTTAGCAGGAATGATCTCAGTGCACCACTAGGTTAATAATTACCCTCTTCATCCTCCTCGAAAGGGTCAGGACCATGGGGGATGAAGGCCTAAAAGCTCAGATTTGGTAGAAGTCCCAACAACCTTCAAGGCCTGGTCCTAACCCTTCTTAAAGTCCACCTTGCATACATAGGCAAGCTATTGTTCGACATCATTAAAATCTTTATAAAAGCCTTTACGATAGTTAGCATCCTTCTCTTGGTGAAGTTCCTCCTCTAGCTTAACAATTTTACCCGAAAAAGTTTCGTTTTGCCTCGGCCAGCTTTGCCTTCTCGGTGACCACTGCCTTTTGGGAATCCCCAAGTTCATTATAAGCCTTGGTCAGCTTCTCTCTCTCTCTCTCTCTTGCTCCCATGCCAGATGAGCTTCAGTAAAAGGACTTCCTCTCAGATTTCAGAGAGTCTTTCAACTCTTGTTCATTTTAGGATTTATTAGCATGGTCGTCTAAGAGAGTTGTAAAATCAAATAATAACTATGCGAAAAGAGAGAAGAGCAACAATTCAATACAGAGGTAGGGAAAGTGCAAGAAAATAAACGGTGAAGAAGACTTACCAGGGCCATCCCCTGAGAAATTTTGAGGGCGAGTTGGGATGATCCCAATCTCGAGGAGCGCTCACGATCAGCAGTGAACACTTCCCCTTCAGCAGGTTAGGGGCAAGAGAATGGATGTATCCCACGCTAGCCCCCTTAGCGCCTACAGCGAGAGGATGGACTCCAGAGGCTTTTAGGACCAAATTTTTCTTGGTCTCCTTCCTCTCCTCCTCTATCTTCTCTCCATCTTCTTTATTATTCTCTCTCTCTCTCCCTCGTCTTCTCATTTTTTCTCTCTTCTTCTCTTTTTCCTTCTTTTCCCCTTTTCGGATGGGCTGGAACCACTAGCGGTGAGGGATTCAGTCTTAGACATTTTTAAAGACTTGAGCCTATCAGACAGGATTATCTAGTCATCATTTTTAGGAGGCCTTAACTTTTTTCTCTTTACGAAGGGAGACATGTATTCTTCTTCTCCTTATTTCTCTCCTTCTCCTCCTTCTCCTTCTGACTCTTACCTTTCTCCCTCATCTTCTAGCACAATTGGATCAGAAGGACCAACCTTATAAGCTTGCAAGTCTGGAACCTTATCGATTGAACATGCAATAAAGCTGGTGATAGTATTCATATACTCTAATAAATAAGTTGTCGATCGCAGGTGCTCACCATCACGTAACCTCTCATTGATGTTTCGGGCCTTTAAAAGCTCATCAACCTTGATCTCACCGATGTTCGGCTCGAGATTCTTATCACGAGCTGCAGAATAAAGGAAGAAGAACAGTTATAAAAAAATAGAACAATATAGAAGAGAAATAAATTAAAAACAGAATGGTAAATCAAAAAGGTAAAAAACAGTGACCTATGCCCTCCTCCCCAAAGTCTGAAATTACTGGACCCCTTTATCTCCCCCCCTTGCGAGCAGGAAGACATTGCCAATCTATAATAAAAATCTTTGTGAGAGTCTGGAAGGTTCACCACCAAGACTCGATCAGCCCTCCTGGTCTTCAAATATAAAAGGCCACTGTAGTTCGTGACCAGACATAGCACCAGCAGATCACAGCGAGACCCAATTTTATCACATATAGAGTATTAATTCTATATACCCCATATACTATTTTCTAAACATTAGGGGCACATTGGGCGTGGACTATTTCGAAATACCTAAAGAATCTAAGAAAAATATGATTTGGGGGAAATGTCAAACCCCCCGTGTTATCATAAGGGTGTGAATCTAGTGCCCTCCTTTAATGTCACGAACATTTCTAGGAAAGGGGGCACATTTGATGATTACCCAATCAGGAATATTATAACGCCGCCTAAACTCAACTACCGTTTTTGTCACGACCCCGGCCCAAAATAGTATTAGGGAACGAGTGTCTTGACATGCCACTAAGGCAAGAAATATTCTGACTTAAATTGTTTCCTTAAATAAATGCAACGAAAATACAATCACATGGTTATGAATCGTAAAATACTAAAAATAAAGGAATTACATCATCAGAGCTTTCTAAAGGAAACTTCATTTATACATTAAAAGTAATAACGAGTTACAACTTAAGACAAAATTTAAAACTTATTACAAAAGATCCAAACATGTTCTATATGATAAAACAAACATTTTATTTAAATAACAAAAAGAGCACTAAAAGCTTAATCTTTCCCATAGTCCTTTTACGTTCCCTCTGCGAGCCTACTTATTTCCTGAAACATGGTTATTTATGCAACATCAGCTAAAGTCGGGTGAGATTTAATCTCCAGACATTCTAGGGTTTTTTTCCCAGAAAATTGATACCTATTCAATTCAGAACATAATCTATATACATAGAGATAGGAATTTACAGTAATATATAAAGTAAACGGACACTATATATTTTCAGAATAAACAGTTCAGAACATAACATATAAAACAATTGAGCAATATTTCAATTGTTCAGTTTTAGTGGCCATGTACACTCTAATATCCAGATAAATAGATAGTGTTACCAAATGTTTCTACTCGGTAACAACACAGAGAAAAAATCATGATATCCGGAATAACGTCTTGTTTAGGGCACACCAGCAATAAACCAGCTGGGAAGGTACCACCCAAATATTTCCACCTAGCAGTCAAGGCCAGCATAGTAAGAGAGTTTCCATAGGTCGAATCAATAATTTCATAATTCAAATCATATGTTTATATCTAGAGATATACACATACAAAAAATGAGGAAATCATCGGTATCAGATGTATTTTGAGAATAAAATCATTTCACCAAATATATATAGCTTGCATAATATCATATAATCAAAATACGCAAGGAATGTCATAGAGTACTCACCTAAAATAGAGGTTCGAAACTGCAAGTATCGAGTCTTGGATCACTAAGACAAAACTTCTTCTTCTTAAACGTACAGAACTCCTTCTTGAGATATCACACTTTCTTACTATAATTATCGAGGAATCAGTGTGAGTTTTAAAGGATCCCAAATGCCCTATTTATAGTTTTCCAAAGATTTTACGGTGTTGACACGTGTCTAGCTGACCAAGCCTTTACAATGACGAGTCAGCGTTGAGGTGTCAGGTTTCGGTGGGGTTTTACAGTATTATTTTACTGAGAAGCGACATGTGTTTTTAGCTTTAGCTGTATCAACGACATGTATAAGCATGAGGTGCCAATTAAGGGTATAAGGGTCATTTTACACATAAAAGGGTATTTTGGTAATTTCACACTATATATTTTGAATATTTCTTAAAGGTCCCTAAAAATATTTTATTTACAAAATGGTCCTTTTGATATTTTAATTATAGTCCCCGAAACTTTCTTAATTAAAACCAAGTGCTTAAAGTTTTATGAAATTATATTTTTTACCCCAAAACTTATCATCTAGCTTAGGATAAGTTATAAGACTTTGATTTAATTTAATTTAGAGTTTATTCTTTTAAAAATGTGTCTTGTTATATAGAGAACTCAAAATACTACAAGTTCCTAAAGTTCCATGAAATTATATTTTCTACCCCGAAACATATCATTTAGCTTAGGATGTGCCATAAAACTTCAATTTGACCCATTTTACAGTTGATTCTTTAAATTTAAAAATGGGTTTTGTCATATTAAGAGCCTATAACATCACACTTGTAATAATACAACATTTATCAGATAATAAGTGAGACATAATTATAAAAACAAACTATATATGAGCATATAAAAGTGGGGTCATTACATCCTACCCTCCTTATAAAAAGTTTGGTCCCCAAACTTGACTTACATTAATTTTCAAATTAGTACGGATATTTCTCCTTTATTTCATCTTCCCACTCCCATGTTGCTTCTTGAACAGAATGATTACGCCATAACACTTTGACCAGTGGAATTACCTTGGTTCGTAATATTTGATCTTTGTGGTCCAAAATTTCTACTGGATGCTCAATGTTGGTCAAGTCTTCTCTAACTTGAAGAGGTTCATGGCTTAAGATAAACGTTGGATCTGGGATATATTTTTTCACCATTAACACATGAAATACATTATGCACACTATAGAGTTCAGGGGTTAAGGCAATTTTATACACAACGGCTTCTATCCTTCCAAAGATTTCAAAAGGTCCTATGTATCTTGGACTTAACTTCCCTTTCTTCCCAAATCGAATTACGCCCTTTATTGGTGATACTCGCAAGAACACATAATCTTCTCTTTAGAATTCAACTGTTGGTTGCGATTGTCGACATAACTTTTTTGACGGCTTTGAGCAATTCGAAGTAGGTCTTGTATCAATTTCACCTTCTCTATTATATGCTAAATCAATTATGGTCCCAATAATTTTCTTTCTCCAACTTCTACCCAACATGCAGGGGAACGACACCTTCTACCATAGAGTACCTCATACGGAGCCATTTGAATACTTATTTCATAACTATTATTATACGCAAATTCCACTAATGGTAAATGCTCATCCCAATTCCCCTTCATATCAAGTACACATGCCCTAAGCATATCCTATAAGGTTTGAATGGTTCTCTCAGATTGTCCATCTGTTTGACGATGAAAAGCGGTGCTGAAATTCAATTGTGTTCCCATGGATGCTTGTAGGCTTTTCCAAAAGCGAGACACAAATCTAGGATCACGATCAGAAACAATTGAAATTGGGGTTCCATGAAGCCTAATAATTTCCCGTATATATAACTTGACTAATTTTTCTAAAGAATGGGTAATCTTAATGGCAAAAAAATAAGCAGATTTAGTTAGTCTATTAATAATTACCTAAATAGAATCATTACCATTTGAACTCCTTGGTAAATCTGTCATAAAATCTATAGTAATATGTTCCTATTTCCACTCAGGGATAGGTAGGGGTTGCAGTAATCCTGATGGTTTCTGATGTTCAGCTTTTACCTGTTGACAAACCAAACTCTGAGATACAAATTATGTTATCTACTTTTTCATGTTATTCCACCAAAATACTTCGCGAAGATCCTTATACATCTTTGTACATTCGGGATGAAACGTGAATCTTGAGTAATGACTTTCCTCCAAAATTTGCCTCTTTAGTTGGGCATCACATGGCACACACACTCTATTTCCAAACCTCAATATATCATCTCGTATCAAAAATTCAATTCTCTTCCCTTCGATAACTTCTTCTCTAATATTCTTCAGTTGTGGGTCATTTACTTGTGTAATTTTGATCATTTCCATCAACATGGGTTATACTTGTAAGTTTGCAATCATTCCTCCATTATTATAAATACGAAGATCTATTTCCATACTTTTTAAATCCTTCAACAGAGCTTCCTCGCTTGTAAGAAGACATGTTAAATTTGGTGTAGAATTTCTACTTAAAGCATCAGCTACTATATTAGGTTTCCCTGGGTGATAATGAATATTTAAATCATAATCCTTCATCAATTCTAATCACCTTCTTTGCCTCATGTTCAACTATTTCTGAGTAAAGATATATTTCAAACTCTTATGATCGGTATAAATCTCACATGTCTCATCATACAAATAATGTCTCCAAATCTTAAGAGCAAAAAATATAACTGCTAATTCTAGGTCATGGGTCGGATAATTTTACTCATGTGGTATTAACTGTCTCGAGGCATAAGCTACTACTTTTCTGTTTTGCATTAGTACACATCCCAAACCATTTCTAGAAGCATCACTATAAATCACAAATCCCCTTGTCGCGAAAGGAATAATCAAAATTGGGACAGTTACTAATCGATTCTTAAGTTCTCGAAAACTATTCTCAGCTTCCTCAGACCATTCATATTTCACCTTCTTTTGTGTTAATCTAGATAGAGGTTTGGCAATACTATAAAATCCTTCAATAAATCTTCGATAATAACCTGCTAATCCAAGAAAACTACGAATCTCTGTCACTTTAGTTGGTTTAGGCCAATCTAGTATAGCCTTGATCTTTTGAGGGTCAACCGACACTCCCTCCTTAGAAATGACATGTCCTAAAAAAAGACACTAGGCAACCAAAACTCACACTTTTTTAATTTCGCATATAATTTCTCCCTCCTAAAGATTTGTAACACTATCTCTAAATGCTTTTCGTGTTCTTCAATACTTTTGGAATAAATAAGAATGTCATCAATGAAAACAACCACACACTGATCCAAATATTTCCTAAACACCTTATTCATCATATCCATAAAAGCGACTGGTGCATTAGTTAGTCCAAATAGCATCACAAGAAATTCACAGTGACCATATCTAGTACGAAAAGCTGATTTCAAAATATCATCTTCCTTAATCTTCAATTGGTGATAGCCTGATCTAAGGTCAATCTTTGAAAATACTTGCGCACCTTGCAGTTGGTCAAAAAAATCAACTATTCGAGGTAAGGGGTATTTATTCTTAATGGTCACATTATTTAGTTCACGATAATCTATACATAACCTCATCGTCCCATCCTTCTTTTTAATAAATAACACCGAAGCACCCCAAGGGATACACCTGGTCTAATAAAACCCTTGTTTAACAGATCTTGTAATTGATTGAACTTTTAATTACCTTAATTCTAAAGGTGCCATACGATAAGGTGGTTTCGAGATTGGTATAGTTCCAGGAATAAGGTCAATCGTAAACTCTATTTCTCTACTAGGAGGTAGACTGGGTAAATCATCTGAAAAAACATCTGGAAAATGTTTAGCTATTGGAATATCTTCTAAACTAGTCTCTTTTGTTTTCAGATCAATAAAACTTGCAAGGAATCCTTGACATCCCTTCTTAAGAAAACTACAAGCTTGCATTGCAGAGATAATACGCATAGGAGATAGGATACCAGTTCCTTCAAAAATAAATTCTGGTTGTTTAGGAATTTGGAAAGTAACTCTCTTCTCAAAACAATCTACCTTAGCATGATATGATGCTAACCAATCCATCCCCAAAATGACTTCAAAATCTCTTATATCTAAAACTATCAAATTGGTGAATAGTTTATGACTACTAACATCTATAGGACAAGACTTATATACTAATGTTTCCATCAATAACTCACCCGAAGGAGTAGAAACGTGGATATTATGATTAAAGGGTTCAGGCATATTAAGAAAGCGGTTAACAAAACGTGTAGACACAAATGAATGGGTAGAACTAGGATCTATTAAAACTTGAAAAGGTTGTGCACATATAGAAAGTGTACTTAACACTACTGCATTAGAAGCTTCGGTATCAGAAAGTGCAAAAACTCTACCATGTCTGCCTTGATCATTCATTTCACCTACAGGCTTCATCGGCACTCTTGCTGGGGTTGGGCAGTCTTTTATCTAATGTCCTTTTTGTCCACATCTAAAACAAGCTCTCATATCCTTGTAATAAGTTCGTTCTCCATGCATCTTCCCATATCGCCGACATATCTTGTTATTATACTATTTGTCATACCTAGCTCCCCCAACATTGGATGTACTCCTAAAATTATTTCTATTATTCGGGTTCTTCCCTATTTGTTACTCAAATTTCCTCTTACCATCTCTAATTCTATTATACTCCTCGCCATCCCTCTCCGCTATCGTAGCCTTAGTCACGACATCACTATATGATGTCAACTTTATAATGGAAATTCGACTAGGAATATTCAACCTTAACCCACATTCAAACTTCTTGGATTTTAAAACACCAGTTACCACCACATAAGGTGAAAAATGGGATAACTCAGTAAACTTTGTCTCATATTGACTAACTGTCATATTCCCTTGCACTAGACTCATGAACTCGGCTGCCATTTCATCTTTCACCATTTCAGGAAAATATTTCTCATAAAAGATCACCAAGAAGTCATTCCAACTTAGGTAAGTATTCTTTTCCTCGTGTATTCTCTTAGTCATTCTCCACCAATGTTCGACTTCACCTTCTAACATAAATGTTGCAAATGAAAACCTTTATTCATCGGTGCATTTAAGAACATCGAGCATCTGTTCCATCTGCATAACCCAACTTTCTGTTTTAGTGGGGTTAGGAGTACCTTTAAAAGATGGTGGATTTAACTTCTTGAACTGCTCAATAGTACAACTACTTTGTTCAAGATTCTTTGGTGCTCCATTATTCACCTGATGCTCCACAATCATTGCTAGACTGTCAATCGCCTTGTATGTACCTTCTAGTCCTTCCATATTCGAATCACTAGTTCCCACAGTTGATCTTGTCTTGGTCATTTTCTACAGTCATGGCCAAACATAAGATATATTATACTATCTCAAGATCGCAAATTAGAAGAACAATTATATATAACCAATTATAAATAATGTAAACATATGGAGTGTTATCACATAAGTCGGATATTTAATCCTATATCCTATATATGGAAACTTAAAATCTATAACTTATATTCAGTAGTCTATGGGTTCATAACCTATGCTCTGATACCACCTCTGTCATGACCCCAACCCAAAATAGTAGTAGGGAACGAGTGTCTTGACATGCCACCAAGGCAGCAAATATTATGACTTAAATTGTTTCCTTAAATAAATGCAATGGAAATACAATCACATGGTTAGGAATCGTAAAATACTGAAAATGAAGGAATTACATCATCAGAGCTTTCTAAAGGAAACTTCATTTATACATTAAAAGTAA
Source organism: Sambucus nigra (assembly GCA_949130495.1). Classification (NCBI taxonomy): domain Eukaryota; kingdom Viridiplantae; phylum Streptophyta; class Magnoliopsida; order Dipsacales; family Adoxaceae; genus Sambucus; species Sambucus nigra. The sequence goes on from OX422216.1 coordinate 38,426,776, forward strand.
TAACGAGTTACAACTTAAAACAAAATGTAAAACTTATTACAAGAGAGGCAAACATGTTTTATATGATAAAACAAACAGTTTATTTAAATAATAAAAAGAGCACTAAAAGCTTAATCTTTCCCATAATCCTCTTACATTCCCTCCGTGGGCCTACTTATTTCCTGAAAAATGGTTATTTATACAACATCAGCTAAAGCCGAGTGAGATTGAATCTCCAGACATTCCAGGGTTTTTTTCCAGAAAATTCATACCTATTCAATTTAGAACATAAGCCAATACATAGAGATTGGGATTTGCAGTAATAGATAAAGTAAACTGACAGTATATATTTTCAGAATAAACAGTTCAGAACAGAACAGATAAAACAATTGAGGAATATTTTAATTATTCAATTTTAGTGGCCATATACACTATAATACCCAGTTAAACAGATAGTGTTACCAAATGTTTCCACCCGGTAACAACACAGACAAAAAATCATGATATCTGTAACAACGCCTTGTTTAGGGCACACCAATGATAAATTAGCGGGGAAGGTACCACCCAAATATTTCATTACGGTAGTCAAGGCCAACATATTAAGAGAGTTTCCATAGACCGAATCAATAATTTCATAATTCAAATCAGATGTTTATATCGAGAGATATACACATACGACAAACGACGGACGGAATCATCGGTATCAGATGTATCTTGAGAATAAAAGCATTTCATAAAATATATATAGCTTGCATAATATCTTATAATCAAAATACGCAAGGAATGTCATAGAGTACTCACCAAAAACAGAGGTTTCGAAACTACAAGTATCGAGTCTTGGATCACTAAGACGAAACTTCTTCTTCTTAAACCTACATAACTCCTTCTTGAGATATCACTCTTTCTTACTATAATTATCGAGGGATCACTATGAGTTTTAAATGATCCTAAATGCCCTATTTATAGTTTTTCAAAGATTTCACGATGTTGACACGTGTTTAGCTGACCAAGCCTTTACAATGGCGAGTCAGCATTGAGGTGTCGGGTTTCGGAGGGGTCTTGTAGTCTTATTTTACCGAGAAGCGACACGTGTTTTTAGCTTTAGATATATCGACGACATGTGTAAGCACGATGTGTCAATTAAGGGTATAAGGGTCATTTTACACCATAAGGGTATTTTGGTAATTTCACACTATATATTTTGAATATTTCTTAGAGGTCCCTGAAAATATTTTATTTACAAAATAATCATTTTGATATTTTAATTTTAGTCCCTGAAACTTTCTTAATTAAAACCAAGTCCTTAAAATTTTATGAAACTACATTTTCTACCCCAAAACTTATCATTTAACTCAGGATAGGTTATAAGACTTTGATTTGATTTAATTTAGAGTTGATTCTTTTAACAATGTGTCTTGTTATATAGAGAACTCAGAATACTACAAGTCCCTAAAGTTTCATGAAACTACATTTTCTACCCCGAAACATATCATTTAGCTTAGGATGTGCTATAAAACTTCAATTTGGCCCATTTTACAGTTGATTCTTTAAATTTAAAAAATGAGTTTTGTCATATTAAGAACCTAAAATATCACACTTGTAATAATACAACATTTATCAGATAATAAGTGATATAATTATAAAAACAAACTATATATGAGCATATAAAAGTGGGGTCATTACAATTTTGTTATCTAGCATTGCTATAATTGTACAAACTAGGAGAAAACCCTAGCTACAACTACACAATAAGTTCTAAGAAAATTTTAAGAAAGGAGAACTAGACTTATAAAGATTAATGGAGCTCTGAAAGAAATGAGGGTGCTGAAGAAGGTGAACCCAGCAAAGCTTAGCAAGCAACGAAGAGAGTGAACTGAACTAAATTGATAGAAGAGACTGTATCTCCAATTTGAAGCCCAATGTTAATGATGAACACAATCTTCAAAAATGATTTTTGGCGATTCAGATGCTTGGTAGGACAATAGTACCATCCCCTATGCCATGAAGATTTGTTCAGGACAAGCGTACCCTTGCAGTTCCATCAGATATACAAAAGTTCCATTCAAACTCAAAATGTGAAGACTTTAAGTTATGGGCGTTATAAAAATTATTGGTCCAAACCTAACCAAGCCCAAAATTTTTAGGGGCACTTATGGGGGGCCATTCAACACGGCCCATGAGAGTAGCTGACCAGCCCGGATTGATCAAAGTGCTGCCCGACCCAAATTAGGATTTAATTTACACACGAGTATTTCAAATATACTCTAACACTTACAGATATAGTCAAATCAATTACCAATAATATCGAAAGAGAAATTCAGGTGCTCCTTGATATATTCATGTGTTAATTGACTTCCTTCCACAACTTAATCTCTAATTTAATGCACCTATATATTATAAACCATGGTCAGGGGTAATGGGATGTGATCTCGACCATTTGAGAAACACAATAATCAAATATTAAACTCTTCGTGGACCTAAGTAAGTTGTCGAACCACGTATATTTGTTGTGTGTGATCATATAATTCTGCTCTTTGTGAGTGTTTTCGTGGATTTATTTATTATAATATTTCTTATACTCATAAAATCTCTCTCTCTCTCTCTCTTAGAGAGAGAGAGAGAGAGAGAGAGAGAGAGAGAGAGAGAGAGAGAGAGAGAAATATGATCTCCAACAAGCTTCACTTAACATACATATAAGGACATGATTTTATAAATGTCCGTTTTAGAATCTTGGAAATTTTCTAAGTGTTTTAGATCACAACATATATGTCTTATACCACTACACTCGTCACGTCAACACGATCATCCATGACGACCTCGATCTGAATCCGAAGTTATCACGCATCCATCATCTTCATACATGCATAGTACGATATCACCGAGCAACGTGCAACACGTATCTTCAACATTACCACTACTCCACTCGCAATTATGGTAAAATATTTAATTAGGAGTTTTTAATGTTTACATATTTATTTGGGAATATTTTATAAACTATTTTTTAGTACGTGAAATGTTTTCCATCGTGATATGAATTTTTTATAAGTGCTGAGCCGAACATTTTTTTACGCTGATGTCGTCCAAACGACATCAGTATGTCGTTCGAGCGACATAAGGATGTCGCGCGAAGTCATTTGAGCAACACGTGTCCTCGTTCGAGCGACAACGCTGCCTCAATTTTCTTATAAAAACCAGTGTTCTGCACTCACGTTTTTCAAGTCTTTAGAACTCCGTTTTCTACAGAAACAACTGCAATTTAAGACTTCGTTTTTGTGAGTTTTAAACACCTTTTGATTCACCATGTCCCAAATTCATATGTGAATCATTTAAACCCTTGATTACTTGTTCTACTCATCCGAAGTACTCTTGTGGAGAAGAAGGTTGATTCTCCATTGTTGACGAATGGAGCTCTTGCGAGATCTCTTGCCGACGACAATGAATCGATGCCTGAGGGTATTCGTGTGTCAAGCTGTATTTCTCTGTATTTGTAAGTCGTTACACAATATAGTGAAATAAAAAGGCTTTGTCCCTTTGGGGGATTTTTCCTCATATTTCTGATTGTGTGTATACTTGATATCATATATATTGTCAATCACAATTAATTGCAAGATTTTGGGTTTTAATAAATTATTGGGCATAAAATTAAAATTTAATTAAACAAGTTTGTTCATTGATTGCGGGCGCACTCTCAATACCTATGAACATACCCATTTTTTTTAAAAAGTATAAAAATGTATTTTTTTAACCAAACTCGATATATATGATCTACATAATAAGGAGATCATCTACAAAAAAAATCATCAAAAATTCAATTCGAAAGTGGATGATATGATGGAAAAAATTTGAACGATTGAAAAATGCTCAAATATACCCACTTTTCATTTCACCCATTTTTAGGTTGAGTTTTTTTATGATTATTTTTGTAGATGATCTCCTCACTATGTAGAACATGTATACCGAATTTGGTTAAAAATATATTTTTTTACTATTTTAAAAACTGGGTATGTTCATCGGTATTGTTGATGCAAAAAACTAGACTAATTTAATTAATTGATCACAGATAAATATGAGTAAGAGAGACAAAGAATTTTAAAGTGGTTCGGCTTGAAGTAAGAGCCTACATCCACTGCTATGTATTGCAATTGCCTCTTATCTCGTGTATCATGTCCCTTGAACGTAGGGTTTATAGTGTATTTATAGCCCTCGAGGGGTGTACAAGAGTTAGAATATTAAAAGATGGAATGCCTTTATTATACAGGCAGTCACATTCATACAATCATGCATGTATTTGAGTGTTGACGTTTGGCAGTCACAGTTGGTCGGTCTTCCTGGTGTTGGTCGGCCTTCCTGAATTGTTCAGCGAATTATCCCTGCTGACACGGAATAATGTTTGAATAGATAACACGTGTTCGTATCTGAATGGTCCATGCTACAGTATAATATTTGGTATCAACAGAAGCCCCCAATATTTCATACTTGAAGTTATTTACAAGAGTGTGGGACATTTAGCTCTAAAGTTGCTCGGGCAACAATTCTGAGGCTTGGTCAGCTGCCGACTTCCCATACCTGTCAAATAAAATCAACATACGATGCATATGGCATTTTTGTAATTATCCATAATTTTATTGAATCATTTTTGGGTAATTTCGTCTTTTCCAGCTTCTACCACCGATAGTTTAAGCGTCACCTTTTTTTAATCATTACCTTTCTAATTTTCGAGGCAATCTATAAAAAGGCGGGAAAGATCACGATCATTTCTCACCTTAAATTTTTTGAGCTTTCTCTTTCCCTTGTGTTGTTGTGTCTTCAAGTTTTCTCTTCGTGCGATCGCTCTTTGTTCTTCAGTTCTTGCAATTCAGTTATTGTTGAATCCTTAATTCAGTTATTGCCGAGTCCTTAATTTCTGTAAGAATTTTTTCCCTTCTCTATTTCTTCATCATCAATCATGGTTTACCCTGTTGTTTCACTTGATGAATTCATAAATGAATAGAACATCCCTTCATGGGTATAATTAGAAAATCTTATCTCGCCTACTGATTTTTTCTCATTAGCTGAAGGTCATTGGTTTCCTTCTATTTTTATAGTTGAATGTGGTTTTACTTTTCCCCCAAATTCACTATGTCTTAAATTTTGCCAGTATTTTGATGTCGTCCCTGCTAGGATAGCTCCCAATACTTGGAGAGTAGTTAATGGAGTGTATAGATTAAACTAACTTTATGAGACTCATCTAGGGATATCATAAATTATGTTTTCCTATAAGTGGGTAACTAGCGATACCACTTTCTATTTGAAAACTAGGGTTGTGAACAAAGCATTGGTAGTTAATCTTCCTGATTCCAATAGAGATTACTTTTTATCATGGAGTAATTGTTAAAAATTGCCAACACGCTCCTTTAAATGGGAATGCTGAGTACCAAGGGCCAAAATGACCTCCTTTTAGCAATGGGATAGGTTGTCTTTGTTCAGATACCTTTGGATTGCATCTGTTTATTAAATGTAACACTAATTTTTACTCTGTCTTTTGTGATTACAGTTGACCACAAAAGGAATTGTCCGGAGGAGAGTGACATTAATATCAGAGAATTAAAGTTCATCTGGGGCATTCATCAGACAATTAGAGAAGAGCATACCAGATCAGCTTCCTACTTATTGCAATATAGGAATAATGTTACTTCCTTTATCGCTCGTACGATTGCTGTTGCACCCTTGCCTTTGATTGATCTTGATCAAGACCATGGCTCTACCTCCTCAGGGACTGAATCAGTTGAAGCTGGTGTTAAAGTTGGTCCTTCTTCGTCTCTTGATTCCAACTTTCCTCTTGCTGCCATCGTGGGTAAGAGGAAATTTCCTAACCTTCTTTAGGTTGATTCTACAGTCGCCTTCAAGAGAACAGGTGATGTGGGCAAGAAGAAAGCTGATGTTGGTAGTAAGCCCCTACTGATACTAAGGGTAATGAATCCCCTTTGAAAAGAATCAATAAAGGTCTTCCTGAGAATAAAATTGAGAAGGTTGTTGTTGTTACCGAACAACAGGAGTTGGTCGGTTCGGTTCTACCCATTTCAGGCTCATCTATAGCCTTTGGTCCTACCTTGGCTAGGAAAATGATCAAGTCCGGTACTCTTCTAGATCATAGAGCTTCTACTTCCTCTCTTTCCAGATCACATCTTTCTACCAGAGCCAATCAGAGCTTAGCTTTGGTAAGTTTTCATTATTGAAGTTTGCTCAAATATTATTTTTGCATTATTCATTATCTTAACTCTACCTTCTACTTTGTAGTTTTTAGTTGACTATAATCAAATGTTTGAGAAGGACGATCAACTGCATTTTTCTTCTAAAAAAGTTGAGGAAACCTTTAAAGGCTTGAGAAAATCTTTAAAGGACACTCAACAAGCCTATGATGCTGAGAAAGCGATTTGGGAAGAGAAGTTTAAAACTTCTGAAGAAGCTCGGGAAAAGGTCGAGAATGTTGTGGTAGGAGCTGAGCGCGAGGAAAAGAATGTAAAAGATGCCTTGGTTGTGGCTAAGAAGGCTGTTAAAGAAGTTTAGCACAGAGCAAAGTCTGCAGGGGAGCAAGTGATCACTGAGAAGGCAAAGAGAAATAAGATCAGAGAGTCTTGATTTAACAAGGGTTGGGATAAGGCCATCACTACAGCTTCCTCTCAGATTGACTTTGCTAAGAGGAAGTATTTTAAAGATGGTTGGTCGGCTACTTTGAAGGAAGTCGGCACTACTGAAGGATCTGAGCTATTTTTGATGCATGAACTAGGACCTTTTCCTAATTGTGATGATGAAATTAATGATACAGGTTCTAGGGAATCTTCAATGGCATTGACTTTACTATTCCTTCAGCCGACCAAGGTAAAAATGTTGTTAATTCAGTTACTCCTTCCATCAATCAGATTGTAAAACCCGATGATAGGAAGAAGGTGTAACTTTGCTCGGCTCCCTATTTCTATCTTTTTATTTTCTTTCCTTCATTTCTTAACATACTTGTAATAGCTTTTACTATGACTACACGAAATTTCTTTTTCCCCAATTAATGGTTTATCTTTGCTCAACTCTTATTTTCTCTTGCTTTGTGGTTGATCATCTATTATTTTTATCTTTCTAGTTCACGGCCAAGATGCAATAAATTACTTCTAATGACTCCGACTTACTCAAACGTTATCATGAGTTGTTCAAGGCTGGTCACTTAAGTTTGATAGATAAAGATTTAACAAATATACTTGGTAGTGATTCTTCTGAACAAGCAAGAGATGCCTATTTTTATATCAAATTTCTACTTAATCGGGTTGTCTCCAACAATGTTGCTTACCATAAAATAATTAAAGATTTGCAGGCAGATCATAATGAAGCTAGAGCTTTACTATATGCAGACTATGAAGCTAAGTATAAAGCATTAAGTGGAGCTCGAGGATTTGAAATGGAGTTGGGGAAAAGTATTTCTGCTTTTAGAAGGAAAGAATTCTTATTGAATCGTGAAATTGATGAAGAAAGGGAAGTTACCAAAATCTTAGAGGCGGAGAACATCAAATTGACAGATGAACTTGAATCGTTGAAGCAAACCTCTGCTACTGGTATTAATGAAGGTGTATCATTTCTTGAAGAAGAAAATGCTAGGCTGACTGAAGAACTAGATGCCCTGAAGAGATCCAAACCTGGTCAATCTTCCAAGAAAAATAAATAAAACCGACCAACAGTTGAGGAAGTTAGGACACAAAAAACTTTAGTCGATCAAGCTGCTCAACTAAAGGCCAAAGATCGAGCTATTAATGAGATGTCTCAGAAAATCCAAACTCTTTTCGAGACTCTTTCTACTCAGTCTTCTTAGCTTCAAGCTAAAGATGGAGTTTTAAAAAAGTTGCATCGCCAAGTAGATCGGTTGACCTTCTAATTTCATAAGAAACCAAGAGAAATTTGGATAGAAGGGTACAATGAAGCTCTGGGGCATTTTGATGATAAATTCAAACATGCCCATAATGAAGGATACAAATGGGGTTGGACCAATGCTTTAATAGTGATGAAGGTGGACCAGAATAGTGAATTATGGAAATGGTATGATACTGGATTGATTGACCATGAGGATCCTCCTCTCAAGATGGATGTCGGTTGGATTCCTACCAACACTATTCATCAATACCTGATCTCTAAGCATTTGGGAGACTATGAGCTTCATGATGAACTGGAAATTGTCCGACCTCCTAATTTATTAGATAGGCCCGGTAGCAGTAATAAAAGAATGCTGTAAGATTTTAATTTTATCAACTCTCCTTATACTTTAGATGATCCTCCAGCTGGTATGGGAAAAGTGCAATCATCCCATCCAACTTCTCAATGAACTTCTAAGGCTGATGGAAAACGTCCTGCCGAGTAGCTTTTCCTGTATTTTCTGTTATGAACATAATCATGTAATGCAAATTTAAATGAATGTAATTTGATCAACTTGTCTTGTTAATCATTGGATGTGGCTGTTGTCTGAGTAATCTCTTTCATTAGTTCTATTAATACATTTATATTAAAATCTAAATTTAGTATCAATTACATAGGTTCTACTAGCATACTTAGATTAAAATCTAAATTTGGAGACAGTTACCCGTGTGTCTCCAAAGGTTTTACTAACGCACCTAAACGTTTTAGGGTTTCTGTGTTTGTTACCAGTGGTGTGACCAGGCGTACATGGAGTATGTGCCTACATTCCTCTTGAGGAATCTTCGCAACATTCTTCCTATATTTTGCCCAGTAGGATAAAGATCTTATTTTATCCTTATATTTGTTAACCTAGTGTTTTGAGGAGTTAATATCCTGTTTTCACTTAGTTTTTGTGTATTGCCGATCAAGTTTTGTCTTTGTCGAGCAACGTATTGCTGACACCAAGCAGTTCGTTAGTATTCTGCCAAGTAATGCATGACATTAGTACTCCCCCCCCAAAAAAAAATAGAAATTGGAGGAAATTCCATTGTATTAATACTGAAAATTGAAATTGAACTGAGTACAATTGATTACATCACTGATAGTACTTCCTAAGATGTTTAGCGTTCCATAGATTCTTGAATTCTTCTCTTTCTAATGTTTTAATTACGTAGGTTCCAGGTCGGATAACTGCTGAAATACGATATGGCCCATGCCAATTGGCTTCAAATTTGTTATTCTTCTGGATAAGCTTCTTTAACACGTAATCCTCCTCCTTCAAGTTGGTCGGCTTCATAAATTTGTTGTAAAAATGAGTTGTCCGCTGTTGATATGCTACATTCTTCAAAGCAGCATCTTCTCGTACCTCTTCCAGCATATCTAAATCCAATCTTCTCATTAGATCATTCATAAGAGAGTTGAAATTCAGAACCCTATGGGGTGGAAGGCCCAACTCAGTAGGTATGACTGCTTCAGTTGCAAATGCTAGCATATATGGAGATTCTCCAATTGCGGTCCTTGGAGTTATTAGGTATGCCCACAAAACAAATTGTAGTTCATTGATCCAATTTCCTTTAGCATCATCAAGTATTTTCTTCAACCCAGAAAGCAGATTTCTATTCGTAACTTCAGTTTGCCCATTACAGTGAGGATGACCTAGACCATAGTGTAATTTTTTAACATTGGATTGACCACAATAAGTAGCGAACTCATAATTATCAAACTGTGTTCCATGGTCGGTGATGAAAGCATAGGGTAGCCCATATCTACAAATGATACACTACCAAATGAACTGGTAGACCTTCACATAAGGTATATCTATCAAAAGTTCTACTTCAACCCACTTCGTAAAATAATCCACAGCAACAACCAAGTACTTGAATCTTCCTTGGGTATTTGGAAATGGCCCGACCAAATCTATACCCCACATGGCAAAGGGCCAAGGTGATTTTATTGGGGTAAGAATAGCTTGTGGAGTCTTGCGAATGCTAGAATACCTCTGGCATTTATCACACTTTTTAGCAAATGTTGCTCAATCTGCTCGCATTGTTAGCCAGTGATATCCCTGTGCACTTGTTCACTGTAAAAGTGTTCTTCCTACTATATGAGCTCCACATGATTTCTCTTGCACTTCTTGAATCAGGTTTGTAACTTCTAAAGGATGAACATGACACTGAAGATTAACTTTAGTCCCCTTTTGTACAAGACACCTCTATCTAGCATATACCTGGAAGCTTTGTACTTTAATTTTTGGCTTCAACCATATCTGTTGGTATAACTCCTTCCTCAATGTATGCTCTGATGGGATCCATCCAAGATGGTCCCATGTCTACAGCAATAAAATTGATCATCAAATCTTCATCTATACTCCTATTAGCCAAAATCTCAACAAGAATAGTTCGCTAGAGTTCAACTCTGGTAGCTGAAGTAAGCCGAGCAAGTGAATCCGCTCGAATATTTTCTAATTTGTGAACTCTACACATCTTAACAACTAGAAATTTTATAATTACTTCCCAGGCTTTAGATAAGTATCGAGTAGTCAATTCTCCTTTTGCTCCGTACAAGCTTAAAATTTGATTTACCACCAATTGAGAATCACTGTGTGCCACCACTTGCTCGGCATTCACTCATTGTTCTAAACTTAAACCCACAATAAGATCTGCATACTCTGCTTCATTATTTGAGGCCTGGAATTAAAATCGCAAAGCAT